>JASDDO010000016.1:259867635-260271405 GCA_030015575.1 Agapanthus africanus
TTGGGTGTTCTTTAAAAACCCTGAGCCGATTTTTAGTGCATGATTTATTATTTTTTGAGCAGAAATAAAAATCGGCAGAATGTTGATATTTTTGACGTGTTTTGCGGTTTTTTGTCCGAACGAAATTCTAGATACTTTGATAACATGCTAGTGTGTGTTTAGCCTGGCTCTGATACCACTATAAATCCACGTTACCTCTCCCGGTTCTTTCGGGCTTGCGGAAACGGTGAAAAACGATTTTTCGGGTCATGGTAACATGGACTAGAAAACCCGGATCTTTGCTAAACAACACACAAGCAACTAATAAGAGCTTTACTTACTCGGTTAGGGGGTTATACCTTAACTTGAACTCCTTCTCTTGGACTCCTTATGGTGGTCGGATGGTTCTCTCCTCGTCGCCTTCTCTTGCCGAAGATGGATCCACCTGAGGGTCTCTACCTTGAGCTCCTTCCTCGATCTTGAGGTAACTAAAGTATTAGGTTTGCTAAACCTTCAACCTTAGGATGAGTAGAGATGAGTTTTGGTGTTTTATCTCCAAGGCAAATGGTTCTCAACTCATGAGAGATTTTTGCCTTGAGCTAGAGGAAGAGGCAGAGCTAAGGATGAGAGAGAAGATGCAAGTGAGAAAATGAATAAGTTTTTTACAACCATGCTCTCATATTTTAGAAAATGATAACAATAATAATAATTAACAATTTATGATGGTGAGTTGATGAATGACCATTATCATTTCATTCATTAAATGCTTTTGCAAAGAATAAGAAGCATCTTTGAAAACAAATGATGATGGTCAACAAGTCCACTTTGGTCAACCGGTCAACAAAAGTCAACAAGTGAACAAAAGTCAAGAATTCAACTCAACCTGTTAGTTATATGTATGCCCTAGTGGCCATTACTGTACATAGGATGTATATTGTAGTGGATGCTGGGATATATATAGGGAGGACTTTCTTGCTCGACATGATAGTATACTATCTGGTTACTCTTTACCTTAACGTGTATACTGATTGTCTCTCTGTTACATGTTGGTAAAGCCCTTAGGATGAGTACTTGACTACCTGGACTATGATGCAGATCATACTAGTGGGGTCATGGTAGTCCATAAGTACATCCTTCAAGCTCTCTAGTCGTGGGTGTATCGAGACGGGGCATCGATATACAAGAGTAGACTAGCGTATACCTTCTCGACCCATACAGATGGGCGATGGATGATCCCATATCCATTGGTGTTTGACATCAGAGATCATATACGGGTGCTCAGTGGAGACTGGGTACACTGGACGAACTCGCCGAGAACTCCCAGATGGTATTCTACCTCACGTCAGATGGCAGTTCTCTGGTGACACTGGTACAGGTTAGTCTGTAGACCCAAGATCGTCATAGAGTCTTGTGTGATTCCCACTGTGCTTTGATTTCCACCTTACCACGTCCAAGAGGGCGTGCAAAACGGTGGCTTTTGGGTACAGTCCCGAATCACATGGAGGCAATGAGCGATAGGAGGGGATTCGTCTCTCCCGGTATAGGGAGTTGATGTTGCACTGTGTTCGATTGGCTATAACCGGAAATCCCTGGCCAGGGTTCCTGAGATTTACTGGTAAGTGTTACCAGTAGTTTCTCGAACTGTTATAGACCTCATATCGACACGACTTATCGAGCTACTGGGGTCTGACGTTTACCACCCCTAGGCGAGATATGCGACATATCAGACGAACAGACCGGACTGTACGGTAAGTGTTACTGGTTGGATTCACAGGAGTGTGAGCGGGCTTGCTCGTCGATCTTCTGATCGCTCAATACCTGGGCGGCCGTTACGTTTAGCAGACCGCTTGCGGCTTGTGGGTGTTTGATATGATCATCACCTGCTGCTGGCGTATTGACGAGTCTTTAGAGTCCTACACAGAGGTTTCCTGGCTCAAGCGAAACGAAATAGGAGCTTATATGAGATATGTGCGGGACCGAGAATAATGCGTGTATGTGATACCGTATTCTATTCTCGCGATGAATGTATCGATTGGTTGTATGTGATATAACCTAGTTATCGAATCGAGGATTGATTCGATAAGCCGATACATTGGATATTAGTCGGTTATATGCGATATGACCGGATCGTTAAATCAAGTGTTGATTTAATGATTTAATGTATAATTATATATTTGATATATTACTTTGCATTAACTAATATTTGTTCACTTTAAATGGATTTTCTCACTTGATGTGCACATTGTATAAATGATATAGTTTTGTGCACTTGTTTGTATCATGTTTGATGATACATGCTAACTTGTTTGTGTAAGAATTAATCCATGGTTATGTTAATGGTTAGGGTTTTGTTTATTTACTTATTCATTTATTTATTTATTCATTTTGGAAAAATGAAATAAAATGGTGGCTATCTTTGGATTATCTTTGAAGCTTCATGAAGCTTTGAAATGGTTTACCATTTTGTTTCTTTCCTTAACCCTAACCTTTCACCTAACCTTGGTTCATTCTCTACACTTAACCATGGTTTCTATTATGATAAGAATGAATGGGATTTTCCTTTTTAAATCAATTCTTTTTATTCTATCATTTTTTCTTTTCTTCTTCTTCTTCTTCTTCAAGAAGAAGAAAGCTTGCAACCATCAATGGTGACTTAATGAAATGAGTGAGAAATCCAATTCTAAATTGAACCCACTTCCTATTTCTTCATCCTCTACCACTTGCCAAGTAGTATAGGGTGTTTTCTTCACAAGTTTCATGGCTTGGTGAAGTTGGAGCTTGATCTTGTGTTGCCTCGACGTAGATCATCTTCGGCATCGAAGTCGACGACCTAGCCCGTCCATTTCTCCGATGAAGACGACGCTTGAGCCCGGGATCCGATGATCGCAGCGAGGGGACTTCATCACAGAGCAATGGAGGTGGAGGACCGGATCTACAAAGGTTGTATTTCCGTTCACTTAGCACTAAAGTAGTTTAGTAGCTTATTGTTTCGCCTAAACTCTAGTTAACGATCTAGTCTAGGGTTTCTCGGCACCGTAAAAACTAAAATTGGCATGGTTGATGCCTTATGAGACCTCATTAATGTGCCTAGGAACCCTACAGTGGTATCAGAGCCTAGCTAGAGCCTTAGGCGATGCGTAGACGGAGTTAGAAGTCCGATCGACCCGAAACCCTAACTCAAATCGGCTCTCTGGACATTTTCTGGATTTGTGGATTTTTGTGAATTAAAAATTCTCAGACAATAGAGCAGGAAATTCTAAGAGTTACTGTTGAAAACGAACCCCTAACTCCACTAAACCGCCGCGGAACCGAGGCATTAGCGTGCTATTCACGGCGGTTCCACGGCCGTATGTACAGATTAGAGGTTAATTTTTATACAGTAATGCCCGTATCTGTTTCCTCTGTTCTCTGGGAAGTTTTAATTTGCACCCAAGAGTTGAGTTTTCTGGGTTGTATTGGGACTCGGTGTTTCGATCGGATTGTCTAATTTTGTCTGTGTGTTTTTCCGGGTAATTTTAGAATAAGTTAAAAAGTTCGACCGGATATAAATACCCAATTTTTCCCCTGTCGGAAAATTTCCAACTGTTGGATTTTTCCGTAGTTTAACGACATTCTAAGTAGTGCAAGTAATGCGATGGACCCTCTAGAAGACAACAAACCTTAACTCGATTATGTGACCGTCTTGAATTGCCCTTTGAACCTTCGGGTTTGGGGCAGTACGGCGTGCCACATGTGAGGCGTTGGCTTGACCCTTCTACGGCTAGACCGTTGGTACTGAGGCATGAAGTGAATGTTTTTAAACTTATTTCATGTGTTGATCTGTTTCGGGAAAACTTGGGTGTTTGAATGTTCGATCGGAAAGTTTAACATTTTCTATTTATCTGGAATGGGATACAATACTTGGAATCCACAAGTAGTTATGAGATAACTGATATGAATGTTATAAACATAGCAGTTTAGTCTCACTTGATCAGTTGCCACGGAATTTTGATGTGATCAAAAGTCCGTCGCAATCACGTAGTGTACGCGGATACTCGCCGGTAAAACTTAATAGATAGCCATGCCCCATAGCCCCGACCAAGTGACTGTAGGAGATCCCCGTCGCCGAAAGTATCCATTCGGGTGCTCGCGGCAGCGGTGTTCCGCCTTGGTGCACTTCGTCGACGGCATCGCGGGTGCGGCCGTCTACTGAAGTTTGCGATGAGCATTCGATCAGGATATCGGGAATCTTGTTGAATTGCCCGACTTGATATTGAAAAGAGTTTTCGATAATGAGACTAAAATGCGGGGTTTATAATTGTTAGGCATGCGATGTCTAAGGAATTCATTCGATTAGGCATGCGATGTCTATGGAGGTTGCGGATTCCAACTGTTGTAGTTTTACACTTTCTTTTCTGTGACCGTAAGTGTAATATGTGATATCGCCGGTTTCGTTGCTACATGTCAACGACAATTGGGATACGCATGTTTACTTATGTTGATGACATGTGATGTTATGTGTTGCTGGATATGTTATATTGGATCGTCGTGTTTGAATAGCCGGGTTTTTTTTATGTGAGATGAGTGTTTTTCATTTTCATTCATGTAAAAACTTGTATGTAATATTCTTTTATTGGGGCACTTCCAGGTTGCGAAAGATGTCACCCTTTGTATATTATTTACTTTTCCGCACTAGGATAGACCCAAGCAGGGGAGCACAAGTAACCGGGTTCTAGGGTCCAGTGGAAGACCATCTCGAGGAGTTGAGTCCGGGTCTCCTAACCCTAGAATTGGTAGGGTTGCTTGCTGCTCTCGTAGGGGTCTAGGGGTGTGGGTTTGGCTATTCATCACGACCGTGGAATTCGTGTTTTATACTGGCTCGTATTGAAAACACGGACGTCCTAGTATATCCAATATTTCAAATGATTCTTCTGCTGCGATATCTGTGATGTGATCATTTGATATGTTTTGTGATAAATACTGTATATAGTATATATAATATATTATATAGACGTTACTTATGTTTTACACCCACGCTAGCCCTGCCCCGCTCTGCCGTTAGTTACCTAACCTAACGGTGCACGAGGGGACATCGAGGCGAATGCAGATGGCATAAGTGTACGTCGTATTTATCTGTGATGTTTAGGTAACTTAAATGATGGGACTTCATTAATGTGATTAATGAAATAAAAGAAACCTAAGATGTTGTGGAATCGAATTTCAAAAATAAAACAGGTAGCTACAGTTCTTGATTTGCACAGCGGTATATGTGATATATCCTGCACCTTATTCGATGAGGAAAGGACCGAGATCCCTTCACCAGGAGTGACTCCTTTAGCAATAACTGGCAGATGCTACACACTCGGTTTTTCTTTTGATTGCTTTTAAGAGTTTTTGCTTTGCACAGTGATATATATGATATATCCCGCACCTTATTCGATGAGGAAAGGACCGACGATCCCTTCACCGGGAGTGACTCCTTTAGCAAAACTAGAAAAGCCTAAAAAACACTCCATTACAAAATTCATTCGATCCTACAACGATATCAAGTTCATTACGCAATAGGTTTTCAGAAAAACCTGTCGTAGCCCTCCGTCATTTCAGATAAGTAGTAGTTAGTATTCGTGCTGCGTTTGTTGGCCTTTGTCAAGGCGTAGTGTGCGGTAGCTAACTGGTGCTTATCTGCTTATGCATATGATGCAGATTGGGTTAGGGTAGTCGTGCGACCTTGTTGTCCTTTGTCAAGGGTCGTGCGGGTGGGTTTAATTCAATCAGGAAATGACGGGTTGAACTTGACTAGCATCCTATGGTTTGTTGGCCTTTGTCAATGTCATAGGAGGTTAGGGGCAAAATATTATCGGGAATTTCAAGTGTTGAAATTTGCAATGAGATTGCATACCTTCTATGAGATAGTTGGATCCCGATACCCGCTGCGAGTAAGAGTTACTCCTGGGAGAGTTTTACACATTACAATTAGCCGATCAAGTAGGTGTCTAGAAAGGTGTCAACGGGGTTACGCCTATGGGAAAACAAGGTTTACTGTAATTAGGTTCGTGCGAAAGCACGGGGGACCTCCCTCAAAGTACCGACACTGGCCTGGCTGAAAGATTGGCGAATTTGTAGCGTGTAATTAATCCTGGCTAGTCTTTTCTTTTAGGGTTTGAAGGAAGATTTGATAAAAAGCAGTGGGAGCCATCCTGATTAGATAAAATAATAACCAATCTGATCTTGCAAGAGCGCACGCTGAGTGTTTTCTTCTCTCTCTCTCTCCAGGTAGCGACCATGTCACGCCTTAATCAAGATAATAATACGGATAATTGACCGAACCCGCTTGTTATACTGAGCTGGGGAACGTTGGTCACGCTCCAACTTATAATTGCTATAAGACAGAGCAGGAAGTAGGGGAATACCAGATTTCCCGTGCCGCCCAAACGAGGAAAGTGCATATGATGCATCATCTTCGGGTGTGTTCGTTACACAGAACTGTTTCTCAATATCCTCTACGTCATGGGTATTTGATACCGGATCAGGATCCCAGATATGTAATCTGTTACATAGGGCTACAGATAGGTAGAGAACTGAGAACGGGTGATAAGTTTCATGAGGTAGAAAACGGGGCAAGTGTTGCAGCCAAGTCTGTTGGTCACTGTCACCCTGTATTCCAAATACATTGATTCTGAATGAATGTTATTAGATACCGAACCTGATATACAAAATCATATCAGTCTCTTTATTAGTAAAGAAGGATATAATTTTGTATTGTTGGATAATGTTTTGAACATTTCCTATATCAAAAGTTGATCGGTTCAGGCACGTTATATAAAAGCATTGATGTTCTAAATCAAACTACAGTTCTTAGTATATAGAACACACACAAGAGGAAGAGTTCAGAAATGAACGAATCCTTCTTGAGGTATTGTAGACTAGGTCATATCAATGCGACCCGACTAGCTGGAGTTACATAAAGATGCATATTTAAATTAGTTTGAATTTACATCTTGTGAAACTCGCCAGTCATGTCACAAAGATAAGATGACCACAACTCTGTTTATGGGAAGCAGAGAAAGAGTTACTGAACTCTTGGGATGATACATGTTGATGTATGTAGGTCCCCTGTCTACACATGCCAAGACCGGTTCTTTGTACTTCATTAAATTCTCTGATGATCTTTCGAGATTCAGACCTATGTTCCTGTTGAAACACAAGTCCGAACCTTTTGAGATATTCACAGAATATGATTTAGAAGTAGAGAACCAAAATACGGGTATAAGTATTATGTCCTTTGATGTGATCGAGGAGGAGAATACTTGAGCACGGAAATCCTGGACTATTCTAAAGGAGAATGAGATTCTCTCTCAGAATTACTCCTCCGTATACACCATAGCACGATGGTATATCGGGGCGGAGCAGATACACCCTATATGATATGGTGCGCTCTATGATGAGTACTACTGAGTTTCCTATTTCCTTTTAGGAGTTATGCACTTATAAAGTTGCATACCTATTGAATAGGGTTCGAATCAAATCTGTGCCTACCATTCCATATAAGATATGGTATGGGAAGAACCCATCTCTTAAGATAGTTATGATTTGGGGTTGTCCGGCCTATGTCTAAAAGAAAAATCCGGACAAGCTCGAGGCAGGGTCAGTTATGTAGAACTGGAAAGGTTCCAGCTATACAAACTGCAGCTGATGATTTGGTAGAACTAAAGGATTCAATAGCAACCGACGAACCTCAGCCTCTCCGCCGATCTAGTAGGCTTCCTCCCCCACCTGAGAGATACTTCGGTTTCTCTATGACAGTGGGAGTGAGGATTGCATCATGAGATGATGACCCAACTAGTTTCGAGCTGGCCATCAGGAGTGGGACTCTGTAAGAATGGCTGGATGCTTAGCGATCTAAGATGGAATCCTTATACACCAACAAAGTATGGACTTTAGTTGTTATATCTGAAGGGTTAAATCCCCATCAGGAGCAAGTATATCTTGAGAAGATTACTTGGTGTACATGGAAAAGTTGAGACTTTCAAAGCTAGACTTGTTAAAGGTTTGCATCATTGATCAGGTATGGATTATGTTGAAACCTTTTCTAAGGATCTATGCTTAAGTCCATCCAGATCCTACTTGCCACGGCTACATACCATGACTACGATATCTGGCGGTTGGGTGCCATGACTGCTTTTCTAAATGTTGATTTAGAAGAGTGCGTCTATAAGTACACAGCCAGAGGGCTTCGTAAATAGTGGGAGCAGCGGAAACGTGTGCAAGATGTTTTATGTGATGAAGCAGGCATCGCGGAGTTGGAACATCTGTTTTGATGAGTTAGTCAAAGAGTTTGACATCATCAAAATGGTAGATGAACCTTGTATATACAAAAAGGTAGTAGGGAGTATGGTAGAGATCCTCGTAGAGTATGTGGATGGCATACTCTTGATAGGGAAGGAGTTTCCTATGCTACGCTCGGTCGATCTCCGCTTATCACATGGATTCTCCATGTAGGATCAAAGTGATACCTCCTAAATCCTGAGTTTTCATCTATGAGATAGATGTTATTTGGGTGTTAGCATACTCACTAGCTGTAATGAGATGGTATCAATTAATCCTGGGGAGAATCACTGGAAACGTTCCAGGGTGATAAAGACGACTGAATGTCATTCGCAGGCATTGTCTTTACCCTCAGTAAAGGGACGGTATGTTGGAAGAGTTCCAAGCTAGATACCGTGGCATACTAGACGTTAAAGGCAGGATACATCGCTACTTAAGATGCTACCAAAAAGGCAGTCTGGATGTATATTAGTTCATGAGATGAACTTTGTTCCTGCCATTGTGTGACAATGGAGTTATGGCTTATGCCAAGGAACGCCCGTCCCATCAGTGATCCAGATATAATTCTAAGGTAGTATCACCTGATCATAGAGATAGTTGATCTCCAGGATGATCGAGGTTTGGAGAGAAGACTCAGAGGACAACACGGCGGATCCACTCATAAAGGCCTTTTCCCAAAGAGAGACTTTTATGGGATGGTTGAGTATGAGATACTACAACCACTGCTACAGATGGCCCTAGTGCAAGTGGGAGATTGTTAGTTATATGTATGCCCTAGAGGCCATTACTGTACATAGGATGTATATTGTAGTGGATGCTGGGACATATATAGGGAGGACTTTCTTGCTCGACATGATAGTATGCTATCTGGTTACTCTTTACCTTAACGTGTATACTGATTGTCTCTCTGTTACATGTTGGTAAAGCCCTTAGGATGAGTACTTGACTACCTGGACTATGATGCAGATCATACTAATGGGGTCATGGTAGTCCATAAGTACATCCTTCAAGGTCCCTAGTCGTGGGTGTATCGAGACGGGGCATCGATATACCAGAGTAGACTAGCGTATACCTTCTCGACCCATACAGATGGGCGATGGATGATCCCATATCCATTGGTGTTTGACATCAGAGATCATATACGGGTGCTCAGTGGAGACTGGGTACACTGGACGGACTCGCCGAGAACTCCCAGATGGTATTATACCTCACGTCAGATGGCAGTTCTCTGGTGACACTGGTACAGGTTAGTCTGTAGACCCGAGATCGTCATAGAATCTTGTGTGATTCCCACTGTGCTTTGATTTCCACCTTACCACGTCCAAGAGGGCGTGCAAAACGGTGTCTTTTGGGTACAGTCCCGAATCACATGGAGGCAATGAGCGATAGGAGGGGATTCGTCTCTCCCGGTATAGGGAGTTGATGTTGTACTGTGTTCGATTGGCTATAACCGGAAATCCCTGGCCAGGGTTGCTGAGATTTACTGGTAAGTGTTACCAGTAGTTTCTCGAACTGTTATAGACCTCATATCGACACGACTTATCGAGCTACTGGGGTCTGACGTTTACCACCCCTAGGCGAGATATGCGACATATCAGACGAACAGGCCGAACTGTACGGTATGTGTTACTGGTTGGATTCACAGGAGTGTGAGCGGGCTTGCTCGTCGATCTTCTGATCGCTCAATACCCGGGCGGCCGTTACGTTTAGCAGACCGCTTGCGGCTTGTGGGTGTTTGATATGATCATCACCTGCTGCCGGCGTATTGACGAGTCTTTAGAGTCCTACACAGAGGTTTCCTGGCTCAAGCGAAACGAAATAGGAGCGCATATGAGATATATGCGGGACCGAGAATAATGCATGTATGTGATACCGTATTCTATTATCGCGATGAATGTATCGATTGTTTGTATGTGATATAACCTAGTTATCTAATCGAGGATTGATTCGATAAGCCAATACATTGGATATTAGTCGGTTATATGCGATATGACCGGATCGTTAAATCAAGTGTTGATTTAATGATTTAATGTATAATTATATATTTGATATATTACTTTGCATTAACTAATATTTGTTCACTTTAAATGGATTTTCTCACTTGATGTGCACATTGTATATATGATATAGTTTTGTGCACTTGTTTATATCATGTTTGATGATACATGCTAACTTGTTTGTGTAAGAATTAAACCATGGTTATGTTAATGGTTAGGGTTTTGTTTATTTACTTATTCATTTATTTATTTATTCATTTTGGAAAAATAAAATAAAATGGTGGCTATCTTTGGATTATCTTTGAAGCTTCATGAAGCTTTGAAATGGTTGACCATTTTGTTTCTTTCCTTAACCCTAAACTTTCACTTAACCTTGGTTCATTCTCTACACTTAACCATGGTTTCTATTATGATAAGAATGAATGGGATTTTCCTTTTTAAATCAATTCTTTTTATTCTATCATTTTTTCTTTTCTTCTTCTTCTTCTTCTTCAAGAAGAAGAAAGCTTGCAACCATCAATGGTGACTTGATGAAATGAGTGAGAAATCCAATTCTAAAGTGAACCCACTTCCTATTTCTTCATCCTCTACCACTTGCCAAGTAGTATAGGGTGTTTTCTTCACAAGTTTCATGGCTTGGTGAAGTTGGAGCTTGATCTTGTGTTGCCTCGACGTAGATCATCTTCGGCATCGAAGTCGACGACCTAGCCCGCCTATTTCTCCGATGAAGCCGACGCTTGAGCCCGGGATCCGATGATCGCAGCGAAGGGACTTCATCACGGAGCTATGGAGGTGGAGGACCGGATCTACAAAGGTTGTATTTCCGTTCACTTAGCACTAAAGTAGTTTAGTAGCTTGTTGTTTCGCCTAAACTCTAGTTAACGATCTAGTCTAGGGTTTCTCGGCACCGTAAAAACTAAAATTGGCATGGTTGATGCCTTGTGAGACCTCATTAGTGTGCCTAGGAACCCTACACAACCATGACACAATAATTGTTAACTAATATTATTAATCATATTTCCTATTCTCATTAGGGTTTGGAAAAAGACAACAGTCAACGGTGCATACACACCCGTACCATAACCCTAACGAGAATCCTCTGCCTCTGCCTCAGTCAACTGTGCATACACACCTGCATCCGTGTTCCGAGGAACATGAATACAATGAGATAAAACTAACCCCAAAACATATACTAGGATCTGGCTTAAACCAAAGCCCGCTAGTAATAACAGTCCGGACACCAAATGTCCACAAGTGCGCGGATGTGAACGAACCCCGTCGCAAAACCATTCGACCTCTACTCTGTTTTGCCCAAAGGCGAATAACCCTCTGTGTGGGACTCTAAAGACTCGACACTACGCTGGCAGCGGGTTTAACCACAGACCACAAGCGGCACTAGCTGTACGTAACGGTCTACAGGTAGATGCCGATGAGAAGACTGATAGGGTGAACCCATCCGAACTCCTACTGAGCCTGTATGTGACAATCTCCGTATAGTCCGGTCCGTTCGTCTGAGAATATCGCATGGCGGGCCTAGGGGGCGGTAAACGTCAGTCCCCTAATAGCGGTACAAGTCATGTCGGAGTGTAGCCCAGAACACCCTGAGATAACACTGGAAAACCTACCAGTATATCTCGCTTGCCCTGGCCAGGGACTTTGTGTAATGGCTCTCCTAGACACAGCGCGATATCAACCCCCAATACCGGGAGAGACAAATCCTGTCTAACCGTCACTGCCTCCAAGTGCTTCGGGACTGCACCCAACTACTACCTGTTTGCACGACTCTTTTGAGCTGTGGTAGGGTAGTAATCAAAGTACAGTGGGAACACACTCGAGGCGAAGTGACAGTGTCAAGTCAGCGGACTAAGCTGTACTCATGTCACCTGGGAACCGATAACTGACGATAGGTATAGTACCAACCAACAGTTCCCGACGAGTCCTGTCCAGTGTATTCGTAACCTAACGAGCACCCATATACTATCTCAAGTACGACGTACTGATGGCTGTGGGACAGACCGTCTCCCCTGCTGGGATGAGAAGCATATACGCTAGTCTACTCCAGAGTATCGATGCCCTGTCTCGATAGTCCTACAACTAGGGACCTGTATAAGGATGTGCTTATAGATTACCTAGCCCCCATAAGTGTGACTGCCATCACAACACTGGTAATCAAGCAAAGATCCTATGGGCTCCACTAATGTGTATAGGCGATATGCTAAAAGAAACACATGTATACATTAAAGTAGAAACAAACCAAGTAGCATACTACCATTTCGAGCAAGATTGTCTATACAACTGTGAATATCCCAAGCTTCCATCAAGTAATATACAATCTAGTATGATACAGTAATGGCCTCTAGGGCATATACACTAACAGTTTCCCCTAACACTCATTTCGGCATTTATTCGTGCAATTTGTGCTTCCATCGATTTAATACTCTCACCTTGGGAGGTGGAGTCTTTCTTGATATCATCGAAAGAAGACTTCATCTCAGCCGAAACTTGCATGAAATTTTTCAAAAGCAAATTCATGGTTTGATCGAGTGAAGAGAAGTTATCAGTACCGGCTGTTTGGAAAGAATTATTCCCAGGTGCAGAATTGGTGGCCGGATTTTGAAAAGTTTGTGTTTGGTAGGGGTGTTGACTCAGTTGTGGTTGCTGTGGCTGTGGAGGGACCCTTTGAAAGTTATTTTGGTTTGCATTCGTATTTTGAGTTTGGTGTTGGTTCCAAGCAAAATCAGGGTGATTCCTCCGACCTTGATTATAAGTGGAAGAAGAAGGATCGTTTCCAGGTCTTTGCTGAAAAGCAGCATTAGTGTGTTCTTGACCTTGAAACGGTACCTTCAAAGGACGTTCTTCCATCAAATGTGATGGGTTGGAACAGCAACCACACACGGTTTTGGGGAGTGTGTACTGATTTAGGTAGGCTGAAGAGATTCTGTTTTCTATAGTGTCGAGTTTCCTTTGTATTGCGGCCATTTCGGCTTTCATTATGATGGAAACATCGAGCTGATTGATACCTTCCCTAGATGATGAATAACTAACACTTTCCCATTGTAAAGTGTTTTGGGCACGATCTTCCAGGTATTTCCAAGCTTCATCATCATCTTTAGACAGGAATTGACATTGACACATGGTTTCAAGCATCATTTTTGTTGTGAGATCAATACCCTCATAGATAATGCGACACAGATCCCATCTAGGGATTCCATGATGAGGACATTGGATAAGAAGATCCTTGAACCGTTCAAAGCATTTCCAAAATGGTTCATTGGGAAGTTGGGTAAACTGGTAGATTTCACCCCGAACATGGGCGGTCTTATGATTGGGATAAAATTTCTTAAGGAATGCTATAACGAATTCATCCCATGTTGAAATAGAATGTGCGGGTGTGTTGTAAAACCACTTCTCAGCTAAATCGCACAAAGTGAACGGGAGAAGACGTAAACGCATAGTGTCCACGGAAAGCTGTGAAGTACCCATCATTGCACATACGTTTTCGAATTTAGAGATAAAAACGTATGCGTCTTCAGACTCAAGCCCATGAAATTTGGGTAACAGTTTGATTAATTGCGGTTTAATCTCAAAATTATCCCCATTGGTTGGTGGTATGGAAAGACAAGTAGAGAGAGGACCACGTGTAGGGTAGCATCTCTCATGGAGAGTAATGCGCAGAGGATTCTGCGCACCTGCGGGCGGTGGCAGAGTGGTATTATTGAAATTCGATGGATATCCTTCCATCGCGGTCGTGGTGGGTGGTGGGAAAGAAGAAGAAGAATTACCGACTCTGGGGTCGATAAAAGAAACGCGGAAAAGACGGGCAATAGAATCCCATGTTTAGCCTAACATGTGCTAAACAGTTGTAGCACAAGTGGCAGCGTTGGTGATAATTAGAGAAAAATGTTGGTTTGGTGTTTGTTTTGAAAAAGACGGATTTTGAAAAATCAAGTCACAAAAATGCACCAGCAACCCTAGATCTAATGGTCACCTAGGTCAAGTCTCTAGACCGCTCCTAGACTTCTAAAAGACAAATCGAAGGATAAATCCTCTACTGCCTCTTTATCCCTCTTGTGGCCAGGTAAGTTCCAGGTAAGTGGGAGGTTATCTGCTACGTAAGTAGCGGGCCTAATTAAGTAACCACTTACCTTAGACACACTTGCCTTAGACATCGCAAAAGAAATGCGGATAAGCAATAGATTACCCACGACCTCCTTCTGTCCTAATTTAGCGCGATGGTCCTTAGAGTCTTGTCTAGATATTTTTTAGTTAATGAGGGTGATGCAGATGCTAGTTTTATGATTTTTGGGGCTTAGGAAGGGTAATGAAATCCCTATCTAATCTGAATTTGGTCTTTGCCCCTTAATTTCCGTATTAAAAAATATGCACAAAACAACCAATTTCAAGAATAGCAACAAGAAGTTTTTCTAAGCGCTGCGAATTTTGCAAAGAATTCTGCAGAAAATTGTTATTGGACAAGATCAGAGAGAAGAGGAGAGAACAGAGAATATACCACAGAAGTTTGGAACACCGAAACTCCTAAACGACGGCGGAACCGCCGCAAAAACCAGCCATTAGCCGCGGATCCGCTGTTCACTGTGGGAATTAGGGTTTCAAAATTTTCCTGTAGTTTCTTGTACTCCTCTGGAATTTGTAGATCTTTTCTGAATCATGATCTCACTAATACAATGATTCCAGATTCCCTCGCAAAAATTCAAACACTAAACGTTAAGCACACGATGCAATTCTTGGATGAAAATTTGATGGAATAATAATTTTTCAACTCAAATAGCAAAAACGAACAAAATAGCACGCATCCCCGGCAGCGGCGCCATTTGATTGATCTTTAAAAATTTCCGAAACGATCGTGAAGTTGTTATAAAATGTAAAATGTTCACAATAAAAGAATTTATACCGCAATCAATAACGGTGTCGAAATAGTTTCGTTAATGAGAACGGATCGTACACTGAGATGCGTGTTCTTATTCGATTTTGCTTTAGATGAGTTGAATTGAAAATATAAAAGAAAATTCAAGAAAGTTGATTCAAGATTTAAGAGATTTGATTTTAAGAAACATAAAGAAAATAGATCAAGAATCACGAATCAAGAAGATGTCCAAATCAATTTGATTTATCAAGATTATGAAGAATAGCTTGTAGGAATCGATCGAATTGGTAGCAATGATGAATCTAACAATGACTTATCTTTTCTATTGATGAATTGTAGCTAGGACGATGGTGATGAATGAAGATTAGGGATCTATTGAAGAAACTAGGGTTTCTCCTTCTTTATCCCTTGTCTTTTCATTGATCATCATTCGGATTTAGCCTTTAGCAAAGAGAATCATCAATCATTTGATCCCTAATTTGCAACGAAATTAGCAAGAATGCGATCTCGATCCAGATTAGGTCATTGATGATTCTTTTTCCTAAAGTTCACAAATCTCATAAGACTTAAGATTAGTATTAGGATTTTATCATCACTAGATCTACCGATTCTCTCGATTCCTTTACAAGCGGAGATTTAATCAAGCATCATGAAAATAAAAGATTCAAGATCTAGAAATTTCATAGTGCAAGAATGTAAAGAAAGCAAGAATTAAAATTATCACCTTTATTAAATCGACGACTAATTACACATTCCCTCAATTCGAGGTTACAAGAGTTGCTCTCGATCGCTCCCTTGAAGAGGTAACTAGATCCGTCGAAGTTCGCTCCGCTCGATCTCCATGAGACTTGGATTGTCATGGATCTCGTGCTCTTGATGAAGATTGGCTTCGCGAATAATGGATTGTTGATTGCTCGCTTGATTTTCTTCTCAATGGATCTTGATTTTTGCTTTTGAATGGATCTTATGTTGTGTCACTCAACTTGAATTTGAATTTTGAATTGTTGCTCCAATTGTGTAACTAACTAACCACTAATTGAACAAACTTTGAATTGTAGATCTAGATCCCCTTTTATAGCCCCAAATTAATCTTCTCTCAAAAGCTTGGTTGTTATGCAGAGCCTTGTCGAAGAAGCTAGGCCGTTATAGAGAGTCTTCTGGAAGCTAAGCCGTTACAGTGAAGGTTCTGGAGAAGTTTGGATCGCCAACGAGCCAACTCGGCCGCGGAACCGCGGCGGATCGGCCTGGATCGGCCGTGGATCCGCGACCATTTGAGGAGATCTCTGCATGAATGTTTCTGGTTTGTCTGGTGTTAGTCTTTAGGTACTATTTTGATGTCTGGAATCGTTTTATGTTTTCTGAATCTGTGCCAGATTTGAAGTCTTTGTCTTGCTGCATTTTATCGGCAATTTTGCAATTCCAGTTCTTTGACCTGAAGAATTTCCTGCACACAATCTTGATAAAAGTGTTGAGATATATAAAATCATGCGTGTAGTAATAAACACTCAGTTTCCCTCTAGAATGTCGATTATAACTATAACACGTGGTATTTGGTATTTTCCAAATGAATTTGTAATCCGTGTTATAATTACAATAAACACCCTTAGATGATTAATAAGAGTAGGGAAATTGATGTGTTAAGAATGCAATATTTTCGACTGATCAGATGTGAGTATTTGTGTTGTTAGGAAAGAAAACGATATTGTAAGTTAAAATTTCCTTTCTCATTTCCTTTTCCCGATGTTTTCCATTAAACTCCGCCCAAACTTTACGCAAGCGCTCCGTTAGGCACCCTACCCTACCAAGGTATTGGTGTTTCCTAACCGTGACCGGTTGCGTTCGGATTGGCCGGAGGAGAAAGCAAGCGACAAGAACGGACGGACAAGGGTCAATAAGCCGGATTTCACAAATACCGTTCTTAAGCACCCTAATCCACGATGTTGCTGATTGCTCTAGCTTTAGTGGTCGAGCTCGGCTCAAAGGATTGAGTACGGATTTCCTTAACTTACACTATCCTATCTAATCCTAACAAGTGTTTACTTTGCATATAAACACATAGGGTAGATACGAACAATTCCGCCTCGCGCATTAACTCGTGAAAAAAAGAACTTAAAACACCCCATCTCCCTGCGGACGACCCGTACTCATCGCGCCTAGCTGCAAAGCGACACCGTCCTGATTGCGGTTAACTTTAGAACTTAAAACTCGACACGCCAAAAGCGTGCAATCAAATGGCGCCGTTGCAGGGGAGACGGTAACGTTTTTATTCTTGTTATTTCGGGTTAATCTTGTTAATATCCATCTAACACCATTCTTAAAAACAAAACAAACTAAAAATTTCAAAATTTCAAAACCAAAACAAAAACTAACATTGCTAACATTTTTGTTCTATGGATTTAAAACCTGCAAGCACTCTGGATCTCAACTAAAATGATAAATAATACCATTGAGACACTAGTAGAAGACGTAGGCACTTGAAGAAATTTGGAGCCCAAATTCCATAAGCAGACCGGCGACACACACCAAAAATCCGAGCTCGCGGCCGTATCATCCGCTTTTGCCTCTAATTTCTTCTTTGTGCTCCAGTGTTCTATTTTTGTCCCATTTTTTTTGCTTGTTTTTTTAATAATTTTTAGTGTGCAGGTATTTGGGCATTCATATCGTTTTTCACACTAATAATTCGTTTTCCGACATTTGTAGATTTTTACAGTTTTGCGAACTGCGATCGTGGGGAGCAAAGTGTACATTCAAAGTTAAGGTGATTGCGAAGTACAGTGCCAAAGATCCGGGTAGTTTGACCCGCGCAGTTGAACTTTCCAAGCTGTTCGGATCCAATTCAACGGGGGTTTCTTGACCCGAAAACATATCGATACGTACTTTACTAACACCTTCTTCTCAAATCCGACACATCCAATATACTACCTTTGCAGGATTCTTTGCAAGTTCGCTTCCAAACGCCAAAAATTGACTAACCCGTATTTGTTGCAGTGCCGAGCTTAAACGTAAAAATGATTGTTTGATTCTTGGAATAATTTTTACTGAATTGCGCATTGCATCCATTAATACGGACTTAAGGGCAAGAGAACCCCACAACATACGGTAAAGGATTTCATCCCCTTTTCCGTGACCCACAAATCACTAATTGAGCATAACGTTTACCCGAACAAATTTTAAAAGAAACTAGACTTTAAGCCTTTAAGGACTTCGCGCTCACTAGGAGAAGTTAACTGCATTTAGAACACCGCTTAACGGTATATCGTTTACGGGGTGTCTAGGAAAGTGTTCACGGTGAAACTGCCAAAAGATAAAGGGTTATCTAATTAAGGACCTTCGCGAAAGCATCGGAAAACCTCCCTTTATCTCTGCACTTACCTGGCCTCATGATCAGTATATCTTGAGCCCGTTTCTCGACACTGTTTTACTTCGACAATCAAGTTCTTGAGCATGTCTAGTTGACCTAGGTGAACCCTAGACCGATTCGGTGCATGGTATTTTTGTGTCGTGATTGTTTTTGTCCAGATTCCTTTTGTGTGTACACTTCATTCTTTTGTTAATAACTAACTTATAACAAAAACCCACATTCTTTTTCCACTCTTTCTCTTTTTCTTCTTCTCTTCATATCATGGGTACCCCACCTCGAAAAACTCTTGCCGAACTTTGGTACCCACAACCAGACATTACTTCATACGGTTCTTGCTTTGGTCGAACTTCGAACGATCCCTCCATGCCTAAACTTTCTTTGAAAGATCGGATAGACGCGTCTAGGACAAACAACTGGACTCCGCAATCTACTTTGTATCAACCGTTTCAACCCACCCCACCTTCTTACGTTGATACCCCTTTTGAGAGTCCTGTTGTAACTCCGAAACCCATGTCTATTGCTGAACGTATTGAACAATCTCATAGCCGATCTTTCACTCCTTTCACCACTGCAAGTTCTTTTGATCAACAATTCCGTTCACCTTCTTATCCAAATGTTGATCCTACTCCCTTCTAACCATTCAATTCCTATCCATCCTACCCGACTTTTACACCTTCTCTATACATAGCTTCTGAACAGCCTTTTGGGAGTTTCCAGTATCCAAAAAACTTTGAATCTTTTACTGAAACCCCTTCACAACCCATGTCTAATCTGGGACAGCCGTTGGAAGATTTTCGGGTAGCGTCATACCAACAAATGATGGACATGAATGCGTCCATGGCCATCCTCATACAACCTAGTGACCCAGTAGCTAGTTTCCAACTATCTTCAAATTTTCCAATGTGTGATGAGGCGGTAGGACAGATTGAGAGTTTGAGTAGTGAAAGTGAGCCGTACACCTTTCCAAATCAAACCTACCCACTGCAAATTGAATTCCACAACTCCGGTTTTGAAAGTCTATCAAGTGTCCCAAATGATTTATCAATTGAAGATAGAGTGTTTAATGAGTTGTGCGACTTTGTAGTGTTTAATTTACCCGATTGTGAAGGGTCCATTCCAAGTGAAACCAATCCCAATCCTGTTGACCTCTACACCTCCACTCTAGAACCTGAATTGATTGAAATCCATGCTTTTGATGAGGTGTCTGAGATATTTTATTTTCACTTGATTAAGGATATTGACGCTGGGAATATTTTGGATGATGAACCTGCAGTTTTGGATAAGTTTTTCTCTCCAATTCATCATCCCGAGTCGTTAACTGTTTTTCCCGAACTTCATATGCGTCTGGATTTTGATGATAAATGCATGGATAAGATGAATTTGAGAAGACTTTTGAGGATAGCTTTGAGGATGAACCAGTTTTAGTTGATGAGTCGGATTTTCCAATTCATCCTATCCCTTTCATTGACTGTGTACACCCTCCTGAACCTTTAATCGATAACCTTCCTCAATCACTCCCCTCCATCCTTTCCATCGTTCCGACCTTGTAAGACACCGTATCACTTTCATCTACTATATCTGTTTTACCAAGTTCGATCTACCCATGTTTTCTTACGAATCTTGAGGGATTTGACCACATTTCTCAACGGGTTGATAGATTAGTACAATCGATTTTTACACACCAGTCATAAAAAATTGTACTAATTTATTCACTCCATTTTCACCCTCAAGTTCGTACTCCATTTCTTTTTCCCTTCCGCCATTCTTCTTCTCATATACCGGGACCGTATACCACTTCTATCCCCATACGGTCTCGCGTATTCTCCATTTCTTTCCTCACTGTATTCTTTCACCAACCTGTACATTATCCCGATAAATTTTTTGAATGGTTGGTGTTAACCTTTGGCCTGTGTAAGGCCTTGTATCGATTGATACTGTTCTCTTCCCCCTAACCTTGAACCTTAACGCTTAAACAGTGGCAACACTGCTTCACTTAAGTTTGGGGGGATCTTTTTGTGTATATATATTTTTGGTTTGCCTTTTGTTTTGTATAATTTTGTTTAGGGAGCGCCGACAATTTTGACACTCTTGGTGTAGCCTAACAGTGAGGGCACTGTCAAGTTTAAGTTTGGGGGTGTGCTCAGTAAGCTTTCTACCTTCGCATTCATATGTATATTTTGCATTTACATACTTATTAAAAACCCAAAAGAAATCGAAATTTTTTACAAAAATATAAAAACATTGTCGTCAAGTTAGCTAATAGGGTAACTGAGATTTTTATTCCGAAAGTTTAGTTGATACGTTAGAAATAACTAAATCTTAGGCTCAGGAATTGAAAACCCTATAAATAACCCTCATTCTATTTAACCTTGGTAATTATAAGTCCTTACAGTTTTTTTTTATAGAAGTAGGTAATCTTGAGTTCAGTTCTTGACTTAAGTCAAGATGAAGAGAAAGTATTGAATGCTTTACTGAAGGATAAGTCTGAAAAATAGTTTATATTCTTGAGTTCAAATTTAGAAAGTATATACCTTACAAACTGCACATACACACACCTTGAAACTTGGGATAGTAGAGGATACCTAGAAATACTCTTGCATGAAAACCTAGTATGAAAGAAAAATGGTATTTAAAGCTTAACACCAAAAGAGCATTATTGAAAAAAATATATCCGGTCTAGAAAAAGAAAAATAAAGAAAAAATAAAGAAATAAAGTCAAGACCTGGAAACTGCTATTTACGCTTTAAGCTCACACATTCAGTAATCGGCCGTTAGTGCCTCAAAAAGCATTAATAATCGCATGAAAGGTGTGTGAGCGACACCATCCATCATTAATGAAAAGCAGTAGTATTAGATATTAGGGCAAGAGTACTATAGCTTGAATTGAATTCTTAAGTGTTGGGGTGAAATTTTACACACACGTAGGGGTATACAATCGATATTTGGAGGAAAGATATGAATAAAGAATAAGACTTATGTTTTCCGTAAAGAAGATAAAAATCCCTGATTTGAGACCGCGCTTTAGAATGAAAACTCAGGAGAGACCGAGATTTTTCTAAACCGTAAAACGTATAGGACCCGGGGTTGAATAAATAGGAGGCGTGAAACATAAGGGTTGAATATTTCTAACTTAGGATAATAGAATTTCTAACCTAGATACTAAACTGTAAGAGTAGAATCGATGTTAACTTATGAAACTAGCTTGACGGGTTTTTGTGGGTAGGATGCGCTGAAAACCCTCAGGAGACAACACTCCTGTAAAGCCTTAGATTTTCGATTAGTGTTAATTAGACGATAATGCGGGTTCTTGGTAAAAAGTTTACCAATTTGGGTTTCTCACATTTTATAACATTTAATTAATAATTTATTATGGCTAAACCTCTAGATATTTTGTTGTGAGATATTTCTATGGTTTTGTTTGGATGAGAGGTGGCATGGTGAGTCATTGCTTGCATTATTGTGTGAGTTAATGCAAGGGTGCACTCACCCTCTTGCACTCACCTCTCTCTCTCTTTTCTTCACACCCTCTCTCATTCTCTCTTACTTCATCTTTTATCATTATCTCTCATCTCCCTCTCCCCTCAACTGAACACTTATCCACTCCTCACTAAACTTTCACTAATCTTCTTCAAAACATCACCAAAATCCCTTTTCATGACTTGTTTTGCCTCTAGGATCCATTGGAGCTTGGAAAGTTAGGACCTTTGAGCTTGTCGGAGTAGGTAATGATCTCTATCTGTTCTTTATGATATTATAGTGTTGTGTGGTCTTTTAGTTTTAGTTTAGAACACTTAAAGTATCGTTTCGTGCACATATCGTATTTTTAATGTCAATATATGATATCTGTGATTTGCTGTGACCCCGAGAGTATACTAGAAAATCAAACAGAGTATTTGTGTTGTACCAGAGACCTTAAGACTTCACCTGAAACACGAGACCCACCTGCTCGGATTTGGCCGGCGACTTTCATGGGAAATCCGGCGATCTCGGCCGACTAGGGGAGTTAGGGTGTGGGTTTTTGGTGGGTAGCTGTCTGTGGTTGTTTAGGTGTATTTGGTCCTGTTTGATTTTTGGGTTTTCTCTGTATACAAAATCTGGGATCACTTATCTTGTTTGTAGTGTTACGACCTACGCGCGTTACGTTATCCGACACGGTACGTGTTGTAAGTCTATGATACCCACCCCGGTACTTTCGGGGAGGCGGAATCGGTAAAAATCAAAATTTTCTCACAAGGAAACATAGACTAACCATGAAGGATCTTTGCTAAACTAAAACTAAAAAACCAAAACGAAGTTTTAACTACTAGGTTAGGAGATTATACCAAAAGCTAGAACTCCTTCTCTTCTTGTGTTTCTTCCCTTTTCCTTGAGCTCCTTTGAGTGGTGCAGATGGCTCCTCCTCCTCGTCTTCTCTTTGCCAAAGAAAGATCCACTCGAAGGCCTCTACCTTGAGCTCCTACCTCAATAATGAAGTAAATAGGGTCTTTGGCTTGCCACACTAAGAACCATAGAATGAGTAGAGAGTCATTTTGGTGGTTTGGGCTCAAAAGCTTATGATTTTTAACACATGAAACACTTAAGCTTTGAGAGAGGAAGAAAGAGAGCTAACTATGAGAGAGAGAGAGAATGAGAGAATAATATGAACCTTGCTCTCATCTTAGAGATATATGATAATAATAATAATAATTAAGAAAATTTTGATGGTGAGTTGATTTGATCATTATCATTTCACATTTAATGCTAAGCAAGCTTCAAGAAGCATCTTATGCTTAGCAAAAACAAAAAGAAAAATATATAGGTCAATGTAAGTCAACAAGTCAAATGGTCAACCCAACTCAAACCATGATACAATTATCCTTAATTAATATTATTAATCATATTTCTCATTCTCATTAGGGTTTTGATCAAGTCAATGGTCAAAAACCCTAATGAGGTGTCTCTCTCTCCGCCTCTGTCAACTATACGTACGTACCCGCATTCGTGTTCCGAAGAAACACGAATACAATGAGACAAGACCAATCACAAAAAAAATACTAGGATCTGGCTTAAACCAAAGCCCACTAGTAATAACCGCCCGGACACCAAACGTGCACAAGTGCGCGTATGTGAACGAACCCCGTCGTAAAACCATACGACCTCTACTCTGTTTTGCCCAAAGGTGAACAACCCTCTGTGTGGGACTCTAAAGACTCGACACTACGCTGGCAGTGGGTTTAACCACAGGCCGCAAGCGGTACTAGCTGTACGTAACGGTCCCCAGATAGATGCCGATAAGAAGACCGATGAGGTGAACCCATCCGAACTCCTACTGAGCCTGAATGTGACAATCTCCGTACAGTCCCGTCTGTTCGTCTAAGAGTATCGCATGTCGGGCCTAGGGGGCGGTAAACGTCAGACCCCTAATAGCGGTACAAGTCGTGCCGGAGTGTAGCCCAGAACACCCTGAGAAACTACTGGAAACACTTCCAGTAAATCTCGCTTGCCCTGGCCAGGGACTTTGTGTATTGGCTCTCCTAGACACAGCGCGATATCAACCCCCAATACCGGGAGATACGAATCCTATCTAACCGCTACTGCCTCTAAGTGCTTCGGGACTGCAGCCAACTACTACCTGTTTGCACGACTCCTTTGAGACATGGTAGGGTAGTAATCAAAGTACAGTGGGAACACACTCCAGGTGAAGTAGCAGTGCCAAGTCGACGGACTAAGTAGTACTCCTGTCACCTGGGAACTGTTATCTGACGATAGGTATAGTACCAACCAACAGTTCCCGATGAGTCCTATCCAGTGTACTCGTAACCTAATGAGCACCCGCATACTATCTCCAGTACGACGTACTAATGGCTGTGGGACAGACCATCTCTCCTGCTGGGATGAGAAGCGTATACGCTAGTCTACTCCGGAGTATCGATGCCCTGTCTCCATAATCCTATGACTAGGGACCTGTATAAGGATGTGCTTGTAGACTACCCAGCCCCCATAAGTGTGACTGCCATCACAACGCTGGTAATCAAGCAAACATCCTAAGAGATCTACTAATATGTACAAGAGATATGCTAAAAGAAACACATGCACATATTAAAGTAGAAACAAACCAAGTAGCATACTACCATTTTGATTAAGACTGTCTATACAACTGTGAATATCCCAAGCTTCCATTAAGTAATATACAAACTAGTATGATACAGTAATGGCCTCTAGGGCATATACACTAACAATCTCCCACTTGCACTAGGGCCATGTACTGGCGTATCGAAGACCTATCATCTCGATCAGCCGCTCGAACTGAGTCTGGGGTATGGCCTTCTTGAGTGGATCTGCAGTGTTATCTTCTGTAGCAACCCTCCGAACCTCGATCTCCCGGCGATCCATGATCTCCCTGATCAGGTGATACCTCCTCAAGATGTGTCTGGACTTCTGATGGGACCTGGGTTCCTTTGCTAAATCTATAGCGCCGTTGTTGTCGCAATACAGCGGTATTGGATCAACAATGGTTGGAACCACCTGAAGTTTTGTAAGGAACTTCCTCATCCAGACAGCTTCTTTTGCGGTATCAGATGCTGCGATATACTCCGCTTCCATCGTCGAGTCAGCAACGGTTTCCTGTTTGGAACTCTTCCAACACACCGCCCCTCCATTGAGAGTAAAGACATAACCCGACATGGATTTGGAGTCATCCTTGTCACTCTGGAAGCTGGAGTCAGCAAATGCCTCGATCTGGAGGTCTTTTCCGCCGTAAACCAAAAACATATCCTTAGTCCTTCTCAGGTACTTCAGAATGTTCTTTACCGCTACCTAGTGCTTCCTCCCACGGTTTGACTGATACCGGCTTACTACGCTCAGTGCATAAGCTACATCTGGTCTGGTACACAACAGCGCATACATTATAGAGCCTACCACAGAGGCATATGGTATAATAGACATGCGATCCCTTTCCAAATAAGTTTTGCGAGACATCTCTTTGGAGAGGGTGATCCCGTGACAAGCCGGTAAATTACCGCGCTTTGAATATTCCATACCGAATCTTTTCAGTATGGTGTCGATGTACCTGGACTGTGAAAGTTCCAATATCCTCTTAGATCTATCACGATAGATCTAGATCCTCAGAATGTAAGAGGCATCACCCAGGTTTTTCATGGAGAATCTTTGTGACAAGAATCCTTTGACAGATTGTAGCATAGGAATATCATTTCCTATCAAGAGAATGTCATCCACATATAAAACGAGGAATATGACAGTTCGTGCTACAATCTTACTATAAATGCATGGTTCATCTGGATTTTTGATAAAGCCAAATTCTTTGACCGTCTCATCAAAACAGATGTTCCAACTCAGCGATGCCTGCTTCACTTCATATATGGACTTAAGCAACTTGCACACTTTCCCGCTGCTCCCACTCTGAATGAAACCCTCTGGCTGGTCCATATAGACACACTCCTCTAAATTACCATTTAGAAAAGCGGTTTTTACGTCCATCAGCCAAATCTCATAATCGTGGAAGGCAGCAATGGCACGAAGGATCCGGATGGATTTGAGCATACCCACTGGAGAAAAAGTTTCGTCATAGTCCAAACCAGGTCTTTGACGAAAACCCTTTGCAAAAAGTCTAGCCTTATAGGTCTCAACCTGTCCATCTACACCAATCTTCCTTTTGAAGATCCATTTGCAGCCTACAGGATTTACCCCTTCTGGAGCAACGTCCAAAGTCCATCTTTGTTGGTGTACATAGACTCCATCTCGGTCCGCATTGCATCCAGCCATTTTACCGAGTCAGTACTCTGAATGGCCTGCTGGAAGCTAGTCGGCTCATCATTATCAATGATGCAATCCTCTCTATCCCCGTCTATGAGAAAACCGTAGTATCTCTCACGTGGATGAGAAAGCCTACTACTCCTGCGGAGCGGTGTAGGAATGTCCTGTTCTTTTGAACCTTCTGGTTCTACTAAGCTTTCAGTAATAGCTTGTGGTTCTGGAATTTCATCCAGTTCTATTGCGCACCCGCTTATCTGATTTTCTAAAAATTCAGTTTCCAAGAAGCAGGCATGACGAGAAACAAATACCTTTTGTTCCTCTGCGTAATAGAAGAAATATCCCTTGGAGTTCTTTGGATATCGCACAAACTTGCACTGTACTGAGCGTGCCTCGAGTTTGTCCGCATGCTGCTTTTTGACAAAAGCTGAACATCCCCATGTCTTAATGTGTTTAAGATAGGGTTTCTTCCCACTCCACATCTGATATGGTGTGGTAGGCACTGATTTAGTAGGAACCCGGTTCAAAAGATATGCAGCTGATTCTAGTGCATATCCCCAGAAAGTTTGCGGTAACTCAGCATTACTCATCATGGAACGTACCATATCCAATAAGGTTCGGTTCCGTCTCTCCGATACACCATTGTGTTGTGATGTGTATGGAGGAGTAAGTTGAGAGAGAATTCCATTCTCTTTTAGGCAATTCAGGAACTCGGCACTCAAGATTCACCACCTCGATCAGATCTCAGTGTCTTGATACTCTTGCCTGTTTGTTTTTCTACTTCATTCTTGTATTCCTGGATTTTTCAAAGGCTTCAGATTTATGCTTCATTAAGAAGACATGTCCATACCTTGAAAAATCATCCGTAAAAGTAATGAAGTAAGAATAACCACTTAGCGCTTGTGTAGACATTGGACCACATACATCGCTATGTATGAGTCCCAAGAGCTCGCTCGCTCTAACTCCGTGTCCTGTGAATGGAGTCTTTGTCATCTTTCCCATGAGACAAGATTGACAAGTTGCATAAGACTGATATTTGAACGGATCCAAATATCCCTCTTTATGTAATTTAGACAATCGTGTTTCATTGATGTGACCCAGTCTACAATGCCATAAGAAAGCATGATTTAATTCTGGAGACTTTCTTTTGTGTGTATTCTGGATATTGAAAATCTGCAGTTGGTTTAATACGTATATTCCGTTGCTTAATGTACCCGACCCAATCAAAACATGATTAAGGTGAATGTTTACAACATTGCTTACAAATGCAAAATCATAACCTTCTTTAGGCATTAAAGATACAGATATGATATTACAAGTCGAACTGGGTACAAAATAATAGTTGCGCAAAACCAAAACATGTCCATCTGTCAATCCTAAGTGATAGTCCCCCACGGACTCAGCATCCATGCTTGCTCCATTTGCAACTTTGAGGGTTATATCACCTGCCTTCAAAACTCTACGCCTTCTCAGTGCCTGCAAAGAATTACAGATATGAGATCCTGATCCGATATCCTATACCCAGGAAGTAGAGTTGATTGACAGACAGTTTTCAATAACATACACACCTGAAGCCGAAGACACAACTTGCTTCAGGTCCTGGTTCTTGGCCTTCCAAGCCCTGCAATCTTTCTTCCAGTGTCCTTTCTTGTGACAATAAAACCATTCTTCCTTCCCCACAATCTGTCCCGCTACCTTTGCTTTTGCCTTGGCTTCCACCTTACTGACACCGCTCCTTGGTTTGGTGGGGGCCTTCTTCTTCTTTCCTTTGGTTTTTGCCTTGGACCTAGAAGAAGAAGCTCCTCTAACAAACAAAGCGGGTGTTTCCCTGACTTTATGCAGGGTGCCCTCTGCACTCCTCAACATGTTGAGGAGTTCCGGAAGTTCAACTTCTTTTCCTTGCATGTTGAAGTTCAGGATAAACTGGGCGTAGGTGGAAGGAAGGTACTGGAGAATCAAGTCAGTGTAGAGCTCGTTCTCCAATGTAGTCCCGAGGTCCGCGAGCTCCTCAATGTAGCCAATCATCTTAAGCACATGTTCCGCTATAGATGATCTGACGCCCAACCTCGTTGAAAATAACTTTTTCGAGGTTTCATATCTGCGATACGGGATTGCTTTCCATATAGTTCCTTAGTATGGAGAAATATGGATTCAAGGTCCATATTCTCGTGCCTCCTCTGATGGTCATTGTCCATAGAGGCAAGCACGAGGCACTTGGCCTTCGCGCAGGTCTTACGAATTTCCTTATCCGCGGCGCTGGATTCTGGACCTGGGATGGAGGGGGCCTTAGTGGTAAGGAGATACCCCAACTTGTCATAAGTGATTGCCATTTTGACATTCCTGAACCAATCTTTGTAGTTTGGCCATGTCAGTATATTTTTATCTAATAGTAACTTAAGGCCCGTCATGATATTTGGTTGCTGCAATTAGGAGAGAGAGAAGAAACACTTTAGCATGATGCTCTTGCAAGTTTATAATGGTTTTTAGTTTGTCTAAACAGGATGGCTTCCACTGTTTCTCGAATCCTTCCTCAAACCATAAAAGAAGAACTAGTCGGGATTGATCTCACCGTACAATACTTGCTTAACCGTTCAGCCAGGCCGGTGTCGGTACTTCGGGGGAGGTTTTACGACGCTTTCGCGAAGTTCCTTAATTAAACAACCTCTTTTCCCTGTGGGCGTAGCCCCGCAAACACCTTTCTAGACACCTACTTGGTTTATAGCATTGATAGTTAAGTGAAAAAATCTCCCGAGGAGTAGCATATATTCACAGTAGGATCGGGATTCAAATATCATTGTGTGATAAAGTTGAAGGAATCCTACCAAAATTATCACATTCCAAATGGTATGCAACACTAGCAAGTTTTAGTTTCTTTAGAAACTCCCGATGTGGATTTTTGCCCCATACTCTTATGACCTTGACTTTGGCCAACAAATCATAAGTCACATGTCAAGTTCTACCCATCATTTTCCAGGTTAATTTGAACCCACCCGTACCTACCCTTGGCTTTGGCCAACAAAGCAGTACGGACTGTCCCAAACTAATGCATCTATCAATGCTACATGTGAATATCCAACAGCTACCAATCACTATGCCTTGACTTTGGCCAACAAACATAACTTGAATACTATTGACTATCCATATGAAATGACAGAGGGCTACGAATGGTTTTGGCGAAACCGTGAATGTAGTGAACTTGATATAATCGAAAGAACGTGATAGCCTTTTAAAAAGGAGTGGTTTAAGCTCCGCATTTAAAAGTTTTGCTGTTTTGAAAAAAAAACCGAGTGGTTTTGAAATTGTTCCAATGATTCAACTTTGGTTTATTTTCTTTGCATTAATTTAATGCGTTCCATCAATTAATCCTACCATTGCAGAAAACAACGAAAATATGACGTACGCTTATGCCATCCGCATTCACCACTGGGACCCGTCATCACCCGTTAGGTTACTTAACTAACGACAGAGCGTGGGATGGACTAGCGCGGATGCAAAACATAAGTAACGTCTACTAGATATCATATATAGATATATAAACATTTGTCAGATGTAATGATAGCCATTCCAGATCACAGATGAACACATTGGATATTCTAGGAATCCGCGTTTCGTTCGAGCCTTCAACGAAAGACGGATTATACGGTCGCGATGAATAGCCAAACCCCACCCTAGACCCCTACGGGTGCGGCAAACTACCCGCCAAGTACTCGAAGTGAAGCAACCTCCCTCAACAACGTGAGTAGGGAACTCGACACTTCAAAGTACCCGGTAGTTTGTGCACCCCACCTTGGGTCTATCCTAGGAGCAGAAAACAGTAAAAGAAATAATATATAATGGCGGCTACATCCTCAACCCGGATGTGCGACCCAAAAATAATATTACATCAATATACAATTTACATCAAATGAAAGATAAATAAACACTTATCTCACACCCCCGGCTATTCAGCCATGACGATCCAACAAGTTCATATACACAATCCAACATCACAGATCACAGATATGTACAACCCCCACTAATCGACGTATAGTGATTAGTAGACGTTCAGTACATATAACACATTACAGATATAATCCAACTAGCTAAAGTTTATAGAATTTCGATCAATAACTGTATTTGAATCTACCCCAAGTAAAATCCAGTACTCAGACAAATCTGGGCAGAAACAAAAATTCCCAGAATACACAAAACCAACACAGAGAACCCCAGAAGAATTTTGGTGCGCCGCCAAGTTGACTCAGCCGCGGATCTGCGGCGGATCGCTTGGATCGTCCGCGGATCCGCGGTCATATGAGCGATTCAAGCACCCAAAATTCTACAGATTTCTCTAAAAATCATGCTTGTATTTTTCATGTCTCTGAAAATATTATTGGGCTAGTTTTAAAAATCGACAGAAATTACAAACTTTTGGTGTGTTTTCGGGATTTTTTCCGTGATCGAAGTTCTAACGACTTTGCTAAAAGTTAGTTGTAATTTAGCTAGGCTCTGATACCACTGTAAGTCTATGTTACCCACCCCGGTACTTTCGGGGAGGCGGAATCGGTAAAAATAAAAATTTTCTCACAAGGAAACATAGACTAACCATGAAGGATCTTTGCTAAACTAAAACTAACAAACCAAAACGATGTTTTAACTACTAGGTTAGGAGATTATACCAAAAGCTTGAACTCCTTCTCTTCTTGTGTTGCTTCCCTTTTCCTTGAGCTCCTTTGAGTGGTGTAGACGGCTCATCCTCCTCGTCTTCTCTTTGCAAAAGAAAGATCCACCCGAAGGCCTCTACCTTGAGCTCCTACCTCAACAATGAAGTAACTAGAGTGCTTGTCTTGCCATACTAAGAATCCTAGAATGAGTAGAGAGTTATTTTGGTGGTTTGGTCTCAAAAGCTTATGATTTTCAACACATGAAACACTTAAGTTTTGAGAGAGGAAGAGGGAGAGCTAACTATGAGAGAGAAAGAGAATGAGAGAATAATATGAACCTTGCTCTCATCTTAGAGATATATGATAATAACAATAATAATTAAGAAAATTGTGATGGGAGTTGATTTGACCATTATCATTTCACATTTAATGCTAAGCAAGCTTCAAGAAGCATCTTATGCTTAACAAAAAACAAAAAGAAAAATATCCAGGTCAATGTAAGTCAACAAGTCAAATGGTCAACCCAACTCAATCCATGATACAATTATCCTTAATTAATATTATTAATCATATTTCTCATTCTCATTAGGGTTTTGATCAAGTCAATGGTCAAAAACCCTAATGAGGTGTCTCCCTCTCCGCCTCTGTCAACTGTACGTACGTACCTGCATTCGTGTTCCGAAGAAACACGAATACAATGAGACAAGACCAATCCCAAAACAAATACTAGGATCTGGCTTCAACCGAAGCCCACTAGTAATAACTGTCCGGACACCAAATGTGCATAAGTGCGCATATGTGAACGAACCCCGTCGTAAAACCATACGACCTCTACTCTGTTTTGTCCAAAGGTGAAAAACCCTCTGTGTGGGACTCTAAAGACTCGACACTACGCTGGCAGTGGGTTTAACCATAGGCCGCAAGAGGTACTAGCTGTACGTAACGGTCCCAAGATAGATGCCGATAAGAAGACCGATGAGGTGAACCCATCCGAACTCCTACCGAGCCTGAATGTGACAATTTCCGTACAGTCCGGTCTGTTTGTCTAAGAGTATCGCATATCGTGCCTAGGTGGCGGTAAACATCAGACCCCTAATAGCGGTACAAGTCATGCCGGAGTGTAGCCCAGAACACCCTGAGAAACTACTGGAAACACTACCAGTAAATCTCGCTTGCCCTGGCCAGGGACTTTTTGTAATGGCTCTCCTAGACACAGCGCGATATCAGCCCCCAACACCGGGAGAGAAGAATCCTATCTAACCGCTACTGCCTCCAAGTGCTTCGGGACTGCACCCAACTACTACCTTTTTGCACGACTCCTTTGAGCCGTGGTAGGGCAGTAATCAAAGTACAGTGAGAACACACTCGAGGCGAAGTAGCAGTGTCAAGTCGACGGACTAAGCTGTACTCCTTTCACCTTGGAACTGTTATCTGACGATAGCTATAGTACCAACCAACAGTTCCCGACGAGTCCTGTCCAGTGTACTCGCAACCTAACGAGCACCCGCATACTATCTCCAGTACGACATACTAATGGCTGTGAGATAGACCATCTCTCCTGCTAGGATGAGAAGCGTATACGCTAGTCTACTCCGGAGTATCGATGCCATGTCTCGATAATCCTAAGACTAGGGACTTGTATAAGGATGTTCTTGTAGACTACCCAGCCCCCATAAGTGTGACTGCAATCACAACACTGGTAATCAAGCAAAGATCCTAAGGGCTCTACTAATATGTACAAGCGATATGCTAAAGACACATATGCACATATTAAAGTAGAAACAAACCAAGTAGCATACTACCATTTTGAGCAAGACTGTCTATACAACTGTGAATATCCCAAGCTTCCATTAAGTAATATACAAACTAATATGATACAGTAATGGCCTCTAGGGCATATACACTAACATGTGTACCTTGTGTGGTTTTTACTCTTGAGTTGGTTTCGTCGTGTCGCTACGCACGTTAGCCACTAGACGAACACTTAAGTGTATGTTTGGAGTTGTTGCGTCGGTCAAACGTAGTTTGTACGTGTTATTGGTCGATTGCTAATATATACACTTTCTTTATTGATTTGTGATTTTAGGATCGCAGGCGGGACTTCGGACGCTGCGAAGAAGGAGAAGCGAGTGTTGGCTTTACTTAGCCCCAGGATCATCAGTGAGTAGATTTAAAATCTACAGGGGAATCGCCCGCATGGCATTATGCGTCTGGGCTAGAGATGATACGATATTAGTCGCATATTCTATTGCATATATAGAGTTTGCGCATACACCTCATTGCATATTATTACTTGTTGTGCTTGGACTTGTACCCTTTGGACACTTCATTATTATTGACGGCCCATGTTGCACGAGCACTGATTGTATGCCACACACACCGTTAATAATTGCCATGACACACACAACACCTATACTTTGTGATATTGTATTGGTTAGGGACATTGAGACATTGATTCATATTTTATTTTGCATATGACATATAGCATACCCGGATACCTACATGCTTACACATATGCCTTGCCATACCTACAGGCTAGCTACCCATATACCTATATGGTATTGTACCATTAGTGATAGGTATATACACATATGAGACATAGCTACATGCACATCTTGCTTACATACTTACATATACACATACCTAGCTTGATATAGCTATACATATACCTGGAGGGTATTGTAACATTATTGACATGTATATACACATACCTAGCTTGATATAGCTACACATATACCTGGAAGGTATTGTATCATTATTGACATGTATATACACATACGTAGCTTGATATAGCTGCACATATACCTGGAGGGTATTGTATCATTATTGATATGTATATACACATACCTACCTAGATATAGCTACACATATACCTGGAGGGTATTGTACCATTATTGACATGTATATAGACATACTTAGCTTGATATAGCTACACATATATCTGGAGGGTATTACATCATTATTGATAGGTAGATACACATATCTTGCTATACCGACATGGTTACGCATACCTGGCTAGCTACATGTTTACCTTTATATGATGTTGAATGGATTTTGGAGAACTTAGGAATTGCATGATATATTTAATAACTTGTTGCAGTTAAACAACGGCTTTTCCTTCATATGCTCATATTACTGTTTCATATTGCATATATTATATTTCATGGATGTTTTACTCCTGCGTATATATATCAGTGGTATGGGACGTTGTTATATATGTACACCTACATAATGATTCATGCAATTATACTTATTCATTACCCAATGTTTTTTGGATTTGAGGACCGTGGTAGTTTGATAAAATTATGCATTATTGAAAAACCCGGTTTCTCTTGATATGATATTTCGAAGCGTTCACCATGTGATTTCTCGGTTCTGAGATTGGCATGTGATACCCGATTCAAGGAGCGGGAGGCACCGTCTGCTGGTACATGGTGGACCCGGTATGGTACCCCGGGGTGAGAGGTGATTTCGTTGTGTAGACGATGATCCTGGCAGAGAGACCATTACCTACCGGTGATATTATTCGAACTCGGCGGATATCTGGAGGATACCGACCGGAGTCATATACGTATGAATACGAGGATTTCGAGTGTCGAAGCTGGGCATTCGGGTTTCCGAGAGACGTATGATACGTACATATCAGGGCCAGTCGTGGTGACGGCGCCTGATAGATGAGTATTATGTGTCGATGCTAGACACTAGTTTTCATGATGTTTTCGGGTGTCGATGTTAGACACTCAGGTTTCATAAGGCTTACAGGATGTGTTTTATTCCGTACTCCTCATTTATTTGATATGCATTGCTATGTTTTAGTAGTACCTAATAGAGTACCTTTCATGACTGTTGCATTTACATATTGTCATTTATTGCTATCAGCTTGCATGTGATAGACCATCGCAGTACGTGCATACTTGCGATTTCCTGCATATGTTATTAATTATTCACGAGTTGGCAACTCACCCCCGTTGTGCCACAGGGTTTTGCAGGTAGTCCCTCAGAGCAGTCGAGGTAGGGCTTTATTTCTATCGTATCATCTTTTGCAGCGGATACCGCTACGGCTGACTGGGTGCAGTTTTGCTATAGGCAGGTTTTGCGGTTATCCGATGTTGCTCATTGTATATTCGTTGTATCCAGTACTCTCCATCTACTACTATCATGTATTGACTTAGAAACGTGATGTGAGGACGATATTGTATATTATTTTATGACTTGGAGGTCTTTTATGCAGTTTTTATTTATACCGTCTTTTTCTTCTCTACGGCGTCGTATATCTGTTGTGGTGGTTGTTTCCGCCTTTGGGCGTGGATTTGCTCCCGTTTGGGGATGCTTTACTTATATTTATATTGTACCCATTTTTGGGGCTAGTTTTCACAAAGGCGGTGCTGCCAAAATTTTTAAGAAAGAAAATTTGGACTTTAAAGAATTTGTACCTGAGAAATTTCAAAAGTTTTAACAATGTTCTTATCACTTACTACTTTTGATGGTTTATATTGTTGGATTTTCGGCTTACTTAGATTGCGTTACGCCTGTGGACGTTACGTAGTTTAAGGGCCGTCACGTGCCTTTTTTAGGTCGTGACAAAGTTGGTATCAGAGCGCTAGGTTTTACCTTTCAGACTGTAGGATGATCTTGGTATGATGGAGTAGGTAGCTTAAGCAGTGTGATGCAGCGTGTGTATGTCGAGGGCATACTTATGACACGGTACTCCGCCTAAGTGACCTAAGTACTAATTGCTTGAAATTCCTTCCTTGATGATACATATCCTTGTTATTAGATTTCCGTGTTCTTATCGAATCCTTTTTCCATTTATAGCCTTATGCCGCTGATGACTATGAGGGCTCAGAGTGATGCAGCGAGAGCCGAGGTCAGAGTTGACTCGTTAGGGGCGAGGACTGACCAGGATCGTACGCTCGTTGCACAGGAGCAGATTGATCTGCCTTCGATAGATCATATCGCTAGGCTTGTGGCAGATATGCAGGACTTGCGTCAGACGATGAGGTCGTTGGCTGAGGCCAGTCGAGCGCAGCGACAAGAGGTTGTCATCCCTGTTACCCATATATTCCTTGCGATCAGCACACAGCATTGTGTTACTTACACAACACCAGTGGACGCAATCCTATTCGATGAGGTGCGTCTTTCCGAGACTTTGGGAGTCTGAGGACAGAGGAGGGCTCGTGCAGGTGTACCAGCCCAGAGACAGAGGTTCAATCTCTGTGACAGGTTTCGTGCACGTCGCGAGAGTAGCAGAGGCTTAGGACGAGGACATTTGTTTATCTCTCATCCCCGTAAGGGTCAGCAGTTGTTATCTGGATGTTACCGGTGCGGGAGTTTTGGTCATCGGGTTAGAGATTGTACAGAGTCACATGAATGCGAGGTAGCAGTACCGCAGAGAGGTCGTGATCTTGGAGGATTCGTTCCGAGTATACATGATGGCAGAGGAAGAGTTCAGCCAGTTGCGGGTAGAGGGCAGACACGAGCGTTTGCTTCTACTCATCAGGACGCGTGGGCCTCCAGTGCTGAGTTTTTAGGTATTCTTTTTCGGTTGTTCTTTTGTTGCGTATGTTGCTTAATTCAGGATCTATGCACTCGTTTGTTCTACACACTTAGTGTCGTGGTTGGGCCGAGAGTCGTGTATGCTAGATCATCCGTTTGTTGTGTTAATTTCTGTCAGCGATTCTTTTGTTGCACGACACGTGTTTCGGTCTTGTGCCAATCGGATAGGAGATAGAGATCCGTCCGTCGATGTTGGACTTTGACTTTCTCCTGGGCATGGACTGGTTAGCTATGTGCTATACGTCTGTGGACTACCTTGATAAAACAGTCAGGTTTTGTTTTCCCGGTGAGTCAGTTCTTGTTGTGCACGGGGACAGTGGTTCCGCCTCTCACAGCTTGAATTCAGCCTTTTACCCTAGTCGGCTTTTGAGGAGAGGATGTCGAGGATTCTTGGCTTTCATTTATGATACAGGAGCCATAATGGATTCGTTGGACCGGGTTCCTATCGTGCGAGAGTTTTCCGACGTTGTTCCAGACGAGCCGGCGGAGCTTAGGGAGCTTAAGGATCTGCTGCAGAGTTATTAGATAGGGCGACTTGTGCGTCCGAGTGTTTCGCTTTGGGGAGCTCCTATTCTGTTAGTCAAGAGAAGGACATCAGTTTGTGGTTGTGCATTGATTAATCGTCAATTGAACCGAGTTATGGTGCAGATATGTATCTTTTATCTCGCATTGACGATTTGTTCGATCAGCTCCTGAGTGCGAGACATTTTCTAAGTTTGTTGGGATCGGGTCATCATTAGTTGCGGGTTCGGAGTGATGAAATTCTGAAGACTGCTTTTATGCGCGCTATGGGCTTTATGAGTTTTGGTGGTGCCTTTGGATTCACCAATGCCCTAGCAGCAATTGCGATGTGATGGACCAGATTTCTTTAGGCCGTTTGTCGACCGGTTTATTATCGTGTTACTGATGACATTCTGGTCTATTCCAAGAGTCGCGAGGAACGTGAGCAGCACTTGAGGATTTGCTTTGCAGACATTGGGAGAGCACCAGCTGTTTGCTAGATTCTCGGAGTGTTCCTTCAGGCTTGATAGTGTTGAACTTCCTTGGTCATGGGGTTACGGGAGACGGTTTTTGTATGGACCTGAGGGAGATCGAGGCCATACAGCTTGGCCCAGACTTGCTTCAGGGACAGAGGTCCGCAGCTTTTGGGCTTAGCCGGTTTTTACGGCCGTTTCGTGCAGGATTTCTTGAGTATCGTCACACCGTTGACCGTACTGACAAGGAAGGGGGTTTCGTTTCTTTAGATTGAGGCATGCGTGTGGAGTTTTCAGCAGTTGAAGACTCGAGTAACGATTGCACCAGTTCTATCCTTGTTTTTGGATCGGGCGACTTTGTCTATTATTATGATGTTTCACGAGTGGGGCTCGATTATGTACCAATGTAGTATGATAGAGTTATCGCTTATGCTTCCCGACAGTTGGAGGAAGTACGAGCAGGATTATCCCACTCATGATCTAGAGATGGCCGCGGTGGTCGTGCGTTGGAGATTTGGAGACACTACTTGTACGGAGTGTCGTTTCAGATTTTCACGGATCACCAGAGCGTAATGTGCATCTTCCTGCAGCGGGATCTGATGTCGAGACAGTATCGTTGGATGGAGCTTGTGAAGGATTGTTTTTGTGAGATCCTTTGTTACTCGTGGCAAGACGACTGTGGTAGCTGATGCTTTGAGTCGTGGGCCCGGGGGTAACTTGTTCCAGTTGTGCGCAGTTCAGAGACAGTCTTATGCAGATTTACAGTTCTTGTATGACCGTTGAGTACATCTTAAGTTCGCCTCTGTTGAGGGGACAACTTGCTCATGTCCGCACCCGTCCACTTTTACTTAATCGTTTTCGTGAGGCACAACCCGCCGATGCTCGTTTGTCTGAGATTCTGAGCATGTTCGGCAGGGTAAAGATTCGGAGTTCTTGATTTATGACCTGGTTGTGCTACGTTTAGGGACGCGTTGTGTGTACCTGATACTGATGGGTAGTGACGCGAGGTCCTAGAGCAGGCACATCAGTCAGCTTTCGGTGTTCACCCCAAGTGCCACCAAGATGTAACGTGACTTGAGAGTTAGTTACAGGTGGGTAGGGATGAAGAGTGAAGTTTCAGGTTTCTTTTCAAGGTGCTTGGCTTGTCAGTGAGCTAAGGTTGAGCAATTGAGGCCGGCTGGAGAGTTGCAACCTTTTTACCGTTCCAGAATGGGAATGGGAGCAGATCTCCATGAATTTCATTGTGGTGTCTACCCAGGTCTAGTCAGGGTATGACTCCAATTGGGTGTTGTTGTCCGGTTATGCTCAGTTTGCTCGTTGTTCTTCGATATGTTTGTGCGTTTGAGCAGAGTTTCTTCATGCGGGTATCCAATAGAGGCACCCAGTTCGCCAGCCGTCGTTGGCAGAAGCTTCAGGAAGCCTTAGGTACTGGTTGAGCATTAGCTCTACTTTTCCATCTGTAGGCCGATAGTCAGACAGAGCGGACTATACAGACTTTGGAGGATATGCTTGTGCGTACGTACTAATTGGTTGTTGGCTGTTGGGATCGTCACTTGCCATTGTTAAGGTTCTTCTTCGATAGCTGTTATCAGGAGACATTCCAATTGGAAACCTTTAGGCCTTGTGTGATAGGTAGTGTCGATCGCCAGTCTGTTTTACTGACTTCGCGAGAGCAGGATTTTTGGACCCCAGCTAGTCGAGAGGCTTCGGAGAAGATCCAGTTGGTTCAAGTCAGGATGAGAGTAGCCCAGTGTAGACAGATTTCTTATGCCAACCGTAGTTGTCGCAGACTTGAGTTTGCAGCGGGAGATCATGTATTCCTACGGATTTTTCCGATGAAGGGCGTGTTGAGTTTTGGGAAGCTTAATCCCAGATTGTAGGTCCTTTTGAAATCCTTTAGCGAGTTAGCACTGTTGCCTATAATTTGGCACTTCCGCCCAGATTTTTGAATATTCATCCCGTATTTCTTATGTCGATACTTTGGAAATACCTTCATGACCTTTCTCATATGATTCAGCATCAGTCCATTTAGCTGGGACGCGACCTTTTCGTTCACCGGTAGCCGATAGTGTTAGTGGATCGGCAGGTGGAGAAATTTCGGTCAAGGGTCTTGCCATCTGCGGAGGTTTCTTTGGCATAGCTGTATAGTAAGGAGTTCACTTGGTAGGCTGCGGGAGAGATTTGAGAGTTTTACACTCATCTCTTTGAAGGTATGCATAATAAGAATTTTAATTCGGGGACGAATTTTCTTTAAGGGGGGAGATTGTAACGCCTTAGATTTTCGATTAGTGTTAATTAGACGATAATGCGGGTTCTTGGTAAAAAGTTTACCAATTTGTGTTCCTCACATTTTATAACATTTAATTAATAATTTATTATTATTTGTTATGGCTTGCACACACTTGTGCATGTTAATGTGAGGGTGTGTTTGTGTTAATCTTGTTTAGCAACCATGACAACTTAACCTAATCCTAATCCTTTGCTTTAACCTAATCTTTTGCCTTGATTAAACCTCTAGATATTTTGTTGTGAGATATTTCTATGGTTTTGTTTGGATGAGAGGTGGAATGGTGAGTCATTGCTTGCATTATTATGTAAGTTAATGCAAGGGTGCACTCACCCTCTTGCACACACCCCCCCTCTCTCTCTCTCTCTTTTCTTCACACCCTCTCTCATTCTCTCTTACTTCATTGCTTATCATTATCTCTCATCTCCCTCTCCCCTCAACTGAACACTTATCCACTCTTCACTAAACCTTCACTAATCTTCTTCAAAACATCACCAAAATCCCTTTCCATGACTTGTTTTGCATCTAGGATCCATTGGAGCTTGGAAAGCTAGGATCTTGGAGCTTGTCGGAGTAGGTAATGATCTGTATATGTTCTTTATGATGTTATAGTGTTGTGTAGTCTTTTAGTTTTAGTTTAGAACACTTAAAATATCGTTTCGTGCACATATCATACTTTTAGTGTCAATATATGATATCTGTGATTTGCTGTGACTCCGAGAGTATACTAGAAAATCAAATAGAGTAGTTGTGTTGTACCAGAGAACCTATGACTTCACCTGAAACATGAGACCCACCTGCTCGGATTTGGCCGGCGACTTTCATGGGAAATCCGGCGACCTCGTCCGACTAGGGGAGTTAGGGTGTGGGTTTTTGGTGGGTAGCTGTCTGTGGTTGTTTAGGTGTGTTTGGTCCTGTTTGATTTTTGGGTTTTCTCTGTATACAAAATCTGGGATCACTTATCTTGTTTGTAGTGTTACAACCTACGCGCGTTACGTTATCCGACACGGTACGTGTACCTTGTGTGCTTTTTACTCTTGAGTTGAGTTCGTCATGTCACTACGCACGTTAGCCACTAGATGAACACTTGAGTGTATGTTTGGAGTTGTTGCGTCGGTCAAACGTATTTTGTACGTGTTATTGGTCGATTGCTAATATATACACTTGCTTTGTTGATTTGTAATTTTAGGATCGCAGGCGGGGACTTCGGACTCTGCGAAGAAGGGGAAGTGAGTGGTTGGCTTTACTTAGCCCCAGGATCATCAGTGAGTAGATTTAACATCTACAGGGGAATCGCCCGCAAGGCGTTATGCGTCTGGGCTAGAGATGATAAGATATTAGTCGCATATTCTATTGCATATATAGAGTTTGCGCATAGACATCATTGCATATTATTACTTGTTGTGCTTGGACTTGTACCCTTTGGACACTGCACTATTATTGACGGCTCATGTTGCATGAGCACTGATTGTATGCCACACACATCGTCAATAATTTCCATGACACGCACAACGCCTATACTTTGTGATATTGTATTGGTTAGGGACATTGAGACATTGATTCATATTCCATTTTGTATATGACATATAGCATACCTGTATACCTACATGCTTACAAATATGCCTTGCCTTACCTACATGCTAGCTACCCATATACCTATATGGTATTGTACCATTAGTGATAGGTATATACACATATGAGACATAGCTACATGTACATCTTGCTTACATATTTACATATACACATACCTAGCTTGATATAGCTACACATATACCTAGAGGGTATTGTATCATTATTGACATGTATATATAAATACCTAGCTTGATATAGCTACATATATACCTGGAGGGTATTGTATCATTATTGACATGTATATACACATACGTAGCTTGATATAGCTGCACATATACCTGGAGGGTATTGTATCATTATTGATATGTATATACACATACCTATCTTGATATAGCTACACATATACCTGGAGGGTATTGTATCATTATTGACATGTATATACACATACTTAGCTTGATATAGCTACACATATACCTGGAGGGTATTACATCATTATTGATAGGTAGATACACATATCTTGCTATACCGACATGGTTACGCATACCTGGCTAGCTACATGTTTACCTTTATATGATGTTGAATGGATTTTGGAGAACTTAGGAATTACATGATATATTTAATAACTAGTTGCAGTTAAACAACGGTTTTTCCTTCATATGCTCATATTACTGTTTCATGTTGCATATATTATATTTCATGGATGTTTTACTCCTGCGTATATATATCAGTGGTATGGGACGTTGTTATATATGTACACCTACATAATGATTCATGCAATTATACTTATTCATTACCCGATGTTTTCTGGATTTGAGGACCGTGGTAGTTTGATAAAATTATGCATTGTTGAAAAACCCGGTTTCTCTTGATATGATATTTCGATGTGTTTACCATGTGATTTCTCGGTTCTGAGATTGGCATGTGATATCCGATTCGAGGAGCGGGAGGCACCGTCTGCGGGTACATGGTGGATCCGATATGGTACCCTGGGGCAAGAGGTGATTTCTTGGTGTAGACGATGAGCCCGGCAGAGGGACCATTACCTACCGGTGATATTATTCGGACTCGGCGGATATCTGGAGGATACCGACCGGAGTCATATACGTATGAATACAAGGATTTCGAGTGTCGAAGCTGGGCATTAGGGTTTCCGAGAGACGTATGATACGTATATATCAGGGCCAGTCGTGGTGACGGCGCCAGATTGATGAGTATTATGTGTCGACGCTAGACACTAGTTTTCATGATGTTTTCGGGTGTCGATGTTAGACACTCAGGTTTCATGAGACTTACATGATGTGTTTTATTCCGTACTCCCCATTTATTTGATATGCATTGCTTCATGTATTAGTAGTACCTGATAGAGTACCTTTCATGACTGTTGCATTTACATAGTGTCATTTATTGCTATCAGCTTGCATGTGATAGACCATTGCAGTACGTGCATACTTGGGAGTTCCTGCATATGTTATTTACTATTCACGAGTTGGCAACCCACCCTCGTTATGCTACAAGGTTTTGCAGGTAGTCCCTCAGAGGAGTCGAGGCAGGGCTTTATTTCTATCGTATCATCTTTTGCAGCGGATACCGCTAAGGCTGACTGGGTGCAGTTTTACTATAGGTAGGTTTTGCGGTTATCCGATTTTGCTCATTGTATATTCGTTGTATCCGGTACTCTCCATCTACTACTATCATGTATTGACCTAGAGACGTGATGTGAGGATGATATTGTATAATTTTTTGTGACTTGGAGGTCTTTTATGCAGTTCTTATTTATACCGTCTTTTTCTTCGCTACGGGGTCGTATATCTGTTGTGGTGGTTGTTTCCGCCTTTGGGTGTGGATTTGCTCCCGTTTGGGGATGCTTTACTTATATTTATATTGTACCCATTTTTAGGGCTAGTTTTTACAAAGGAGGTGCTGCCAAAATTTTTAAGAAAGCAAATTTGGATTTTAAAGAATTTGTACTTGAGAAATTTCATAAGTTTTAACAATGTTCTTATCACATACTACTTTTGATAGTTTAGATTGCTGTGTTTTCGGCTTACTTAGATTGCGTTACGCCTGTGGACATTGCGTAGTTTAAGGGCCGTCACGTGCCTTTTTTGGGACGTGACAAAGTTGGTATCAGAGCGCTAGGTTTTACCTTTCGGAGTGTAGGATGACCTTGGTATGATGGAGTAGGTAGCTTAAGCAGAGTGATGTAGCGTGTGTATGTCCACGGCATACTTACGACACGGTACTCCGCCTAAGTGACCTAAGTACTAATTGCCTGAAATTCCTTCCTTGATGATACATATCCTTGTGATTCGATTTTTGTGTTCTTATCGAATCTTTTTTCCATTTATAGCCTTATGCCGCCGATGACTATGAGGGCTCAGAGTGATGCAGCGAGAGCCGAGGTCAGAGTTGACTCGTTTGGGGCAAAGACTGACCAGGATGGTACGCTCGTTGCACAGGAGTAGATTGATCCGCCTTCGATAGATCATATCGCTAGGCTTATGGCAGATATGCAGGACTTGCGCCAGACGATGAGGTCGTTGGCTGAGGCCAGTCGAACGCAGCGACAAGAGGTTGTCATCCCTGTTACCCAGTTATTCTTTGTGATCAGCACACAATATTATGTTACTTACACAGCACCAGTGGACGCAGCCCTATTCGATGAGGAGCATCTTTCCGAGACCTTGGGAGTTCGAGGACAGAGGAGGGTTCGTGTAGGTGTACAAGCCCAGAGACAGAGGTTCAGTCGCTGTGATAGGTTTCGTGTACGTCGCGAGAGTAGAAGAGGCTTGGGACGATGACGGTTTTTTAGCTCTCATCCCCAGGAGGGTCAGCAGTTTTTATTTGGATGTTACCGGTGCAGAAGTTTTGGTCATCGGGTTCGAGATTGTACAGAGCCACGTGAGTGCGAGGCAGCTGTACCGCAGAGAGGTCGTGGAGGATTCGTTCCGAGTGTACAGGATGGCAGAGGAGGAGTTCAGCCAGTTGCGGGTAGAGGGCAGACATGAGCGTTTGCTTCTACTCACCGGGACGCGCGGGCGTCCAGTGCTGAGTTTTCAGGTAATCTTTTCGGTTGTTCTTTTGTTGCGTATGTTGCTTAATTCGGGATCTATGCACTCGTTTGTTCTACACACTTAGTGCCGTGGTTGGGCCGAGAGTCGTGTATGCTAGATCAGCCGTTTGTTTTGTTAATTTCTGTCAGCGATTCTTTTGTTGCACGACACGTGTTTCGGTCATGTGCCAATCGGATAGGAGATAGAGATCCGTCCGTCGATTCGATCCTTCTAGAGATGTTGGACTTTGAAGTTCTCCTGGGAACGGACTGGTTAGCTACGTGCTATACGTCTGTGGACTGCCGTGAGAAAACAGTCAGGTTTTGTTTTCCCGGAGAGTCAGTTCTTGTTGTGCAGGGGGACAGTGGTGTCACCTCTCACAGCTTGAATTCAGCCTTTTACGCTAGTCGTATTTTGAGGAGAGAATGTCGAGGATTCTTGGCTTTCATTTGTGATACAGGAGCCACAATGGATTCCTTGGAGCGGGTTCCTATCGTGCGAGAGTTTTTCGACGTTGTTCCAGATGAGCCGACGGAGCTTAGGGAGCTTAAGGATCAGCTGCAGCGTTGCTAGATAGAGGGACTTGTGCGTCCGAGTGTTTCGCTTTGGGGAGCTCTTATTCTGTTAGTCAAGAGAAGGACATCAGTTTGTAGTTGTGCATTGATTGATCGTCAATTGAACCGAGTTATGGTGCGGATAGGTATCTTTTACCTTGCATTGACGATTTGTTCGATCAGCTCCAGAGTGCGAGACATTTTCTAAGTTTGTTGGGATCGGGTCATCATTAGTTGTGGGTTCGGAATGATGACATTCCGAAGACTGCTTTTGAGCGCGCTATGGGCTTTATGAGTTTTCTGGTGTCGTTGGACTCACCAGTGCCCTAGCAACAATTGTGATGTGATGGACCAGATTTCTTCAGGCCGTTCCTCGACCAGTTTATTGTCGAGTTATTGATGACATTCTGGTCTATTCCAAGAGTCGTGAGGAACGTGAGCAGCACTTGAGGATTTGCTTTGCAGACATTAGGAGAGCGCCAGCTGTTTGCTAGATTCTCGGAGTGTTCCATCAGGCTTGATAGTGTTGAACTTCCTTGGTCATGGGGTTACGGGAGACGGTTTTCGTATGGACCCGAGGGAGATCGAGGCCATACAGCTTGGCCCAGAATTGCATCAGGGACAAAGGCCCGCAACTTTTGGGTTTAGCCGGTTTTTACCGCCGTTTTGTGCAGGATTTCTTGAGTATCGTTGCACCGTTGACCGTACTGACAAGGAAGGGGGTTCCGTTTCTTTAGACTGAGGCATGCGTGCGGAGTTTTCAGCAGTTGAAGACTCGGGTAATGATTGCACCAGTTTTATCCTTGTTTCTGGATCGGGCGACTTTGTCGATTATTGTGATGTTTCACGAGTGGGGCTCGATTGTGTACTAATGTAGTATGATAGAGTTATCGCTTATGCTTCCCGACAGATGGAGGAAGTACGAGCAGGATTATCTCACTCATGATCTGGAGATGGCCGCGGTGGTCGTGCGTTGGAGATTTGGAGACACTATTTGTACGGAGTGTCGTGTCAGATTTTCACGGACCACCAAAGTGTAATGTGCATCTTCCTACAGCGGGATCTGATGTCGAGACTGTAAGTCCACGTTGCGACCCCCGGTTCTTACGGGGAGGCGGAAACGGTATAAAAATCAAATTTTTAGCGCAAGGGGCAACATGGACTAACATGAGTCGGGATCTTTTCTAAACTAAACTAGCAAACATGCAAAGGAGAGTTAACTACTCGGCAAAGTGGTTATACCTAACTTGAACTCCTTCTTCTTGAAACCTAGTAGAGGTTGATGGTTCTCTTCTCGTCGCCTTCTTCCGTCGAAGATGGATCCACCTGAGGGTTCAACCTTCGGGCTCTTTCTCGAACTTGGAGAGAACTAGGATCTCCGGCTTGCTAAACCTTGAACCCTAGAGAGAGTAGAGTGTATCTATGGGGTGTTTTCTTTTCAAGGAGAGGGATTCTCAACACATGAGAAGGGTTCTCCTTGAGCTTGAGGAAGAAGAAGATGAAATGAGGAGAGAGAAGCCAAATGATAGAATGAGCTCTTTTTCTTTTGCAACCATAACATAAAGCAAAAGAATTATCAAATTAATAATAATAATGAAAATGAAAAAGATTGATGGAAGGTTTAGGAATGACCATTATCATTTCAAACATTAAATGAATTTGCTAGAATCAAAGAGCATCTTGCTTTTGTAATGATGATGGTCAAATCTTCAACCATGGTCAACAAGTCAACCATGGTTAACAAGTCAACAAAAAAACCAACCATGACACAATTTCATTTTATTAATATTATTAATTGATATAACATAAATCCATTAGGGTTTGGAAAAAGACGACTGTCAACTGTGCATACGCACCTGTTCCGAAACCCTAATGAAAGTCCTCTTCCTCCTCCTCAAATAACTGTGCATACACACCTGCATTCTTGTTCCGAGGAACATGAATACTGAGAGATAAAAGCAACCCCAAAACATATACCAGTATCTGACTCAAACCAGAGCCAGCCAGTAATATCCGTCCGGACTCCAAACGTGCACAAGTGCGCGGATGAGAACGAACCCTGTCGCAAAACCATGCGACCTCTACTCTGTTTTGCCCAGAGGCGAATACCCTCTGTGTGGGACTCTAAAGACTCGACACTACGCTGGCAGTGGGTTTAACCACAGACCGCAAGCGGCACTAGCTGTGCGTAACGGTCCCCAGGTAGATGCCGACAAGAAGGCTGACGAGGTGAACCCCATATGAACTCCTACTGAGTCTGAATGTGACAGTCTCCGTACAGTCCGGTCTGTTCGTCTAATACATCGCATGTCGGGCCTAGGGGGCGGTAAAACGTCAGTCCCCTAATAGCGGTACAAGTCGTGTCGGAGTGAAGCCCAAAACACCCTGAGATAACACTGGAAGCCTACCAGTATATCTCGCTTGCCCTGGCTAGGGACTACTCGTGTAATGGCTCTCCTAGACACAGCGCGATGTCAACCCGCAATACCGGGAGAGACGAATCCTGTCTAACCGTCACTGCCTCCAAGTGCTTCGGGACTACACCCAACCACCACCTGTTTGCACGACTCCTTTGAGCCGTGGTAGGGTAGTGATCAAAGTGCAGTGGGAACACACTCGAGGCGAAGTGCCAGTGTCAAGTCAGCGGACTAAGCTGTACTCTTGTCACCTGGGAACTGATAACTGACGATAGGTATAATACCAACCTGTCAGTTCCCGACGAGTCCTGTCCAGTGTACTCGTAACCCAACGAGCACCCGTATACTATCTCCACTACGACGTACTGATGGCTGTGGGACAGACCATCTCCCACACTGGGATGAGAAGCGCATACGCTTGTCTACTCCGGAGTATCGATGCCCTGTCTCGATAGTCCTGCGACTAGGGACCTGTATAAGGATGTACTTATAGATTACCCAGCCCCCACTAGTGTGACTGCCATCACAACGCTGGTAATCAAGCAAAGATCCTAAGGGCTCCACTAATGCGTATAGGTGATATACTAATATAAACACATGTACACATTGAAGTAGAAACAAACCAAGTAGCATACTACTATATTGAGCAAGATTGTTTATACAAGGTGAATATCCCAAGCTTCCATTAAGTAATATACAAACTAGTATGATACAGTAATGGCCTCTAGGGCATATACACTAACAATCTCCCACTTGCACTAAGGCCATGTACTGGCGTATCGAAGACCTATCATCTCGATCAGCCGCTCGAACTGAGTCTGGGGCAGTGCCTTGGTGAATGGATCTGCAGTGTTTTCTTCTGAAGCAACCCTCCGAACCTCGATCTCCTTGCGATCCACGATCTCCCTGATCAGGTGATACCGCCTCAAGATGTGCCTGGATCTCTGATGGGACCTGGGTTCCTTCGCTAAAGCTATAGCCCCGTTGTTGTCGCAATACAGAGGTATTGGGTCAACAATGGACGGAACCACCTGAAGTTCTTTCAAGAACTTCCTCATCCAGACAGCTTCTTTTGCGGCATCAGATGCAGCGATGTATTCCGCTTCCATAGTCGAGTCTGCAACGGTTTCCTGTTTGGAACTCTTCCAACACACCGCCCCTCCATTGAGGGTAAAGACAAAACCCGACATGGACTTGGAATCATCCTTGTCACTCGGGAAGCTGGAGTCAGCAAAGGCCTCAATCTGGAGGTCTTTTCCGCCATACACCAAGAACATCTCCTTAGTCCTTCTCAGGTACTTGAGAATGTTCTTTACCGCTATCCAGTGTTTCTCCCCATGGTTTGACTGATACCGGCTTACCACACTCAGTGCATAAGCTACATCCGGTCTGGTACACAACATCGCATACATTATAGAGCCTACCGCAGAAGCGTAGGGTATAATAGACATGCGATCCCTCCCCAAATCAGTCTTGGGAGACATCTCTTTAGAGAGGGTGATCCCGTGACAAGCCGGTAGGTTACCGTGCTTGGAATCTTCCATACTGAATCTTTTCAGTATAGTGTCGATGTACCTGGACTGTGAAAGTCCTAATATCCTCTTGGATCTATCACGATGGATCCGGATCCCCAGGATGTATGAGGCATCACCCAGGTCTTTCATGGAGAACCTGTGTGACAAGAACCCCTTGACAGATTGTAGCATAGGAATGTCATTTCCTATTAAGAGAATGTCATCCACGTATAAAACGAGGAATACTACAGTTCTCGCTACAAATCTACTATAGATGCATGGTTCATCTGGATTTTTGATAAAGCCAAATTCCTTGACCGTCTCATCAAAACAGATGTTCCAACTCCGCGATGCCTGCTTTAGTCCATAGATGGACTTAAGCAACTTGCACACCTTTCCGCTGCTCCCACTCTGAATGAAACCCTCTGGCTGATCCATATAGACACACTCCTCTAAATTTCCATTTAGAAAAGCGGTCTTTACGTCCATCTGCCAAATCTCATAATCGTGGAAGGCAGCAATGGCAAGAAGGATCCGAATGGATTTCAGCATAGCCACTGGAGAAAAGGTTTCGTCATAGTCCAAGCCAGGTCTTTGACGGAAACCCTTTGCTACATGTCTAGCTTTATAGGTCTCAACCTGTCCATCTACACCAATCTTCCTTTTGAAGATCCACTTGCATCCTACGGGTTTTACCCCTTCTGGAGCAATGTCCAACGTCCATACTTTGTTGGTGTACATGGACTCCATTTCGGTCCGCATTGCATCCAGCCATTTTACCGAGTCAACGCTCTGAACGGCCTGCTGGAAGCTAGTAGGCTCATCATAATCTATGATGCAATCCTCTCTATCCCTGTCTATGAGAAAACCGTAGTATCTCTCGGGCGGATGAGACTGCCTACTACTCCTGCGGAGCGGCGTAGGAATGTCCTGTTCTTTCGAACCTTCTGGTTCCTCTAATCCTTCAGTGATGGTTTGTGGTTCTGGAATTTCTTCCAGTTCTACTGTGCTCCCACTTATCTGGTTTTCCAAAAACTCAGTTTCCAAGAAGTAGGCATGACGAGAAACAAGAACTTTTTGTTCCTCTTCGCAGTAGAAGAAATATCCCTTGGAGTTCTTTGGGTATCCCACGAACTTGCACTGTACTGAGCATGCCTCGAGCTTGTCCGCATGCTGCTTTTTAACAAAAGCTGGACATCCCCATGTCTTAATGTGCTTAAGATAGGGTCTCTTCCCACTCCACATCTCATATGGAGTAGTAGGCACAGTCTTAGTAGGAACTCGGTTCAAAAGGTACGCAGCTGATTCTAGCGCATACCCCCAGAATGATCGCGGTAACTCAGCCTTACTCATCATGGACCGTACCATATCCAATAGGGTTCGGTTCCGTCTCTCCGATACACCGTTGTGTTGCGGAGTGTATGGAGGAGTGAGCTGAGAGAGAATTCCGTTCTCTTTTAAATAATTTAGGAACTCGGCACTTAAGTATTCTCCACCTCGATCCGATCTTAGAATCTTGATACTTTTGCCGGTCTGTTTCTCTACTTCATTCTTATATTCCTGGAACTTTTCAAAGGCTTCGGACTTATGTTTCATTAAGAAGACATAACCGTACCTTGAAAAATCATCCGTAAAAGTAATGAAGTAAGAGTAACCGCTTCGCGCATGTGTAGACATTGGACCGCACACGTCGCTGTGTACGAGTCCCAAGAGCTCGCTCGCTCTTTCTCCGTGTCCAGTGAACGGAGTCTTTGTCATCTTTCCCATGAGATAAGATTCACAAGTGGCATAAGACTGATACTCGAACGGATCCAAGTATCCTTCTTTATGTAACTTAGTCAACCGTGTCTCATTGATGTGACCCAGTCTACATTGCCATAAGAAAGCCTGATTAATATCTGGAGAGTTTCTTTTGTGTGTATTCTGGACATTGAAAATCTGTGGTTGGTTTAACACGTATATACCATTGCTCAGTGTACCTGACCCAATCAGAACTTGATTAAGGTGAATGTTTACAACATTACTTACAAACGCAAATTCATAACCTTCTTTAGAAACCAAAGATACAGAAATGATATTACAAGTTGCGTTGGGTACAAAAAAGCAATTACGCAAAACCAAAACATGCCCATCTGTCATTCCCAGGTGATAGTCCCCCACGGCTTTAGCATCCATGCTAGCTCCGTTCGCAACTCTGAGGGTCATGTCACCTGCCTTCAAAAACCTACGGTTTCTCAACGCCTGCAAAGAATTACAGATATGAGATCCTGATCCGGTATCCAATACCCAGGAAGTAGAGTTTATAGAAAGACAGTTTTCAATAACATACACACCTGAAGCTGAAGCCGCAACCTGCTTCAGTTCCTGTGTTCTGGCCTTCCAAGCCCTGCAATCTTTCTTCCAGTGTCCACTCTTATGACAATAGAAGCATTCCTCTTTTCCCACAAGCTTCCCCGCAATCTTTGTTGCCTTTTCCTTTCCCTTCGTACCCACTTTACTAACACCGCCTCTTGGTTTGGCGGGGGCTTTCTTCCTCTTTCCCTTGGCTTTTGCCTTGGACCTAGAGGAAGAAGATCCTCCTACAAACAAAGCGGGTGTTTCCCTACCTTTCTGTAGGGTGCCCTCTGCGCTCCTCAGCATGTTGAGGAGTTCTGAAAGTTCAACTTCCTTTTCTTGTAAGTTGAAGTTCAGTATAAACTGGGCGTAAGTGGATGGAAGGGACTGGAGAATTAAATCCGTATAGAGTTCACTTTCCAACGTGGTCCCAAGTTCCGTGAGCTCCTCAATGTAGCCAATCATCTTAAGCACGTGGTCCGCTACCAATGATCCGACGGTCAACTTTGCCGAAAATAACTTCTTCGACACTTCGTATCTTGCGATACGAGACTGCTCTCCATACAGTTCTTTTGTACGAAGAAATATGGATTCTAAGTCCATATTCTCGTGCCTCCTCTGATGTTCATTGTCCATAGAGGCAAGCACGAGGCACTTGGCCTTCGCGCAATCAATCTCCCAAGTCTTACGGATTTCCTTATCCGCGACGCTGGAGGTGGGACCTGGGACGGGGGGAGCTTTGGTGGTAAGAAGATACCCCAGCTTGTCGTAAGTGATTGCCATTTTGACAATCCTGAGCCAATCTTTGTAGTTTGGCCCTGTCAGTATGTTTTTATCTAGAACTAACTTAAGTCCAGTCATTTCGATTTGGTCGCTGCAGGGGGAGAGAGAAGAAACACTTTAGCATGATGCTCTTGCAAGTTTAGAATGGTTTTTAATTTGTCTAAACAGGATGGCTCCCACTGTCTCTCGAATCCCTCCTCAAACCATAAAGGAAGAATTAGTCAGGATCAATCCCACCGCACAATACTTGCTTAACCGTTCAGCCAGGCCAGTGTCGGTACTTCGAGGGAGGTTTTCTAACGCTTTCGCGAAGTTCCTTAATTAGAGAACCTCTTTTCCCTGGGGGCGTAGCCCCGCTAACACCTTTCTAGACACCTACTAGGTTTATAGCATTGATCGTTTAGTGAAAAATTTCCCGAGGAGTAGCATATACTCACAGTAGGATCGGGATCCAAATATCATTGCGTGAAGAAACTGAAGGAATCCTACCAGAATCACCACACTCCAAATGGTATGCAAATCTAGCAAGTTTCAGTACTTATGAAACTCCCGATGTGGATTTTTGCCCCATGCTCTTATGACCTTGACTTTGGCCAACAAATCATAAGTCACATATCAAGTTCTACCCGTCGTTCTCCAGGTTAATTTGAATCCACCCGTACCTACCCTTGACTTTGGCCAACAAGGCAGTACGACTGTTCCAAACCAACGCATCTATCTATGCTGCACATGAATACCCAATAGCTACCAATCACTATGCCTTGACTTTGGCCAACAAACACGGCTTGAATACTATTGACTATTCATGTGATACGACGGAGGGCTACGAATGGTTTTGGCGAAACCGTGAACGTAGTGAACTTGATATAATCGATGGAACGAGATAGCTTTTAGAAGGAGTGGCTCAATCTCCGCATTTAAAAGTTAGTTTTGAAAAGAACCGAGTGGTTTTTCGAAAGTGTTCCAACGACTTTAGCTTGGTTTATTATCTTGCATTAGTTCTTTTAATGCGTGATATTCTTGCATTAGTTCTTTTAATGCATCCCATCATTTAATCCTACCATTGCAGAAAACAACCAAAATATGACGTACGCTTATGCCATTCGCATTCGCCACGGGGCCCCGTTATCACCCGTTAGGTTACTTAACTAACGACAGAGCGGGGGCTGGGCTAGCACGGCTGTAAAACATAAGCAACGCCTAAATAGTTATAGATATAGCAATGATAGACATTACAGATCATAGATGAATACATTGGATATACTAGGAATCCGCAATCCGTTCGAGCCTGCAACGAAAAGCGGATTACACGGTCGCGGTGAATAGCCAATACCCCACCCAAGACCCCTACGGGTGCGGCAAACTACCCGCCAAGTACTCGGCAGTTTGTGCACCCCTCCGTGGGTCTATCCTAGGAGCAAAAACAGTAAAAAGAATTATACAATGACGGCTACAACCCCGACTCGGTTGTGCGGCCAAACAAATAATAATATTACATCAATTTACATGTTACAAATGAATGAAAGAAAAACAAAAGCTCATCTCACATCCACCACGGCTATTCACCCGCGACAGTCCAACACATTCATATACACATTCCAATATCAAACACAGATCACAGAGATGTATAACCCCGACTAATCGACTTATAGCGATTAGCCGACGTTCAATACATTCAAACATCACAGATATAACCAATATAGCCAAAGTGTAGCGAAGTTCGAAAAAAGTACGGATTTATAGGACCCCAAAAGCAAATTTCTGTTCTGGAAAATCTGGGCACATATAACATATTTGAAAAATCCGAAAACCCTACCAGAAGAACACTGCACAAAACACGATCACATGAAGAGCCCAAACGGCGGCGGATCCGCGGCGACATGAATAGCTGAGGCCGCGGATCCGCGGCGGTTTAAAGGATTCATGGGATCGTATTTGGAGGGTGTTCTCACAAAACCCTGAGCCGATTTTAGGAGTATAAAGTTTTACATTTAGAGCACAAAAAAATTCAACATAAACTTAGGGTTTTTGATTTTCCGGTTTTGCGATTTTTTCGTTTCGAACTTCCATACACTTCGCTACCAAGCTAGTTTAAGTTTAGTTAGGCTCTGATACCACTGTAAGTCCACGTTGCGACCCCCGGTTCTTACGGGGAGGCGGAAACGGTATAAAAATCAAATTTTTAGCGCAAGGGGCAACATGGACTAACATGAGTCGGGATCTTTTCTAAACTAAACTAGCAAACATGCAAAGGAGAGTTAACTACTCGGCAAAGTGGTTATACCTAACTTGAACTCCTTCTTCTTGAAACCTAGTAGAGGTTGATGGTTCTCTTCTCGTCGCCTTCTTCCGTCGAAGATGGATCCACCTGAGGGTTCAACCTTCGGGCTCTTTCTCGAACTTGGAGAGAACTAGGATCTCCGGCTTGCTAAACCTTGAACCCTAGAGAGAGTAGAGTGTATCTATGGGGTGTTTTCTTTTCAAGGAGAGGGATTCTCAACACATGAGAAGGGTTCTCCTTGAGCTTGAGGAAGAAGAAGATGAAATGAGGAGAGAGAAGCCAAATGATAGAATGAGCTCTTTTTCTTTTGCAACCATAACATAAAGCAAAAGAATTATCAAATTAATAATAATAATGAAAATGAAAAAGGTTGATGGAAGGTTTAGGAATGACCATTATCATTTCAAACATTAAATGAATTTGCTAGAATCAAAGAGCATCTTGCTTTTGTAATGATGATGGTCAAATCTTCAACCATGGTCAACAAGTCAACCATGGTCAACAAGTCAACAAAAAAACCAACCATGACACAATTTCATTTTATTAATATTATTAATTGATATAACATAAATCCATTAGGGTTTGGAAAAAGACGACTGTCAACTGTGCATACGCACCCGTTCCGAAACCCTAATGAAAGTCCTCTTCCTCCTCCTCAAATAACTGTGCATACACACCTGCATTCTTGTTCCGAGGAAAATGAATACTGAGAGATAAAAGCAACCCCAAAACATATACCAGTATCTGACTCAAACCAGAGCCAGCCAGTAATATCCGTCCGGACTCCAAACGTGCACAAGTGCGCGGATGAGAACGAACCCTGTCGCAAAACTATGCGACCTCTACTCTGTTTTGCCCAGAGGCGAATACCCTCTGTGTGGGACTCTAAAGACTCGACACTACGCTGGCAGTGGGTTTAACCACAGACCGCAAGCGGCACTAGCTGTGCGTAACGGTCCCCAGGTAGATGCCGACAAGAAGGCTGACGAGGTGAACCCCATCTGAACTCCTACTGAGTCTGAATGTGACAGTCTCCGTACAGTCCGGTCTGTTCGTCTAATACATCGCATGTCGGGCCTAGGGGGCGGTAAAACGTCAGTCCCCTAATAGCGGTACAAGTCGTGTCGGAGTGAAGCCCAAAACACCCTGAGATAACACTGGAAGCCTACCAGTATATCTCGCTTTCCCTGGCCAGGGACTACTCGTGTAATGGCTATCCTAGACACAGCGCGATGTCAACCCCCAATACCGGGAGAGACGAATCCTGTCTAACCGTCACTGCCTCCAAGTGCTTCGGGACTACACCCAACCACCACCTGTTTGCACGACTCCTTTGAACCGTGGTAGGGTAGTGATCAAAGTGCAGTGGGAACACACTCGAGGCGAAGTGCCAGTGTCAAGTCAGCGGACTAAGCTGTACTCATGTCACCTGGGAACTGATAACTGACGATAGGTATAATACCAACCTGTCAGTTCCCGACGAGTCCTATCCAGTGTACTCGTAACCCAACGAGCACCCGTATACTATCTCCACTACGACGTACTGATGGCTGTGGGACAGACCATCTCCCACACTGGGATGAGAAGCGCATACGCTAGTCTACTCCGGAGTATCGATGCCCTGTCTCGATAGTCCTGCGACTAGGGACCTGTATAAGGATGTGCTTATAGATTACCTAGCCCCCACTAGTGTGACTGCCATCACAACGCTGGTAATCAAGCAAAGATCCTAAGGGCTCCACTAATGCGTATAGGTGATATACTAATATAAACACATGTACACATTGAAGTAGAAACAAACCAAGTAGCATACTACTATATTGAGAAAGATTGTTTATACAAGGTGAATATCCCAAGCTTCCATTAAGTAATATACAAACTAGTATGATACAGTAATGGCCTCTAGGGCATATACACTAACAGAGACAGCGCTGTTGGATGGAGCTTGTGAAGGATTGTTTTTGTGAGATCCTTTGTTACCCATGGCAAGACGACTGTGGTAGCTGATGCTTTGCGTCGTGGGCCCGGGGGTAACTTGTTCCAGTTGTGCGCAGTTCAGAGACCGTCTTATGCAGATTTACAGTTCTTGTGCGATCGTGGAGTACAGCTTAAGTTTGCCTCTACTGAGGGGACAACTTGCTCATGTCCGCGCCCGTCCACTTTTACTTAATCGTTTTCGTGAAGCACAGCCCGCCGATGCTCGTTTGTCTGAGATTCTGAGCAAGTTTGGCAGGGGAAAGATTCGGAGTTCTTGATTTATGACCAGGATGTTCTACGTTTAGGGACGCGTTGTGCGTACCTGATACTGATGGGTAGTGACGCGAGGTCTTAGAGCAGGCACATCAGTCAGCTTTCGGTGTTCACCCCAAGTGCCACCAAGATGTAACGTGACTTGAGAGTTAGTTACGGGTGGGCAGGGATGAAGAGTGAAGTTTCCGGTTTCGTTTCAAGGTGCTTGGCTTGTCAGCAAGCTAAGGTTGAGCAATTGAGGCCGGCTGGAGGATTGCAACCTTTTTACCGTTCTAGAGTGGGAATGGGAGCATATTTCTATGAATTTCGTTGTGGTTTCTACCCAGGTCTAGTCAGGGTATGACTCCAATTGGGTGTTGTTGTCCGGTTATGCTCAGTTTGCTCGTTGTTCTTCGATATGTTTGTGCGTTTGCATAGAGTTCCTTCATGCGGGTATCCAATAGAGGCACCCAGTTCGCCAGCCATCGTTGGCAGAAGCTTCAGGAAGCCTTGGGTACTGGTTGTGCATTAGCTCCGCTTTTCCATCTGTAGGCCGATAGTCAGACAGAGCGGACTATACAGACTCTGGATGATATGCTTGTACGTACGTACTAATTGGTTGTTAGCTGTTGGGATCGTCACTTGCCATTATTAAGGTTTTCCTTCGATGGCTGTTATCAGGAGACATTCCAATTGGCAACCTTTAGGACTTGTGTGATAGGTTGTGTCGATCGCCAGTCTGTTTTACTGACTTCGCGAGAGAAGGATTTTTGGACCCCAGCTAGTCGAGAAGCTTCGGAGAAGATCCAGTTGGTTCAGGTCAGGATGAGAGTAGCCCAGTGCAGAAAGAAGTCTTATGCCGACCGTAGTTGTCGCAGACTTGAGTTTGCAGAGGGAGATCATGTATTCCTACGGATTTTTCCGATGAAGGGCGTGTTGAGTTTTGGGAAGCTTAATCCCAAATTGTAGGTCCTTTTGAAATCCTTTGGCGAGTTAGTACCGTTGCCTATAATTTGGCACTTCCGTCCAGATTTTTGAGTATTCATCCCGTATTTCTTATGTCGATACTTTGGAAATACCTTCATGACCTTTCTCACATGATTCAGCATCAGACCATTTAGCTTGGACGCGACCTTTTCGTTTACCGGTAGCCGATAGTGTTAGTGGATCGGCAGGTGGAGAAATTTCGGTCAAGGGTCTTGCCATCTGTGGAGGTTTCTTTGGCGTAGTCGTATAGTGAGGAGTTCACTTGGGAGGCTGCGAGCGAGATTTGGTAGTTTTACACTCATCTCTTTGAAGGTATACATAGTAAGAATTTTAATTCGGGGACGAATTTTCTTTAAGGGGGGAGATTGTAACGCCTTAGATTTCCGATTAGTGTCAATTAGACGATAATGCGGGTTCTTGGTAAAAAGTTTACCAATTTGGGTTTCTCACATTTTATAACATTTAATTAATAATTTATTATTATTTGTTATAGCTTGCACACACTTGTGCATGTTAATATGAGGGTGTGTTTGTGTTAATCTAGTTTAGCAACCATGAAAACTTAACCTAATCCTAATCCTTTGCTTTAACCTAATCCTTTGTCTTGATTAAACCTCTAGATATTTTGTTGTGAGATATTTCTATGGTTTTGTTTGGATGAGAGGTGGCATGGTGAGTCATTGCTTGCATTATTGTGTGAGTTAATGCGAGGGTGCACTCACCCTCTTGCACTCACCTCTCTCTCTCTCTCTCTCTCTCTCTCTCTCTTTTCTTCACACCCTCTCTCATTCTCTCTCACTTCATCTCTTTTCTTGCACTCACCTCTCTCTCTCTCTCTTTTCTTCACACCCTCTCTCATTCTCTCTCACTTCATCTCTTATCGTTATCTCTCATCTCCCTCTCCCCTCAACTGATAGAGTACTTTTCATGACTGTTGCATTTACATATTGTCATTTATTCCTATCAGCTTGCATGTGATTGACCATCGCAGTATGCGCATACTTGCGATTTCCTACATATGTTATTTACTATTCACGAGTTGGCAAGTCACCCCCGTTGTGCCACAGGGTTTCGCATGTAGTCCCTAAGAGCAGTCGAGGCAGGGCTTTATTTCTATCGTATCATCTTTTGCAGCGGATACCGTTATGGCTGACTGGGTGCAGTTTTGCTATAGGTAGGTTTTGCAGTTATCCGATGTTGCACTTTGTATATTCGTTGTATCCGGTACTCTCCATCTACTATTATCATGTATTGACTTAGAGACGTGATGTGAGGACGATATTGTATATTATTTTGTGACTTGGAGGTCTTTTATGCAGTTTTTATTTATGTCGTCTTTTTCTTTGCTACGATGTCGTATATCTGTTGTGGTGGTTGTTTCCGCCTTTGGGCGTGGATTTGCTCCCTTTTGGGGATGCTTTACTTATATTTATGTTGTACCTATTTTTGGGGCTAGTTTTTACAAAGGAGGTGCTGCCAAAATTTTTAAGAAAGAAAATTTGGACTTTAAAGAATTTGTACTTGAGAAATTTCAAAAGTTTTAACAATGTTCTTATCACTTACTACTTTTGATGGTTTAGATTGCTGGGTTTTCGGCTTACTTAGATTGCGTTACGCCTGTGGACGTTGCGTAGTTTAAGGGCCGTCACGTGTCTTTTTTGGGTCGTGACAACTCCTCCTACTAGGGACACCTAGAGTTTTAACGGCTTGTTGCACATGCTCAGTGCAATCGCATTCCCTGCGAACGTAAGGCTAGGATTTTGTTTTTCTCGGGACTATCAAACGATAAGTTTGGGGGTATTTGTTTATCACAGGAAGCTGCATTTCAATACCGCTCATTCATTATCTGTTTTGTTATATATCGGTACTATTAACCAGTGTCTGCTCAGTAATTACAGATTACAGGTATCCGTGACAAAATACTGGAAATACACTCAAAATCATGGATATAGCGTTTGTGAGCCGACACTTCAACCGGAAATGGAAACCGACCGATATTCAAAGAGGTTTTGCGAATTGAAATGTTAAGCAACAATAAGAGAAAACACGATTCAAGATTGAATTGTATTCGTGTGTCACTATTCTCTACTAAAGAATCAAGAAACTATAAACAATCAAGAATCGGGTTTCAATGGTATTTTCCAAACAACAATCAAGAATGATAGAGAGGCTCGTAGGAATCGATCGGATCTTAGATGTGATGTAGTCTACACGATTTCATATTCTTGTCCTTCGAGGAATTGATACTAGATCAATGGTGATCGTCGAGAGTTAGGGTTTTCTTGATGAAATTAAGGTTTCATCTCTTAACCCTTGTTCTTTCGAGGATACCATTTATATTCTAGCCTCTAGCAATTTCAAGAAGCGATCGGATTCCCCAATCTCGAGCGATGTCGATCAAGAAAGCATCGCAACGAATTGGGTCGTCGATTCTTGAACTTGCTAGGGTTTACAAACTCGTGGGATTCAAGAATTGATTACAAATTTGCTACATCATCATACTAAAGATCGTTTCGACTCCTTAACGAGCAGAGTTTTATTCACACATCACCACATAGACAATATTCAAGAATAGTAAAGATAACATGATGCGGAATTTAAAGAAAACAAGATAGAAGAAAATATCACCTTTTATTTAATCAACAATTTCAATACATTCTTTCAAGATCTACAAGAAGAAAGAAATTCGATCGTTGACTCGGCTTCGCTCGTCTCCGTGGATCGTGGATCTACTTTGATCTCTTGCCCGATGGAAGATCGGCTCGGCTTATAAAAGGGTTGAAGGAATCTTGCTTGGCTTGCACTCAAGATCTTGAATTTTGGTTGGATTTAGGGTTAGGGTTTCCTACAAGATTTCTCACTAATCTTGAGGAAGAAGAAGATGGAGAAAAGAGAATGGCTAAAATCTAAGATATCACTTATGATCCTCTCGATGGCAACAACATATAATGAATGAGTCTAGGGTCCTATTTATAGAACTTTCACAACCCTAGGTTTAGATTTGAATTGGACTTTCCCTCCCAAAGTTTGTTGACAAGGTTTGTTGGGCTTTAGCTTAGGGTTTAAGCAAGGGTTTAGGAAAGTTCTAGAAGTATTAGGCTAGTTTAGGAGTTTGCTGATCTGGTGGAAGTGTCTGGACTCTTCTGGAAGTTTGTGTGCATTATTGAGCTGTAGCCACTGAAACAGGAGTTTCGATGCAATTTGAGGAGCTGAATCCCTGGATCCGCCGCGCAACCGCCGCATGAGGTGGGCATTGGCCGCCCTTCCGCCGCACATTGATGAGGTTGGGATCTGTACTTTCTTCTGTTGCTTGGTACTGATGTATGGGCTTTTCTTTGATGTTTAGAATTTCAGTTTCCCTTCTGTGTTGATACCAGATTTGAGTTCAATGAGTTTACGAGCAATTGTAATGGTCGAGCAATGTAATGATCGAGCAAGCATCTCTTTTCCTGCTCAGACTTCGAAATAGGGGTTGCAAGATATGGAAAATATGCTATGTAATGTAATGCGGTCAATTTCCCTAGGAATGCCGGTTTTAAGGTCGAATACATGTAATTTGATATTTTGCGACCGATTAGCTAATATGTGAATTATGAATACCGTATACTTCTATATGTATGCAGATGATAAGGAAATTGCCGGTTAAAATATGCAATATTTTCGACTGATCAAATACCCCCAAACTTAATTTCGATCGTCTCGAGCGAATGTTTTATTAAAAAGAGAAGGAGAAAACAAAGAAAGAGAAAAACTAACTAGCACACTTTCGTAGGCAACACGATTGCACTGAGCATGTGCAACAAGCCTTTAAACCTCTAGGTGTCCCTAGTAGGAGGAGTGTTGTCTCCTGAGGGTTTTCAGCGGATTGCACCCACAAAATCCAAAAATAAAAGTAAGATCATGAATATTACATTTAAAGAAAAGAATTGTAAAAGAAAGACTTTGAAAATTAGGGTTTCCAACTAAGCTAGCTTTTCGGTTGTCATGAGCCCTATCTTAATGGTCATGAAAAAAAATGTTAGAAATCACGTCCTCCCTCAATAAAACATCGTCTTATTCTTCATTCCTATCTTTATTCCAAACATCGATCATATCACCCTGCGTGTGTGTAAAGACATCCCTACACCCGGAGAATTCAATTCAAGCTATCATGCCCTTGTCCATCGACCTCAGTACTTCTTGGCAAACGAGCTTGCTTACACACTTTCATGCGACCGTTAATACTTCTTGAGGTACTAACCGACCGATTACTAATGTGCTTGCTAACTTGGTGTATTTTCCTAGTCTTGCACCACCTCAGGCATAGCAGTGACTCCCAGACCAGTTGACCTTGGGGCACTAGGTGAAGAAGCACCCTTTTGCTATATATTTTTCTTGCCCTTGGTGATAACAAAACTAGTATCCATTTTTCTCACCACTTTAAAACACATTTTTCTTTTTTTTTTCATACTTTTGGCTTTAAGACAAGAGCATTTCAAGGTATCCTCTACTATCCCAGGCTTCAAGACGTGTGTAAGTGCGAATAGCAGGGTAGCAACGTTCAAAATGTTTGGCTTCCAGAATAGAAACTATTTTTCAGACTTATTTTTATCCTCAGATTAGTGACGTCCTTCATCTTACTAACCCTTGGGACAACGGCTCATAACTACTTATTACTAGTTCGTATAAGAAAACTTCTAATTTTCTTAGTTTTCTAAAATTTTTCCAATCTCATGGATGTAATTTTTCACTGTCTAAACTTTCATTATCTTATTTATATACAAAAAAGTGTAAATATTAAAATTATTTTTATATTTGAAATTTTTTTAAATTTTTATGGGTTTTGAAATTTTTTCAATTTTTATAGATTTTTTAAAAGAAATGTTTTGTGCTTATGCAGATGATATGCAAATGATGCGAAAATAAGCACAAACCTCCCCCAAACTTGTTTTCAACAGTGTCCTCACTGTTGCCGACAGTTATACCTACAAAAATCTGTAAATCTGGGAGGAATTATTAGTGGGGGCAAAATATATAAGTGAAGAACTTCCCCCAAACTTGTTTTATTTACTCACCTTCATTCAAAAAAATGATGCAATGATATACTGGACATGAAAGTGAGACGGAGGAATTTTAATCAAAATAAACTGGCTCTTGTAAGAACAAGAGCTCCTCCGTGGGGTCAGTGGAAAAATACGGCTTTAATCTATGTCCATTTACTTTGAAAACAGTTCCGTTTTTAACATTTTCAATATCTACTGCCCCGTGCGGGTATACAGACCGCACAACAAAAGGTCCCTTCCAACGAGATCAGAGCTTACCTGCGTGAAGGTGTAATCGTGAATCATAAAGAAGGACTTGTTGACCAGGTAAAAATGTTTTCCTTACAATGTTTTTATCGTGAAAAACCTTAGTCCTATTCTTTGTGATTACAGCATTATCATAAGCTTCATCGCGGAGTTCGCTTAGCTCGTTTAGTTGCAGCTTCCGAAAGTTGCAAGCAAGGTTTAAATCAAAATTAATTTCCTTTATAGCCCACAATGCTTTATGTTCTATCTCAACAGGTAGATGACATGCTTTACCAAACACTATCCTATATGGAGACATTCCTAGGTCGGTCTTATATGCAGTCCTGAATGCCCAAAGAGCATCCGTCAATTTGGTCGACCAGTCTTTTCTATTTTTAGCAACAGTTTTCTCCAGGATAAGTTTGATTTGTCTGTTTGAGATCTCAGCCTGCCCGCTTGTTTGGGGGTGATAGGGTGTAGAAAGACGGTGGTTGATTCCGTATTTCCGCATCAGAGTCTCGAAAGATCTGTTGCAGAAGTGTGTCCCATTATCGCTAATGATAGCGCGTGGGTGTCCAAATCGCGAGAAGATGTTCTCTTTTAAGAACTTAATGACAACTTTCCTGTCATTAGTGCGACTTGGAATGGCTTCTACCCACTTGGAGACATAATCAACCGCCAGCAATATGTACAGATTCCCAAAGGAGTTGGGAAAAGGACCCATAAAATCTATGCCCCAAACATCAAACATTTCAACAACCAGAATGGGTTGCTGAGGCATTTCATTCCTTTGGGATATTCTACCCGTATACTGACATTGTGTACAGGTTTTGCAATGTTCAAATGCGTCCTTGAATAAGGTCGGCCAATAAAATCCAGATTGCAAAACCTTTTCCGCTGTTTTTCTGGGACCAAAGTGACCCCCACAAGCCTGATCATGACAAAATGAAAGAATACTCTTGAACTCTTCATTCGGGACGCACCGGCGAATGATCTGATCAGGACAATATTTAAACAAATAAGGCTCGTCCCAGTAATAGTGTTTTACTTGGGAAAGAAAGCGGTATTTGTCCTGTTTTGACCAATCGCTTGGTATCAGTCCCGTGGCATGATAGTTCACGATATCCCTGAACCATGGTTCAGCAGATATGCTCAAGAGTTGTTCATCAGGGAACGAGTCATCGATCGGCAGGGTCACAGGGGAAGAAACGATGCGTGAAAGGTGGTCAGCTACTACGTTTTCACATCCTTTCTTATCTTTGATAACAAGATCGAATTCTTGTAAAAGAAGGATCCAACGTATTAGTCGACCTTTGGCATCTTTCTTCGCCAACAGATGTTTTAAAGCGGAATGGTCAGTATATACAAGAATAGGTGAGCCGATTAAGTAAGTCCTGAATTTTTCTAATGCGAATACAACCGCTAATAGTTCTTTCTCTGTGGTTGTATAATTGATTTGCGCATCATTCAGGGTCTTACTAGCATAGTAAATCACGTGTGGCATCTTTTCAATGTGTTGTCCAAGGACAGCACCTACTGCAAAATCAGGTGCGTCACACATCAGCTCAAAAGGGTAGTCCCAGTTTGGTGATGATAAAACGGGGGCTGAAGTGAGTGAGTGTTTAAGTGAGTCGAAAGCTGTCTCGCAATCCGAGTCAAAGTAGAAGGTCGTATCCTTGGCCAGGAGTAGTGTTAAAGGTCTAACAATTTTACTAAAGTCCTTTATGAATCTCCTATAAAAGCCAGCATGGCCAAGGAAAGAGCGAATATCTTTGACGCTTTTGGGATGAGGGAGGTTTTGAATGACATCTACTTTAGCTCTGTCAACCTCAATGCCTTTCTGTGAAATGACATGTCCAAGGACTATTCCTTCTTGGACCATAAAGTGGCATTTTTCCCAGTTCAAAGTCAAGTTCTTATCTTTGCATCGAGTAAGAACAGCGTCAAGATTCGCTAGGCATTCAGAAAAAGAGTCTCCAAAAATCGAAAAGTCGTCCATAAAGATCTCCAGGAAATTCTCTACCATATCAGAGAATATCCCCATCATACACCGCTGAAAAGTAGCGGGAGCATTGCATAGCCCGAAGGGCATGCGACTGTAAGCAAAGGTACCAAAAGGACAAGTAAAAGTGGTTTTATCTTGATCCTTTTTGGCGATGGGGACCTGATTGTAGCCTGAGTAACCGTCCATGAAACAATAGTATTGTCGTCCCGCTAAGCGTTCCAGCATTTGATCAATAAATGGTAGAGGAAAATGATCTTTCCACGTAGCAGCGTTGAGTTTTCTATAATCGATGCATACACGCCACCCAGTCTGGGTGCGTGTCTGAATCAACTCATTCACTTCATTTGTGATCACAGTGATGCCGGATTTCTTAGGAACGACGTGTATAGGACTTACCCACTGGCTATCGGAGATCGGGTATATAATACCACTATCTAAGCATTTGAAGATCTCTTTCATGACAACTTCCTTCATGACGGGATTTAACCGTCTCTGTGGTTCTCGGGTCGGTCTGGCATCATCCATCACATGTATATGATGTTCAACTATCAAGGGACTGATCCCTTTGATGTCCGCCATGCTCCAACCAAACGCCTCTTTATTAGATCTTAATACCGATAAAAGTGCATTCTCTTGCTCTGATGCAAGAGAAGTGGATATTATAACCGGTAAAGTCTCGTTCTCACCAAGATATGCATATTTAAGGTGAGAAGGTAAGACCTTGAGATCTAATTCAGGCGGAGAAATGATCGAAGGAAGGATCATAGAATGATTTTTGGATTTACAAAGAAGCTCAGAGCCTGTGAAAGATACAGACTCGGGTGGAGAAAAGTCAGAAGTGCAGGACTCAAGTGTAAGTGAAGTGTCCTCACTAAGATCAAGTGTAAGATCAAGCAGAGATGTGCTAATGTCATCAAGATCAGTACAGCAAGGTTCCTCGGCTCCACAACTATCGGGAGCGATCTCATGGACAGAACACACATCTAAAATATGAGCACTAGGTTCTGATGGCTGACTTCCAACTCTGTACATATTTAGTTCAATGGTCATATTTCCAAATGATAAGTTCATTGAACCATTTCTACAGTTTATAACAGCGTTGGAAGTGGCAAGGAAAGGACGACCTAAAATCACCGGAATTTGGCCCCGGGGGTTTGCTACAGGATGTGTGTCGAGCATAATGAAGTCTACAGGGAAAACAAATTCCCCGACCTTTATCAACACATCCTCTAATTCACCCCTTGGTTTGGTGATAGATCGGTCTGCCATCTGGAGAGTACAATGAGCAGGTTTCAGCTCTCCAATTCCTAGTTGCTCATAGACAGAATAAGGTAACAGGTTAACACTCGCGCCAAGGTCTAAAAGAGCACGATTTATGTTTTTACCCCCAATCGAAATCGATATTGTAGGACATCCTGGGTCCTTTCGTTTCTTTGGTAGCTGGGGAATAAAAGCAGTGCTGATATTATTAGCCATAAAGACCTTCTTCGGCACCTGAGTCTTCCTCTTCCTAGTGCACAGGTCCTTTAGAATTTTCGCATAAGCGGGGACTTGTTGAATCGCATTTAGGAGAGGGATATTGATGTTAACCTGTTTAAACATTTCTAAAATTTTCTCCATATGTGGACTCGTTCTGTTAGCCCTTAGCCGGTTCGGGTAAGGTGCTTTTGCAGTAAGCGCAGGGTCCATCATAGGAGAAGGAAAGGGGGGTAGACGAGATCCCAAAAGAGGTGTGGGGACCGTTTGTGGAGAACTATAAGGGTTGGGTGAAGGTGTTGAGCCTAAAGGGAACTGGAGAATAGGCTCGTGCGAAGGTGGTTTGGTAGAAGAAGAAGGATCAGAAGGAGAAGTGTGTGTATGTGGAAAGGTCTCAGCCGGGGTTTTGACATGATTTTCAGTATTATCAATATCTTCCCCGACATTATTATTCAGCACTCTTCCCGATCTCAACGTGGTAATGGCATTTACGTTGTAATGCCCAGGATTCTGTAGGGGTTGAGAGGGAAGTTTCCCTTTTTCTCTCGCACTCATTTCAGCTTTGAGGCGTGCGATTTCAGCTTCCATCGTTCTAATACTCTCAGCTTGTGACGCTGAGTTTTTCTTTATTTCACTGACGGAAGATCTAACCTCAGTTGAAACTTCCATGAAATTAGATAAAAGTGATTTCATGGTTTGAGTAAATTGAGAGAAATCGTCAGAACAGGACTGCATAGGATTAGACTGTGCAGGAGTGTTGCCCTGGTTTTGGAAATTTTGTGACTGGTAGGGGTGCTGAGTGAGTTGGAGGGGTTGCTGTTGTGGTGGAGGAAGAGCCCTTTGAAAGTTATTTGTGTTTAGAACCGTGTTTTGAGATTGATTTTGGTTCCAAGCAAAATTCGGGTGGTTCCTCCAACCTTGATTGTACGTGGAAGAATATGGATCGTTTCGAGGTCGTTGAAATGCGGCATTAGAATGCTCGTGACCTTGAAACGCCGAGTTTAAAGGACATTCTTCCGTTAAATGTGACGGATCAGAACAGCACCCACAAACAGTTTTGGGGAGTGATACCGGGTTTAGGGAGGCTGCTGCAAATTTGTGTTCCATAGCGTCGAGCTTCTTTTGCGTTGCTGCCATTTCTGCTCGAACACCTATGGACACATCTACTTGGTGTACGCCACCCCTATTCAATGGTTGGGTTCCACTCTCCCAAATTAGTGATTTTTCAGCGAACTCTTCTAAGTATCGCCAAGCTTCCCCATCATCTTTGGTCATAAATGTACCCTGACACATATTTTCAAGGCTCTGTTTAGTGCTAGGGTTACTGCACTCATAGATGATTCGGCAAAGCTCCCATCTCGGGATGCCGTGATGAGGACATTGAACCAAGAGATCCTTGAAACGTTCAAAGTATTTTGAAAATTGTTCGGTAGGGAGCTGGGCAAATTGGTTCAGTTCGCTACGGATTCGAGCCGTCTTTTGGACTGGGTAAAATTTCTTTAGGAATGCTGCGACGAATTCTTCCCAATTCGTGATAGAGTGTGCAGTAGTGTTATATAGCCACTTCTCAGCTATATCGCACAAGGTAAAAGGAAGAAGTCGTAGACGCATCGCATCCACAGAAAGTTGAGACGTACCCATCATAGCGCATACGTTTTCAAATTTGGTAATGAAAACGTAAGCGTCCTCGGTCTCGAGTCCGTGGTATTTAGGTAAAAGGTTGATACACTGGGGCTTGATTTCAAAGTTATCCCCATTGGCTGGTGGTGTGGATAAGCAGGTCGAAAGAGGACCTCTGTGTGGATAGCATCTTTCCTGGAGAGAAATGTGGGGAGGATTCTGCGCACCAACGGAAGGTGGCAGATTAGGGTTAAAGAAGTTTGATGGATTCGGATCTATCGGTGTGGGTGTGGTAGTAGGTAAAGAAAAGGTAAATGGAGAATTATCGACTTCGGAGTCGATAAAAGGTACGCGGACTAAACGGGCACTAGAATCCCGTGTCCAGCCTATCTTGTACTAAAAAGGGTTAGTACAAGTGGCAGCGTTGGCTTATAATTAGGGGAAAAATGAATGCGGTGTTTGCTTTGAAAAGGGACGGATTTTGAAAAAATGATGCGACAACCAAATGCAGCACACAAACCCTAAAATCTAATGGTCACCTAGGTCCGGCTCTAGACCGCTCCTAACTGCCAAAAGACAAGTCGCAGGATCAATCCTCCACTGCCTCTTTGTCCCCCTGTGGCCGGATGAGTGCCAGGTAAGTGGGAAGGAACCACCACTACAGTGGACCTAATTAATAACCACTAGCCTTAGACACACTCGCCTTAGGCACCACAGAAAAACGCGGATAAGCAATGAATTACCCACGGCCCTCTCTTGTCCTAAATGAGCGCGACAGTCCTTAGAGTCATCTCTAGATTTCTTTTAGTTAATGGGGGTAAATGCGGATGCAAGTTTGGTGGTTTTCGGGGCCTAGGAAGGGTAATGAAATCCCCACCTAATTTGGATTTGGCCGTGCGCCTTAAATTCCGTATTTAATATGCAAAACAACCAAGAAAAGCAAAATCACGCACAATTTTAATTTGCTTTTGCGGCGCAGCTATTGTTTGCAAAGAATCCTGCAGAAAGGATTAGTTGGAGCTAAAAAAGGGCGAGGGGAGAGAGACAGAAATCACCTTCTGGAAAATTTTCCAGAGAACCCTTCAGACTGCGGCACTTCCGTCGCATAAACCATGTATTTGCCGCCCATCCACGGTCCGTTGTTGGGTTCATTGTACCAAACTTCTTCAGCTGCTTTCTGTTCCTATCTCCAGCTCTCTGGTATATCCCAAATAATTTTTTCACAGCTCAGAATGCTCCAGATCACCTTGCAATCAAATCACAACACACGTGTAAGAGTTTGTACGAATTTTGATTTCAAGAAATGAAACGTTAAGCAACAATAAGAGAATACACGATTCAAGATTGAATTGTATTCGTGTGTCACTATTCTCTACTAAAGAATCAAGAAACTATAAACAATCAAGAATCGGGTTTCAATGGTATTTTCCAAACAACAATCAAGAATGATAGAGAGGCTCGTAGGAATCGATCGGATCTTAGATGTGATGTAGTCTACACGATTTCATATTCTTGTCCTTCGAGGAATTGATACTAGATCAATGGTGATCGTCGAGAGTTAGGGTTTTCTTGATGAAATTAAGGTTTCATCTCTTAACCCTTGTTCTTTCGAGGATACCATTTATATTCTAGCCTCTAGCAATTTCAAGAAGCGATCGGATTCCCCAATCTCGAGCGATGTCGATCAAGAAAGCATCGCAACGAATTGGGTCGTCGATTCTTGAACTTGCTAGGGTTTACAAACTCGTGGGATTCAAGAATTGATTACAAATTTGCTACATCATCATACTAAAGATCGTTTCGACTCCTTAACGAGCGGAGTTTTATTCACACATCACCACATAGACAATATTCAAGAATAGTAAAGATAACATGATGCGGAATTTAAAGAAAACAAGATAGAAGAAAATATCACCTTTTATTTAATCAACAATTTCAATACATTCTTTCAAGATCTACAAGAAGAAAGAAATTCGATCGTTGACTCGGCTTCGCTCGTCTCCGTGGATCGTGGATCTACTTTGATCTCTTGCCCGATGGAAGATCGGCTCGGCTCATAAAAGGGTTGAAGGAATCTTGCTTGGCTTGCACTCAAGATCTTGAATTTTGGTTGGATTTAGGGTTAGGGTTTCCTACAAGATTTCTCACTAATCTTGAGGAAGAAGAAGATGGAGAAAAGAGAATGGCTAAAATCTAAGATATCACTTATGATCCTCTCTATGGCAACAACATATAATGAATGAGTCTAGGGTCCTATTTATAGAACTTTCACAACCATAGGTTTAGATTTGAATTGGACTTTCCCTCCCAAAGTTTGTTGACAAGGTTTGTTGGGCTTTAGCTTAAGGTTTAAGCAAGGGTTTAGGAAAGTTCTAGAAGTATTAGGCTAGTTTAGGAGTTTGCTGATCTGGTGGAAGTGTCTGGACTCTTCTGGAAGTTTGTGTGCATTATTGAACTGTAGCCACTGAAACAGGAGTTTCGATGCAATTTGAGGAGCTGAATCCCTGGATCCGCCGCGCAACCGCCGCATGAGGTGGGCATTGGCCGCCCTTCCGCCGCACATTGATGAGGTTGGGATCTGTGCTTTCTTCTGTTGCTTGGTACTGATGTATGGGCTTTTCTTTGATGTTTAGAATTTCAGTTTCCCTTCTGTGTTGATACCAGATTTGAGTTCAATGAGTTTACGAGCAATTGTAATGGTCGAGCAATGTAATGATCGAGCAAGCATCTCTTTTCCTGCACAGACTTCGAAACAGGGGTTGCAAGATATGGAAAATATGCTATGTAATGTAATGCGGTCAATTTCCCTAGGAATGCCGGTTTTAAGGTCGAATACATGTAATTTGATATTTTGCGACCGGTTAGCTAATATGTGAATTATGAATACCGTATACTTCTATATGTATGCAGATGATAAGGAAATTGCCGGTTAAAAAATGCAATATTTTCGACTGATCACGAATGAACAAGTACACACACATTTTGGTCCAACAAAATGCAAGTGTGCACTAGCTATTTGATGCATGGACCCAGAGAGGGGGCTGCCCATGGTACATGGTGGCACAAGTGGGCATGAGAAGTGATGTGTGAGTTAATGCAAAAAGGTGTGATGTGATATAAAGCATATTGTTTCCCTCCAAATCCCTGAGTTCAATTCATGCCTCTATAGAGAAATCTAGCAGCACCAGAGTGATATTAGGAAGCACACAAGACCACACAACAAATACGAGTATGCTTCCTCGGTTTTGGACCGGCCACATGCCCAGAAATTCCGATCTGGCCGGCCCTCCTTGCCCCAAAGACCCCCAATTTTCTATGTTCCATCCCTTGCTGCCACGTCATATTATTTTTATTGCTAGTTTATTTTTCTTTTGTGCCTATATAAGGCAGATGAGTGAGCAAGAGGGAGGGGTCTTAGATTGTGCTTAGATTGTCTCATTCTTTACACAAAGCCGCTTTTGTTTTCTTTTTGTTCTCTTGTACATAGCTTAGTTTCCCTTGAGCTCCTTGCCTTCTCTTGATCTTGCAACCTCTTCATTAAGTTTGCAATTTTAAGATTAGGTTATTGAACTCAAGGTTGTATCACTTGGACATAATAAAGATCTCATTTTGTTCTATGGTTCTTAGTATTACTTTCTCGCTCTTTTCATTACTTACTCTTTCATTACTTGCTCTTTACTTACTTGAAATTTAATTACATACCATTTACTTACTTGTATTGTTTTTCTTTTTCTTTTCTTTTCTCTTTTCTTTTGCTCTTTCTTATGTTGTTTGGATGGATGTGAATATTTGTGTTGTCAGGAAAGAAAACGATATTGTAAGTTAAGATTTCCTTTCTCATTTCCTTTTCCCGATCTTTTCCATTAAACTCCGCCCAAACCTTACGAAAGCGCTCCGTTAGGCACCCTACCCTACCAAGGTATCGGTGTTTCCTAACCGCGACCGGTTGCGTTCGGATTGGCCGGAGGCAAATGCAAGCGACAAGAACGGACGGAAAAGGGTCAATAAGCCGTATTTCACAAATACCGTGCTTAAGCACCCTAATCCACGATGTTGCCGATTGCACTAGCTTTAATGGTCGAGCTCGGCTCAAAGGATTGAGTACGGATTTCCTTAACTTACACTATCCTATCTAATCCTAACAAGTGTTTACTTTGCATATAAACACATAGGGTAGATACGAACAATTTCGCCTCGCGCATTAACTCATGAAAACAAGAACTTAAAACGCCCCGTCTCCCTGCGGACGACCCATACTCATCGCGGCTAGCTGCAAAGCGACACCGTCCTGATTGCGGTTAACTTTAGAACTTAAAACTCGGCACGCCCAAAGCGTGCAATCAAAGATCCTCCGGACTCGGCTCCAACAACTGGAACCTCATCGCCCGACTCTACCCTAACTACCTCTACAGACTCTTCAGATGGAGACATCAAACCTGATTCAAAAGAAGGGGCTGGCCGAGGAAAAAGCACTGGCGATCCGATATAAAAGGTAAGAACGCCGGGCAATCTTCAGCAATGAAGGGAAATCATGATGGAAGTGCTGGCCCTATGGGGGTCCCCTCTTAATTATACCCTCCAGGAAAGGCATCCGACGGTCCAGATTAATTCCCGCCAAAACGAAGCTTCGCGTCCGCCGGCCGTCAAGTCTCCACGTGTTGAACGACTATTGGGGACGACCCTTCGATCACGGGCGACAGTGACAGCCTGTCACGTCCGCCAACCCGCTGCCGACGCATGACCTGCACCTCAATAGACGTACAAGCGAATCATCGCCCCTTCTTTAATGCACGATCCCTCCCCCTGATCCGCTGATGTCATCGAAGATACGCGCAGAGATCTAAGCGCCCGAGATACGCTACGCGGGCTCGTAAATCCGAACGGCACAACTGCCCTTCACCAAGTCGCCCCGTAAATCCGCGCCGATATATTTTTGGCAATAGTCTGCATCCAGAAAACCGATCAGACCACTCTCGTCCCGACCCATAAATAGGTCGGGACGAGTGTGGGGGGCTAATGATGATACTCATAAATGGGAATTCCCCAGATCATGAAACATGGTAGATGACGTATCCCAGGGCTTATGGGACAGGAGCAAACACGATACATTGAAGGCATTCCCCGGGCCTTCGCCCCGAGGATTGACCCGACCTTCGATGGCCTCCCAGAACACTCCCATGCTCGCTTTACAGATAACCATCGGCTCGCCTCCGAGCCCTCCTACACGCTGTGAAAGTTGATCTTAGCACCACCATGAGGTTCTAGAAGCATCAAGCATGCCGAATTTTAATTTTTATTAGGTGCTAAGCTAGACTAACAAGATCTTTACTAGATTATTAGGGTTTGCCTTTGTGATGTGATGAACTAAAGAGAAGAAAATAGCATACAACCTTTGCAGTTCGAGTCCTTCTCTTCTAAAGCTCCAGGTTGATGTCCATGTGACTCTACAAGGCTCCTCTTCGAGTTGAACGAACCTCCTTCGTGATCTTCGCGCCAAAGACGATCCACCCGAAGTCCACAAGATCATGCTAACCCTTCACTAATCTCATTAGTGAAGGCAACACTCCACATCAAATTGCTAATCTAATGTGTGATGGTGAAGTAGGGGTTTAATTTGCTCACTAGGGTTTTCACAAGTTCAATGATTCATATCACATGTGAGGGTTTGAACTTGGAAGTGAGGTAAAGAAAATTATAGAGAGCAAGAGGAAGCAAGAGCTCATGAATGGCTAAGGCATGAAGAAAAATGATGAGAGTAAACTCAAATGGCTCTCTCTCTCCTCACTCATTCAAGCATGGAATAAAAATTGCAATACTAAATTGCAACCATGCTTGAATAGCGAGTCAAGACTAATATACAAATAATAAAACCCATGCCTTGCCCATTCCACAAATATCTCCACAATTTACACCTCATTTTTCCATTTTCTAAAAATAGAAAAACATGCCATGCTTCATATAATATATATATATATATATATATATTTATATATCAAATATACATTAATATATATATATATATATAAAGCAATTAGTGAGCTAATGATATTAGTTAAGATATAATTATATCACATATAATATATATCACATTATTAAATCAACACTTGATCTAATAATCCGGTTATATCATATATAACCGTCTAATATCATTAATCTGAATATCACATTATCAAACCAAAACTTGATTCGATAATCCGGTTATATCACATATAACCTGACCGACATCAGATAACTGCAATATTATAATACGGTATCACATATTCATATTTAATCAGGCCCACGCACATATCAACATATGTGCCCTACTTCGTTTCGCTCGAACCAAGAAATTTCTGTGTGGGACTCTAAAGACTCGTCAATACGCCAGCAGTTGGTGATGATCACATCAATCACCTACAAGCCATCAGCGGTACTAGCTGGACGTAAGGACTATCCGGGTATTGAGCGATATGAAGATCAACAAGCAAGCCATACTCTTCATGAAGCCTATCAGTAACACTACCGTACAGTCCGGTCTCTTCGTTTGATATGTCGCATATCATGTCTAGGGGTAGTAAACGTCAGGCCCCAGTAACGTGATAAGTCATGCCGATGTCTGGCCTATAACGGTTTGAGAAACTACTGATAACTCTTATTAGTAAATCTCAGCAGCAATCTGGCCAGGGACTTCCAGTTATAGCCAATCGAGCATAGTGAAACATCAACCCCCAATATCGGGAGAGACGAAAACGCCTCCTATCGCTCATTGCCTCCATGTGACTCGGGACTGTACCCTAAATCCTCCTGTTTGCACAACTCATTTGAGCCGTGGTAGGGAGGAAATCAAAACATAGTGGGAGCTACGCAAGGCTCTATGACGATCTTGGGTCTACAAACTAACCTGTACCAGTGTCACTAGAGGAATGCTATCCGACGATAGGTATACTACCACATAGGAGTCCTCGGAGAGTCTTGTTCGATGCACCCATTCTCCAATGAGCACCTGTGTACAATCTTTGATGTCACACACCAATGGTTATGGGATCAACCATCACCTTCTAAAGGACAAGAAACGTACACACTAGTCTATACCGGAACATCGATGCCCTGGTCTCGATATTCCCACGACTAGGAACTGATTAAAGGATGTACTTGTGGACCACCCTGGCCCCACTAGTATGATCTAATCATAATCTTGGTAGTCAAGTACATATCCTAAGGGCTTTATCAACATGTGAGAGCAAGACAGTAAAGAATACCAGTCAACATGTTAAGATAAAGAGTAACCAGATAGCATACTATCATGTCGAGCAAAAAAGTCCTATATATATATATGTCTAAGTATCCACTATAATATACATCACTTGTACAAAAATAGCCTCTAGGGCATACATATAACTAGCAATCTCCCACTTGCACTAAGGCCATGTTTTGTAGTATCTCATACCCAACATCCTAAAAAGTCTCTCAAATTGTATCCGGGGGAGGGCCTTTTTGAGTGGATCCGCTACGTTGTCCTTCGTGTCAACTCTCCTGACCTTGATCTCCCGGCAATTTACTATCTCCCTGATTAGGTGATTCCGCCTCAGAATATGTCTGGATCTCTGATGGGACCTGGGTTCCTTGGCCAAAGCCACAACTCCATTATTATCACAATACATAGCTATTGGATGCTCAGTGGATGGAACCACCCAAGCTCAGCAATGAACTTTTTCATCCATACAGCTTCTTTGGCAGCATCATTAGCAGTGATGTACTCAGCCTCCATTATCGAGTCTGCTACGGTGTCTTCCTTGGAACTCTTCCAACACACCGCACCTCCGTTGAGGGTAAAGACAAAACCCGAGTCCGACTTACTGTCGTCCTTATCACTCTGGAAGCTCGAATCGGTAAAGTACTCCACCTGGAGTTCATCGTTACCATACAACAAGAACATTTATTTAGTCCTTCTCAAGTACTTAAGAATGTTCTTCACAGTTGTCCAGTGGTTCTCCCCAGGATCTGATTGATACCTGCTCACTACACCTAGTGAGTAAGCTACATCCGGTCTGGTACATAACTTCACATATATGATAGAGCCTACTGCCGAAGCATAGGGTATCCCTTACATGTGAACCATTTCCAAATCAGTCTTGGGAGACATCTTTTTGGAGAGAGTGATTCCTAAACAAGCGTGTACATTACGTCGCTTGGAATCTTCCATACTAAACCTCTTTAGTATGGTGTTTATGTACCTGGATTGGGACAATACCAACATACGTTCTATAGATCTTTATCCCCAGAATGTAGGAGGCATCACCAAGATCTTTCATGGAGAACTTGAGTGATAAGAAGAGCTTGACCGAGTGTATCATAGGAGCATCATTTCCTATCAAGAGTATGTCATCCACGCACAATAAGAGGAAGACTACCTTACTCTCTACAGCCTTCTTATATATACATGGTTCATCTATATTTTTGATGAAGTCAAACTCATTGATAGCTTCATCAAAACAGATGTTCCAACTCCGCGACGCCAGATTTAAGCAGCTTGCACACCTTTCCGCTGCTCCCACTGTCTATGAAGCCCTCTGGCCGTGTCATGTACAAGCTCTCTTCAAAATCACCATTTAGAAAATCGGTCTTAACGTCCATCTGCCATATTTCATAGTCATAGTATGCAACAATGGCAAGTAGGATCCTGATGGACTTAAGCATAGCGACAAGAGAAAAGGTTTCATCATAGTCGACACCAGATCGTTGACGAAAACCTTTTTCTACATGTCTATCTTAGAAAGTCTTAACTTTTCCATCTACACCAATCTTCTTTTTGAAGATACACTTGCTCCCAATGGGTTTTACCCTTACATGAGCAACTTCTAAAGTCCATACTTGTTTAGTGTACATGGATTCCATCTCGGATTGCATAGCATCCAACCATTTCATAGAGTCCCCAATCGTGATGGCCTGCTCGAAACTAGTCGGGTCATCATCTTCCATGATGCAATCCTCACTCCCACCATCTATAAGAAAACCGTAGTATCTCTCAGGTGGATGAGGAACCCTACTAGATCTGCGGAGTGACTGGGGTTCGTAGGACACTGTTGGATCCTCTGGTTCCACCAAATCGTCAGTTGTAGTCTGTGCTGCTAGAACTTCTTCCAGTTCTACCTCATTGTCACTAATTTCTTTCATAGGAAAACCCTTTTCTAAAAAGGTAGCATGCCGAGAAACAAACACCTTTTGTTCCTTAGAGTGGTAGAAGATATACCCTCGCGAATGTTTGGGATATACTATAAATTTTCACAGAACTGACCTTGCCTCGAGCTTGTCCGGATTTTGTGTTTTCACATAGGCCGGACAACCCCATATCTTAACATAATTAAGGTATGGTCTCTTTCCTTTCCATATCTCATATGAAGTGGTAGGCACAGATTTGGTAGAACCATATTCAATAGGTCTGCAGCTATTTCAAGCGCATATCCCCAAAAAGAAATAGGCGACTCAGCAGTACTCATCATAGAGCGCACCATATCTAATAGGGTGCGATTCCTCCGCTCCGATACACCATTGTGCTGTGGCGTATATGTTAGTTGTATGTATGCCCTAGAGGCTATTATTGTACATGATTGCATATTATATTGGATGCTGGGACATATATAGGGAGGACTTTCTTGCTTGACATGATAGTATTCTATCTGGTTACTCTTTATCTTAACATGTACACTTATACTGTCTCTCTGTTACATGTTGATAAAGCCCTTAGGATGTGGACTTGACGACCAGGACTATGATGTAGTTCATACTAGTGGGCCAAGGTAGTCCACAAGTACATCCTTTAACTGTTCCTAGTCGAGAGAGTATTGAGACAGGGCATCGATATTCCAGAGTAGACTAGCGTGTACAATTCTTGACCCTATATAGGGCGATGGTTGATCCCACAACCATTGGCGTTTGACATCAGAGAATGTGCATAGGTGCTCATTAGAGAATGGGTACACCGAACATGACTCGCCAAAAACTCTTAGATGGTATTATACCTGACGTCAGATAGCAGTTCTCTGGTGACACTGGTACAGGTTAGTCTGTACACCCAAGTTTTTCATAGAGACTTGTGTGATTCCCGCTGTGCTTTGATTTCCATCATGCCATGTTTAAGAGAACATGCAAACCGGTGGCTTTTGGGTACAATCCCGAATTACATGGAGGCAATGAGCGATAGGTGGGGTTTCGTCTCTCCCGGTATTGAGTGTTGATGTTGCGCTGTGGACGATTGGCTATAACAGGAAGTCCCTGGCCAGGGCTGATGATGAGATTTACTGGTAAGTGTTATCAGTAGTTTCTCTACCCGTTCTGTGCCTCACATCGGCATGACTTATCAAGTTGCTGGGGTCTGACGTTTACCACCCCTAGACTCGATATGCGACATATTAGACGAAGAGACCGGACTGTACGGTAGTGTTACTGATTGGATTCGCAGGAGTATGAGCAGGCTTGCTTATTGATCTGCTGATCGCTCAATACCTGGGTGGCCGTTACGTTTAGCAGACCTTGCGTCTTGTGGGTGACTGATATGATCACCGCCTACTGCCGGCGTATTGACGAGCCTTTAGGGTCCTACACAGAGGTTTCCTGGCTCAAGTGAAATAAAGTAGGAGAACATATGTGATATGTGCGGGACCGAGATAAATACGTGTATGTGATACCGTATTCTAATCTTGCGATAAAGGTTATATGTGATATAACCGGATTATTGAATCAAGTGTTGATTCGATGATTTGATATTAGTCAGGTATATGTGATATAGCCAGATTATTAAATCAAGTGTTGATTTAATAATTTAATATATATATAAACTAATATAATTGCTGACTTAAATATTTCTTTTCTACATTTACATTTAATACATATGTATATATATGATATATATATTTATATATATATTTAAATGTATTTTGAAATTTGTATCATGCTTGATGATACATGGAACTTGGGTGTATGAGACTCACACCGTAGTTAAGATAATGTGGGTATTTATTTATTTAAAGATAACCAAAAATGAGGTGGAAATTAGCATGGTTGTGATGCTTGGAGAAGCTTGTGGAAACCTTGACTAAACTCCACTCATTTTTGTTTTACTCAAGATATTTATTAACCTAACCATTATTTTAGCCTTATTTAAGTCTCTAAAAGAGTTTATATTAGATATTTTTCTCACCCATGGTTCAGCATGAAGTTCATCTTCTTCATCTCAATTTTCTTGACTTGAGTTTTCTTGAGGTGAAAAAGAAAGAGAGGAAAAATATTCTAAAGTGAGAAAAATTCCTACTTCATCAATCTATACCATATTAGCCAAAAGGTTTAGGTTGTTTGCTTCACTAATTCATTGATTAGTGAAGAGGTAGCTTGAGTTAGAGTCTCCTGGAGGTAGATCATCTTCGGCCTCGAAGATCATTGAGCAAGCTCGTTCATTTCGACTAGTGGAGCCTACGGAGAGTCCGGGACGCCACTACTTGGAGCGAAGGGACTTCTACAAGGAGCTTTTGAAGTGAAGGACCGGTTTACAAAGGTTGTATTCCATATTCACTTAGTGTAATGTTTGATTACTTGCTCTAAAACCCTAATTCTCTAGTTCGATTCTAACTTTGAGTTCATTAGCACACTTAATTTTTAAAATTGTATACGTGATGCACCTTTAAACCCTAGTGAGAGTGCTAATAAACTCCAACATGGTATCGAAGCCAAGCTAGAGCATTAGGCGTCGTTTAGACGAAGTTAAAGTTCTCGAACAGTGCATAACGGGACACAGTGACGAATGCAGATGGCATAAGCGTACGTTGTATTTTCGTTTCTTTATCTGTGATGCTTAAGAAGCACAAATGATGGGACTATATTAATGATATTAATGTAAAGAAAAAGGAACCTAAAGATGTTGTAGAATCGACTTTGAAATCCACTCGGCCTTTTTATGAAAAAGCAAGTTTCAAAAGATGCGGAGCTTAATCCACTCCTTTTCTAAACTATTTGATTCTATAATGAGATCAAGTTCAAAGCGTTAAAGGTTTTCATAAAAACCATTTGCAACCCTCCGTCATTTTAGGAAGTAAAGTACTTAGTATTCGTGCTACGTATGTTGATCATAGTCAAGGCGTAGTGTACGGTAGCTAAGTAATGTCTTTCTGCACTGCATATGATGCGATTAGTTAGGACATTCATGTGATTATGTTGATCATAGTCAAGGGTCACATGGGCGGGTCTAGTTAATCACGAAATGACGGGTAGAACTTGAATAGTGCTTATGATATGTTGACCATAGCCAAGGTCATAAGCTGCTAAGGGTAAAAAACAACATCGGGAGTTTCAAGAGTTGAAATTTGCAATGAGATTACATACCTCCTATATGATAGTTGGATCCCGATACCCGCTGCGAGTATGAGTTACTCCTGGGAGAGTTTTGCACTTTACAATTAGCTAACTCATTAGGTGTCTAGAAAGGTGTCAATGGGGTTATGCCTCTGGGAAAACGAGGTTTATTTTAATTAGGTTCGTGCGAAAGCACGGGGAACCTCTCTCAAAGTACCGACACTGGCATGGCTGACCGGTTAGCGAACTTGTAGGGTGTAATTAATCCCTGCTAGTCTTACCTTTTAGGGTTTGATGGAAGATTTGATAAAAAGCAGTGGGAGCCATCCTGATTAGATAAGATAATAACCAATCTAATCTTGCAAGAGTATATGCTAAGTGTTTTTCTTCTCTCTCTCCAGGTAGCGACCATAACATGCCTTAATCAAGATAATAATATGGATGTATTGACCGAACCTGCTTATTATACCGAGCTAGGAAATGTTGGTTCCGCTCTTCCTTATAACTGTTATAAGACTGAGTAGGAAATAGTGGAATACCAGGATTCTCATGCTACCCAATTGAGGAAAAAGCATGTTGATGCATATTCTTCGGGTGTGTTTATTACCGAGAACTGTTTCTCAGTATCGTCTACGTCCTAGTTATGAGATACCGGATCAGGATCACACATATGTAATCTGTTACAAAGGCTACAAAAAGGTAGAGAACTGTGAATAGGTGATAGGTCTCTAAGTGTTAGTGAATGGTACAATTGTTGCAGCCAAATCAGTTGGCAAATATCACCTTGTATTACCAAATGGTAAATACATTGATTCTGAACGAATGTTATTACATACTGAACCTGATATACAACATTACATCGGATTCTTTATTAAGTTAAAGAAGGATATAATTCTGTATTGGAGGACAATGTTGTGAACATTTTCCTGAATCAAAAGTTGATTGGATCAGGCACGTTATGTAATGGCATATACGTTCTAAATCAAACCACAGTTCAAAGTATATAGAACACACACAAGAGGAGTAGTTCAGAAATGAATGAATCCTTCTTATGGCATTGTAAAAAAGGTCATATCAACGCAACACGGCTAGCTAAGTTACATAAGGGTGGATATTTGAATCCGTTCAAATTTACATCTTATGATACTTGCTAGTCATGTCTCAAAGGTAAAATGACCAATACTCCGTTTACTAGAAACGGAGATAGAGTTACTGAGCTCTTGGGATTGATATATAGTAATGTATGAGGTCCCATGTCTACACATGCTAAGGATGGTTCCTCGTACTTTATTGTATTCACTGACTATCTCTCAAGATTCAGACATGTGTTCCTTTTGAAACACAATTCTGAAGCTTTTGAGAAATTCAAAGAATATAAGCATAAAGCTGAGAACCAAACGGGTAAAAGTATTAAATCCTTTGATATGATCGGGAGGAGAATACTTGGGCATAGAATTCCTGGACTATCCAAAATAGAATGGGATTCTCTCTCAGCTTACTCCTACGTATACACCACAGTACAACGGTGTATCGGGGCGGGGGAATCACACCCTATTAGATATGGTTCGCTCTATGATGAGTACTGCCGAGTTGCATGTTTCCTTTTGGAGTTATGCACTTAAGAAACTGCATACCTATTGAATAGGGTTCCCACCAAATCACTGCCTACCACTCCATATGAGATATGATTTGGAAAGAGACCAAGTCTTAAACGAGTTAAGATATGGGGTTGACCGGCCTATGTTGAAAGGAAAGATCCGGACAAACTCGAGGCAATGTCAGTTCTGTAGGTTTATTGGATATCCAAAACTTTCATGAGGGATTATCTTCTACCAAACCGAGGAACAAAAGATGTTTTGTTTCTCAACATGACACCCTTTTAGAAAAAAGGAATTTCTTGAAAAAAGAATTTATGGTCATGAGGTAGAACTGGAAAGGTTCCAGCTATACAAACTACGACTGATGATTTAGTGGAACCTAAGCATTCAATAGTCTCCAACAAACCTCAGCCTCTCCGTGAATCTCGTAGGGTTCCTCACCCACCTGAGAGATAATGTGATTTTCTCAGTGACAGTAGGAGCGAGGATTGCATCATGAAAGATGATGGCCCAACTATATTCAGGTAGGCTTTCACGAGTGGGGACTCTGTGAATTTGCTGGATGCAATGCGATCTGAGATAGAATCCATGTACACCAACAAAGTATGGACTTTGCATATTTCTCCTGAAAGGGTAAAACCCGACGGAAGCAAGTGGATCTATCAGATAGATACTTGGTGTAGATGGAAAAGTTGAGACTTTCAAAGCTAGACTTGAAGCTAAAGGTTTTCGTCATACAACCTGGTGTGGATTATGATGAAACCATTTCTCCAGTGTCTATGCTTAAGTCCATCCGGATCCTACTTGCCATTGCTGCATACCATGACTACAAAATCTGGCAGTTGCATGTCATGACCGCTTTTCTAAATGATGATTTAGAAGGGAGCGTGTACATGACAGCAATAGGGCTTCGTAGACAGTGGGAGCAGTGGAAAGGTGTGCAAGCTGCTTAGTTGAAGCATGCATCGCGGAGTTGGAACATCTATTTTGATGGCAGTCAAAGAGTTTGACTTAATCAAAAAGGTAGATGAGCCTTCTATATACAAGAAGGTAGTAGAGAGCAAGATTGTCTTCCTCGTATTGTACGTAGATGACATACTTTTGATGGCTACAATGGTTAGCAACATTCACGTTGTCCCCAAGAAGTCGGGCATCACGGTCATCACTAACGAGGCAAACGAGTTAATCCCTACTCGCACCCAAACTGGGTGGCGAGTTTGCATTGATTACAGAAAACTCAACGCCGCAACGCGGAAAGACCACTTTCCGCTACCTTTCATTGACCAGATGCTTGAACGATTGGCCGGACACGAGTACTACTGCTTTCTAGATGGCTACTCTGGCTATAATCAAATTCCCATCGCCGAAAAAGACCAGGACAAGACCACTTTCACTTGTCCTTTCGGCACGTTTGCATATCGACGCATGCCCTTTGGGTTATGCAATGCGCCCGCTACCTTCCAGCGATGTATGATGGGAATTTTCTCTGACATGGTGGAAAAATTTCTGGAGATTTTCATGGATGACTTCTCCATCTTCGGCGACTCCTTCGACGAGTGTTTGCTGCATCTTGACGCTGTCCTTACCTGATGTAAGGACAAGAATCTCACTTTGAACTGGGAGAAATGCCACTTCATGGTGCGCGAAGGTATTGTCTTAGGACATATCATCTCGAAAAATGGCATAGAGGTTGACAAAGCAAAGATTGAGGTCATTTCCAATCTGCCTCCTCCCCGATGCGTCAGAGATATCCGAGCCTTCCTTGGCCATGCCGGTTTCTATAGACGGTTTATCAAGGACTTTAGCAAGATTGCTAGGCCCTTGACGCTTTTGCTGGCCAAGGACACGCCTTTCGACTTCAACTCGAGCTGTGTGACTGCATTCGAGTCACTGAAACGCTCACTCACGTCTGCTCCCGTTCTTTCTTCACCTGACTGGACGCACCCATTCGAGATTATGTGCGATGCATCCGACTTTGCCATCGGTGCTGTCCTTGGACAGCACATCAACAAGATGCCGCACGTAATCTATTACGCGAGCCGAACCCTGAACGATGCCCAACTCAATTATACAACAACTGAGAAGGAATTCTTGGCTGTTGTATTTGCTTTAGAAAAGTTCAGGCCCTACCTCATCGGCTCTCCAGTCATTGTCTACACGGACCATTCAGCTCTGCGCCATCTTTTTGTGAAGAAAGATGCCAAGTCTCGGTTAATACGTTGGATCCTCTTGCTTCAAGAGTTTGACCTTGTCATTAAGGACAAACGAGGATGTGAAAACGTAGTTGCCGACCATCTCTCACGACTTCCTTCTTCGCCTTCGCTTCCAATTCCGATCAACGACGTTTTCCCGGATGAACAGCTCTTGACAGTATCGTGCGAACCCTGGTTCGCAGATATTGTGAACTATTTGGCCACGGGATTACTACCGACCGAATGGTCAAGTCAGGACAGACTTCGCTTCTTATCCCAAGTAAAACACTTTTACTGGGACGAACCCTACTTGTTCAAGTACTGTCCCGACCAGATTATTCGTCGGTGTGTCCCTGATGAGGAATTCAAGAGTGTGCTGTCATTTTGCCACGATCAAGCGTGTGGCGGGCATTTTGGGCCTAGAAAGACAGCTGAGAAGATCTTGCAATGTGGTTTCTACTGGCCACAACTTTTCAAAGACGCTCACGACTATTGCAAGACTTGCTCCCGGTGCCAACACATGGGCCGGATATCCCGGAGGAACAAGATGCCGCTCCAACCGATCTTGGTTGTGGAGATTTTCGATGTTTGGGGGATAGACTTCATGGGGCCGTTTCCCAGCTCTTTTGGGAACTTGTACATCCTTCTAGTTGTTGATTACGTCTCTAAATGGGTCGAGGCTGTGCCCAGCCGGACTAACGAAAACAAGGTTGTCGTTAGGTTCCTTAAAGAAAACATTTTCTCCCGGTTTGGGCACCCCCGAGCGATCATTAGTGACAATGGAAGTCATTTCTGGAACAAAACCTTCGAGGCCCTGATACGGAAATACTCCATTAATCATAAGCTTTCTACGCCCTACCACCCCCAAACCTGCGGGCAGGCCGAAGTTTCAAATCGGCAAATCAAGCAGATACTAGAGAAGACGGTTTCCAAGAACCGTAAGGATTGGTCGCTGAAACTCACTGATGCCCTTTGGGCATTTAGAACTGCTTATAAGACCGACCTTGGCATGTCTCCCTATCGGCTTGTGTACGGAAAAGCCTGCCACCTTCCTGTCGAAATAGAGCATCGCGCATTTTGGGCGATAAAGGAGCTGAATCTGTCTCTTGATGATGCGGGCAGCCATCGGAAGCTGCAGCTGAACGAACTATGCGAGCTTAGGGATGAGGCTTACGATAACGCGGTTGTCGTTAAGAATCGAACGAAGGTGTTTCACGATAAACACCTTTTGCGCAAAACCTTCGTACCTGGTCAGCAGGTACTGCTTTACGACACCCGACTTCACTTCCATCCTGGAAAGCTCAGATCTCGCTGGAAAGGGCCGTATTTTGTGCGGAATGTGTATCCGCAGGGCGCTGTGGATTTGGAGAATCCAAAGGACGGTTCACTTTTCAAAGTAAACGGACACCGATGCAAACCGTACTTTAGCGCCGAACCAACAAAGGAGCTCCTGTTCTTACAGGAGCCGGTTTACCCTGCATGATCTTCCTCTGCCTACCTCCAAACTTCGGTTATCCAGCCAAGAACAGCGGACACTGTTCCAAATAAGTTTGGGGGTATGTACAAACCATTTTGTATATATTTGTGTATATTCTTTTTCTTTTCTTTAAAAACAAAAACAAATAAAAATTGTGTATCACTAACCGACAATTTTGAACCTTCAAACTGCTCTCTTCATGCTACGACAGTGAGGACACTGTCCAGTTTCAGTTTGGGGGTACGCTCGGTACGCATTTCTTACCTTCGCATTCATATGTATATTTTGCATCTGCATATTAAATCCATAAAATCCATAAAAATCTGAAAATTTACTAAAAATATAAAAACTTTTTGTCAAGTTAGCTTGTGAAAGAACTCTGATTCAACATTCGACGGTTTTTGTTTGAAAAAAATAGGAATAACTAAATCTTATGTTTGGATTTTGAAAACCTAAAAGATAACTCTCCTTTGAAGTTAACTATAGCTGATATACGTCTTTACATCACACTACACGTGTCGTAAGATTTTGGGAATTAGATGACAAGTCTTTCATGTTTAAACTTTTAAACAGATAAATGATTTTCTGAGGATCAAATAGGTTTGTTCTGAAATAAGTAATGTCAAGAATAGTTTATGAAGTAAAGCGAATATGAAGGAATGTTATTGATGCTGTAATTGGAGCTAAGTCTGAAAAATAACCCATCTGAAACTTGATTGGAATGATTACACACCAAACCCACTAAACACGTCTTTTATCCAAAAAAATAATTGAACTGCCGGTTATATCTCCGTTCGTATTAAATCATCTGATTTTCACGCCAAACTGTCTTTTGTTTTTGGACCTAGGTAACTTGAGTAATTAAGTCCGCTGGGGTGTTTCTACACCTAATGCCCTAAAATCAACTGGTTTGGGTGCATTGGCCCAAAGCTCGCTAAGAAGCCTAGAAAGTCCAGTTTAAAACAAAGTCAAGCAAGTGTTCTCTCCGAGTTAAAATTCCTAACGGTTCTTTGTGTGAGAATAATCTTGATAAAAGACAGGCTTTTATAAAAATTTTAACGGAGATATGAAGGTTTTATTCTATGATAAAGACTATTGCACGTTCACAGAGGTGTGTATGAAATGAAAACAAGAAAAAGGTGGAGTGAAAAATACGACTTAGTTCCCTGTTAGGGAAGATAGAAATTCTATAGTTGAAACCTTACTGAAAAACGAATCTTGAAAAATGCTTAACTCTTTATAAAACTTATGTGATCCTTTTAAAATTGTTATCTGGGCTTTATTGTGCGACATGATGACTTTATTCGACCTTTCGGGAACTTAACGACACTATACGCACTGCACGTAAAGACATATAAAATCTGTAGTTAAATAAGAAGCGAGGTGTGAAAAATAAAGGTTCGATGGTCTAGACTTAGGATTATAGAATTGTTATTTTCTAAAACAAAACTTTAGGGGTTGAAGCTTAGTTATTTTACAAAACCAACTTGACCGGATTTTGTGGGTAGTATCCGCTGAAAACCTACAGGAGACAACACTCCTCCTACTAGGGACACCTAGAGGTTTAACGGCTTGTTGCACATGCTCAGTGCAATCGCGTTCCCTGCGAAAGTGAGGATAGGAAATTTTTTGTGAATAAATTGGCTTTGCTCGGGACGAGCAAATGATAAGTTTGGGGGTGTTTGTTCATATCAGATTTTTGCATTTTCATACCGCCCAATTTTTGTCACATTGCATATCGGTAGATACTCTTGAGCCGTGTTTGCTAGTCAATTGCAGGATACAGGTTCTCGGTTCTAAAACGGTGAAATTCATGGAAAACACGACAAAATCCGGGTTCCTGCCAACCATAGATAAAACACGGTCTCCGCTCTTCATCCGTATGTTGCCAGATACCAGTTTAGGAAGACAAAATGTCAAATCAATGTCATTCTCATGCACAAGGCTCAATGGTAGCACAAAATCCAAGAGATCTACGCGGAGCTCGAGGCAATCATGACAAAATCTTGACAAAAAGTCCACCTTTCCCTCAACAGAAATTCTGGAAAAATTGTGGAGCCAAATTGACAAAATACATATGCCAGAATAATGTACATAGCAAACCAGGAAAACCCAAAAAAGCAGAAGCCCCAACTCCTCCAAAGGGCCGCGGATCCGCGGCCAAAGGGGGGTCTAGGCCGCGGATCCGCGGCCGTACTGGCGCCGCATGCTCAGGGATTTTGGGGGTATTTTGGTCTTTTCGTTTTTGTTCTGGTGGTTGCCCTAGGTTTCCATTCTCCAGCCCAGAACTTTGTGAAGGAAAGGTGCATTCTTGTATTTTCATTTTGCCTAGTTTTAGTGTGTTTCTTCTTCCTCTTCTCACCTCTTCTCCATTAAACTTGTAGTGAGCTCATGAGTGAAGAGTGATGAATAAAGAAGAACCATTTATTATCATGCTTGTCTCTTTACTTTGTTAATTGTTGTAATTTTAATTTGTTAAGTAGTTGTTGTTATTTCCTTGTTGTTTCTTTCTTCTCTCTTTTTCTTTATCATTCATACGACAATGATACTTACGCTCGATCCTCGCCAAGGTGAGGTTGCAAATAGTTAGTCGTATTCTTCTAATCTCCTTCTTTCTATCTTCCTCTTTTGTTTTGTTTTGTTTTTCCTTATCATGAAGTGTGAGTAGTTTTATACTTGTTAGGGTAGGATAAGGGAAGTTTGAGAGAAGGAAATCTCTCTCACTCTTTCCTTGCCCAACAACTTAAATCAACTCCCGTTAATTGAACCACAATCCGCTCCTTACGGCACCCTGTCCTACATGATAGCGGTGATTCCGTAGTGAGACCGGTTGTGGTTGAATTAACCGGAGGTTATGGATAAGAGCCAAGAACGGACGGACAAGCACCAAAAGGAAGGACTATGCGTTGGAAAGCCTAGCTTATACTCGCAAGTTCCTTCCTAGTCGTGCTAATCCCCGTTGTTGCCGATTACCGTAACACCGATATTAAGAGGGGCAATGAAAGATGTGGAGACTCCTAACTCAAACTAACCTAATCCTAACCCTAACAAGCTCTCTTTAAATATCAACTCAACACTTAGATAATCCAACAAAATCTGAAAACATGACTTAACTCGTTAAAACACTTTGAAAAAGACTCCCATCTCCCTGCGGACGACCCGTGCTCAACCGGCTAGCTACAAGCAAAACCGTCTTGATTGCAGTATTTAAAACTAAACTTGAACACGCACGTACCCTAACAATCAAATGGCACCGTTGCCGGGGAGACGGTAGTTTATTTCCTTGTGTAATTTCGGGTTAATTTGTAAGTATAAAAAAAACAAAAAAAAATATACTTTGTTAAAGAAACCATCTTGTTATTCTTGATTAGTTTTTGTGCAAGTGTGCAGGAAAATACGAAGTTCAAGATCGACGCCAAGGACGTTGAAAATACGGAGTTCAAGTACAGTGCCAAAGACGTGGGAAGATAGACCCACATTTCGCGGCTACACCGTGACGGACCAAAACGGAGGAGACGGTCTACTGTCAAAATCTGGAGCAGATACAGTGAGCAAATAAAAATTCCATAAATCCAGACAAGCAGAGGACCACCACAGCAGCACACCCAGAAAATTTGGAAGCTCAATACCTCCACATAGCCGCGGATCCGCGGCCATTGCATGCGTTTGGCCGCGGAAACGCGGCCATTTGTTGGCTTCAGAGCCCCAAAATCTCTCTGTAAGTCCCTCTGCCTCTCTCCACTCCTCTGAACTCCACTGAACTGTGTTTTCTGCAGCCTTCTTTGCGCAAATTCTTCTCCCCCTTCTAATAAACTGTTCTTGTGCAGGATTCTTTTTTGCCGCAAATAAAAAAATTGTTTGCAGTTGATTTGTTACTGTTTTGCATTCTTTAATACGGACTTAAGGGGCTTGAAACCAATCCAGATTGGGTGGGGATTTCATCACCCTTCCCAGGACCCGAAAAATCACTAAAGCATATGCATTGTCCATTGTAAATTAAAAAATACTAGACTTCAGCCCTAAGGACTTCGCGCTCATTAGGAGAAGATAAACCGTGTTTAGAACCTCGCTTAACCGTATATTGTTTACGGGGTGTCTAGGAAAGTGTTAAAGGCGCAACCGCCGAAAGAGAAAGGGTTATTTAATTAAGGAACTTCGCGAAAGCGTTGGACAACCTCCCCTTATCTCTGCACTTACCTGGCCTCGTGATCAGTGTATTTTTAAGCCTGTTTCTCGACACTGTTTAACTTCGACAATCAAGTTCAGGAGCAGGTCTAGTAGACCTAGGTTACCTTAGATCTAGGTGTGATTGTGCATATCTTTTTTGTGATTGCTTAAGCCGTATTTCCGTACATATTTCTGTAAATCTCTTTCTAAAAAAAAAAAGAAAAAAAATCAAAAACTTTTATAAAAACTTGCCCTTTGTCGCCAAATCCATTTTCACCCACCACCCATCGCCTTTCTTCATTGACGTTTTCTTACCCTCACCTTCTCCGCTTTGACTATACTAAACTCATTTAGTGTATGTCCGCTTGGACTCGGGACACTAGCGCCCGTCTAGTTCGCGTTACGTTAGTCGCGACCGACTACACGATCGACTCCGAAGTCGATACTCCGTCCACTCCTCTTTCACCCCTTCCTTTGCCGGCCAACTCCGACGTTGACCGGAATTCTGTTCATACATCTTCACCTTCACCTTCATCTTCACCAACCTCTTCTTCCGCGATGTCGGGATTTAATCCGAACATCTCTTTGACCACCGCTGGATTGGCTCCACCTCCTACGGAGACCAATATCCCACCACCTCCGCCTGTTGTGGCGCCGCAGCGAATCGCGCTCCAGGATCGTTTCTATCCCACCTGTTCTGCACTTCCCACCTGCCTTTCTCTTCCTCCGGCCAATGGTTGAAATTAAGCCCCATTTCATCAACATGCTTCCACATTTTCGTGGTCTTGAATCTGAAGATTCCTATATCTTCATCAATAAATTTCAAAACGTCTGTGCCATGATGAAAACAACCCAGCTGTCGGACGATGCTATACGTCTACGGGTCATTCCATTCACTTTATGCGATCTCGCTGAAAAATGGCTGTATAGCACCGCTTCCCACTCAATCACCAGTTGGGACGAGTTTGTTAAAGTGTTTCTGAAAAAATTCTATCCAAATCATAAGACCGCAAGAATTCGAAATGAAATCAACCAATTCTCCCAGCTTCCCTCTGAACCCTTCTGGAAGTGCTTTGACCGGTACAAAGACCTTCTTGTTCAGTGTCCTCACCACGGTATAGAGAAATGGCAGCTCTGCCAAACCTTATACGAGGGACTGAACCCAGCAACGAAGCAGTTGCTGGAAACCATCTGTCAGGGCCACTTCCTATCGAAATCTGACGAGGAAGCGTGGCAGTTCTTTGACGATCTTGCGGAGCAAACGCTACAGTGGGAGAGCACCAGACCGACTTCTTCTTCTTATACCTCCACTTCTACCGGTCAGTCTAGGGTAGGAATCCACCAACTTGACATCTCTATTGCGATGAAAGCTGAAATGGCTGCGATAACACGAAAGCTTGAAGCAATAGAGAGCAAATTTTCTGCTCCTGCTCCTGCCCCTGTTCTCCCCCTTCGTACCATCTGCGCTTGTTGTTCCGATCCTTCCCACTTGACCGAAGAGTGTCCTTACAATCCACCCTCGCAAGGACAGGATCAGGTTAATGCTGCCTACCAGCAAAGACCGAGGAATGATCCATACTCTTCCACCTACAATCCCGGTTGGAGGAACCACCCCAATTTCGCCTGGAATCAGAATCAGAATCAATTCCAGGGCAACAATTTCCAAAGGGCCCCTCCGCCGCAACAACAAGCGCAACAACAAACTCAGTATCAGCAGCCCTTCCAACCCCAACCTTTCCAAAACCAGACGAACAACTTTGCACCCAACAACTCTTTTCCACCAAACAACTTTGTTCCGTCGAACAACGATAAGGTTTCCTCGCTCGAGCGAAGTCTGGAGGCGTTTGTTAAACAATCGACTCAATCCACCGCCAACATCCAGTCTTCCATTCAATCTTTAGTGCAACACACTGCCGCACACGGGCAAAGCATCAAAACCATCGAGGCCCAGATTGCACAGCTGAACGCGGCCTTAAGCGAGCGAGAGAAGGGGAAGCTCCCGTCCCAGCCACTTCCAAATCCCGGTCACCCACATAATGCACATGTTTCTCTTGAACAACAAAACCATAATGTGAGTGCCGTGACTACACTAAGATCGGGGAGGATGCTGCAAAACAACATTGGCAAACGGATCAACTATGACACCCCGGCCGCCACTTCTTCTTCTTCTTCTTCGTCGTCCGAGCCTATTCTTCGTTCTTCAACAGGCTCTCCTTCCTCTTCTTCTCTGAACGGACCCACTTCTCACTCCACGAAAACACCTATTCTGGGATCCGTTCCAACTCCACAATCTCCTCCTCCAGCATTAGACTCAACCAATTTTCAAAATGTTCCATTTCCAAAATGTTCCATTTCCAAACCGGTTGAGATCTAATAAACAAAATCCTCAAATGGAGAAGATTCTGGAGTTATTTAAGCAAGTTAACATTAACATTCCTCTTTTAGATGCTGTCCAACAAGTCCCGTCTTACGCGAAAATCTTAAAGGACTTGTACACGAAAAAGAGGAAGTCTCAGGTACCCAAGAAAGTTTTCTTGGCTAGTGCTGTGAGTGATGCCCTTACCCAATCTTTACCACAAAAACGGAAGGACCCTGGCTGTCCTACGATTTCAATTACCATTGGGGATAAGAACATCAACCGCGCACTATTAGATCTTGGTGCCAGTGTTAACTTGCTTCCGTATTCAGTATACGAGCAATTAGGCGTCGGAGAGCTGAAACCCACGCACTGCACTCTCCAAATGGCCGACCGATCGATCACCCATCCTAGGGGTGAGCTAGAGGATGTGTTGATAAGAGTCGGGGACTTCATATTCCCCGTTGACTTCATTGTATTAGATACACAGCCTGTAGCTAACCCCCGGAATCAAATTCCGGTGATACTCGGTCGCCCATTTCTCGCAACCTCAAATGCTGTGATCAATTGTCGCAATGGTTCGATGAACCTCTCTTTTGGAAATATGACGATTGAACTCAACATTTTTAGGTTGGGGAATCAGCCCGCCGAACCTAATGCTCATATACTGGACGTCTGCTCGATCCAGGAGATCACCCCGGAAGAGTGTGAATTCGAGGAGTTTCTGTTTGAACACGACAATCTTGACGCCACTAGTGCGTTTCTCTTCGAACCTGCTGCTGTTTCTGCGCCCGACAACGACTACGAGTGTTTCACGTTTTCGAACGATCTTAGCTGCGCACAACCCGAGTTTGAATCCTTCGACTTTCCGGATGAGTTACCTGAACCATCCAACTCGGTTGCTTACACTCGCTTTGAACCTTTGCTGGAGTCCTTTGAGTTCGAGACCTTTGCACCAGTCTTGCCTTCCATCATTTCACCTCCAACGCTCGAACTCAAGCCGTTGCCGTCTCACCTTAAGTATGCTTACTTAGGTGAGAACGAGACCCTCCCTGTCATCATCTCGGCTTCTCTAGCTCCCGAGCAAGAGAAAGCCCTTCTCGCGGTCTTGCACAGCAACAGGCAAGCTTTTGGCTGGTCCATGGCGGACATCAAGGGGATTAGTCCCCTGATCGTTGAGCATCACATTCATCTGATGGATGATGCCAAACCAGCCCGGGATCCACAAAGACGTCTTAATCCAGTCATGAAGGAGGCTGTGAAGAAGGAGATCGTCAAATGTCTAGATATTGGTATCATTTACCCTATCTCTGATAGCCAGTGGGTTAGCCCCATTCACGTTGTCCCCAAGAAGTCGGGCATCACGGTCATCACTAACGAGGCAAACGAGTTAATCCCTACTCGCACCCAAACTGGGTGGCGAGTTTGCATTGATTACAGAAAACTCAATGCCGCAACGCGGAAAGACCACTTTCCACTACCTTTCATTGACCAGATGCTTGAACGATTTGCCGGACACGAGTACTACTGCTTTCTAGATGGCTACTCTGGCTATAATCAAATTCCCATCGCCGAAAAAGACCAGGACAAGACCACTTTCACTTGTCCTTTCGGCACGTTTGCATATCGACGCATGCCCTTTGGGTTATGCAATGCGCCCGCTACCTTCCAGCGGTGTATGATGGGAATTTTCTCTGACATGGTGGAAAAATTTCTGGAGATTTTCATGGATGACTTCTCCATCTTCGGCGACTCCTTCGACGAGTGTTTGCTGCATCTTGACGCTGTCCTTACCCGATGTAAGGACAAGAATCTAACTTTGAACTGGGAGAAATGCCACTTCATGGTGCGCGAAGGTATTGTCTTAGGACATATCATCTCGCAAAATGGCATAGAGGTTGACAAAGCAAAGATTGAGGTCATTTCCAATCTGCCTCCTCCCCGATGCGTCAGAGATATCCGAGCCTTCCTTGGCCATGCCGGTTTCTATAGACGGTTTATCAAGGACTTTAGCAAGATTGCTAGGCCCTTGACGCTTTTGCTGGCCAAGGACATGCCTTTCGACTTCAACTCGAGCTGTGTGACTGCATTCGAGTCACTGAAACGCTCACTCACTTCTGCTCCCGTTCTTTCTTCACCTGACTGGACGCACCCATTCGAGATTATGTGCGATGCATCCGACTTTGCCATCGGTGCTGTCCTTGGACAGCACATCAACAAGATGCCGCACATAATCTATTACGCGAGCCGAACCCTGAACGACGCCCAACTCAATTATACAACAACTGAGAAGGAATTCTTGGATGTTGTATTTGCTTTAGAAAAGTTCAAGCCCTACCTCATCGGCTCTCCAGTCATTGTCTACACGGACCATTCAGCTCTGCGCCATCTTTTTGCGAAGAAAGATGCCAAGTCTCGGTTAATACGTTGGATCCTCTTGCTTCAAGAGTTTGACCTTGTCATTAAGGACAAACGAGGATGTGAAAACGTAGTTGCCGACCATCTCTCACGACTTCCTTCTTCGCCTTCGCTTCTAATTCCGATCAACGACGTTTTCCCGGATGAACAGCTCTTGACAGTATCGTGCGAACCCTGGTTCGCAGATATTGTGAACTATTTGGCCACGGGATTACTACCGACCGAATGGTCAAGTCAGGACAGACTTCGCTTCTTATCCCAAGTAAAACACTTTTACTGGGACGAACCCTACTTGTTCAAGTACTGTCCCGACCAGATTATTCGTCGGTGTGTCCCTGATGAGGAATTCAAGAGTGTGCTGTCATTTTGCCACGATCAAGCGTGTGGCGGGCATTTTGGGCCTAGAAAGACAGCTGAGAAGATCTTGCAATGTGGTTTCTACTGGCCACAACTTTTCAAAGACGCTCACGACTATTGCAAGACTTGCTCCCGGTGCCAACACATGGGCCGGATATCCCGGAGGAACGAGATGCCGCTCCAACCGATCTTGGTTGTGGAGATTTTCGATGTTTGGGGGATAGACTTCATGGGGCCGTTTCCCAGCTCTTTTGGGAACTTGTACATCCTTCTAGCTGTTGATTACGTCTCTAAATGGGTCGAGGCTGTGCCCAGCCGGACTAACGACAACAAGGTTGTCGTTAGGTTCCTTAAAGAAAACATTTTCTCCCGGTTTGGGCACCCCCGAGCGATCATTAGTGACAATGGAAGTCATTTCTGCAACAAAACCTTCGAGGCCCTGATACGGAAATACTCCATTAATTATAAGCTTTCTACGCCCTACCACCCCCAAACCTGCGGGCAGGCCGAAGTTTCAAATCGGCAAATCAAGCAGATACTGGAGAAGACGGTTTCCAAGAACCGTAAGGATTGGTCGCTGAAACTCACTGATGCCCTTTGGGCATTTAGAACCGCTTATAAGACCGACCTTGGCATGTCTCCCTATCGGCTTGTGTACGGAAAAGCCTGCCACCTTCCTGTCGAAATAAAGCATCGCGCATTTTGGGCGATAAAGGAGCTGAATCTGTCTCTTGAAGATGCGGGCAGCCATCGGAAGCTGCAGCTGAACGAACTATGCGAGCTTAGGGATGCGGCTTACGATAACGCGGTTGTCGTTAAGAATCGAACGAAGGTGTTTCACGATAAACACCTTTTGCGCAAAACATTCGTACCTGGTCAGCAGGTACTGCTTTACGACACCCGACTTCACTTCCATCCTGGAAAGCTCAGATCTCGCTGGAAAGGGCCGTATTTTGTGCGGAATGTGTATCCGCAGGGCGCTGTGGATTTGGAGAATCCAAAGGACGGTTCACTTTTCAAAGTAAACGGACACCTATGCAAACCGTACCTTAGCGCCGAACCAACAGAGGAGCTCCTGTTCTTACAGGAGCCGGTTTACCCTGCATGATCTTCCTCTGCCTACCTCCAAACTTCGGTTATCCAGCCAAGAACAGCGGACACTGTTCCAACTAAGTTTGGGGGTATGTACAAACCATTTTGTATATATTTGTGTATATTCTTTTTCTTTTCTTTAAAAACAAAAACAAATAAAAATTGTGTATCACTAACCGACAATTTTGAACCTTCAAACTGCTCTCTTCATGCTACGACAGTGAGGACACTGTCCAGTTTAAGTTTGGGGGTACGCTCGGTACGCATTTCTTACCTTCGCATTCATATGTATATTTTGCATCTGCATATTAAATCCATAAAATCCATAAAAATCTGAAAATTTACTAAAAATATAAAAACTTTTTGTCAAGTTAGCTTGTGAAAGAACTCTGCTTCAACATTCGACGGTTTTTGTTTGAAAAAAATAGGAATAACTAAATCTTATGTTTGGATTTTGAAAACCTAAAACATAAGTCTCCTTTGAAGTTAACTATAGCTGATATACGTCTTTACATCACACTACACGTGTCGTAAGATTTTGGGAATTAGATGACAAGTCTTTCATGTTTAAACTTTTAAACAGATAAATGATTTTCTGAGGATCAAATAGGTTTGTTCTGAAATAAGTAATGTCAAGAATAGTTTATGAAGTAAAGCGAATATGAAGGAATGTTATTGATGCCGTAATTGGAGCTAAGTCTGAAAAATAACCCATCTGAAACTTGATTGGAATGATTACACACCAAACCCACTAAACACGTCTTTTATCCAAAAAAATAATTGAACTGCCGGTTATATCTCCGTTCGTATTAAATCATCTGATTTTCACGCCAAACTGTCTTTTGTTTTTGGACCTAGGTAACTTGAGTAATTAAGTCCGCTGGGGTGTTTCTACACCTAATGCCCTAAAATCAACTGGTTTGGGTGCATTGGCCCAAAGCTCGCTAAGAAGCCTAGAAAGTCCAGTTTAAAACAAAGTCAAGCAAGTGTTCTCTCCGAGTTAAAATTCCTAACGGTTCTTTGTGTGAGAATAATCTTGATAAAAGACAGGCTTTTATAAAAATTTTAACGGAGATATGAAGGTTTTATTCTATGATAAAGACTATTGCACGTTCACAGAGGTGTGTATGAAATGAAAACAAGAAAAAGGTGGAGTGAAAAATACGACTTAGTTCCCTGTTAGGGAAGATAGAAATTCTATAGTTGAAACCTTACTGAAAAACGAATCTTGAAAAATGCTTAACTCTTTATAAAACTTATGTGATCCTTTTAAAATTGTTATCTGGGCTTTATTGTGCGACATGATGACTTTATTCGACCTTTCGGGAACTTAACGACACTATACGCACTGCACGTAAAGACATATAAAATCTGTAGTTTAATAAGAAGCGAGGTGTGAAAAATAAAGGTTCGATGGTCTAGACTTAGGATTATAGAATTGTTATTTTCTAAAACAAAACTTTAGGGTTTGAAGCTTAGTTATTTTACAAAACCAACTTGACCGGATTTTAATCCCACCGTTGCCGGTCCCAAGTCCGGATGAGAAAGGGAGAGGGTTGTGGTAGGCTTGTGACAGCCAACGGAAAACTTTGTCACATTCTATGACATGAACTTGACCGGATTTTGTGGGTAGTATCCACTGAAAACCCTCAGGAGACAACACTCCTCCTACTAGGGACACCTAGAGGTTTAACGGCTTATTGCACATGCTCAGTGCAATCGCGTTCCCTGCGAAAGTGAGGATAGGAAATTTTTTGTGAATAAATTGGCTTTGCTCGGGACGAGCAAATGATAAGTTTGGGGGTGTTTGTTCATATCAGATTTTTGCATTTTCATACCGCCCAATTTTTGTCACATTGGATATCGGTAGATACTCTTGAGCCGTGTTTGCTAGTCAATTGCAGGATACAGGTTCTCGGTTCTAAAACGGTGAAATTCATGGAAAACACGACAAAATCCGGGTTCCTGCCAACCACAGATAAAACACGGTCTCCGCTCTTCATCCGTATGTTGCCAGATACCAGTTTAGGAAGACAAAATGTCAAATCAATGTCATTCTCATGCACAAGGCTCAATGGTAGCACAAAATCCAAGAGATCTACGCGGAGCTCGAGGCAATTATGACAAAATCTTGACAAAAAGTCCACCTTTCCCTCAACAGAAATTCAGGAAAAATCGTGGAGCCAAATTGAGAAAATACATATGCCAGAATAATGTACACAGCAAACCAGGAAAACCCAAAAAAGCAGAAGCCCCAACTCCTCCAAAGGGCCGCGGATCCGCGGCCAAAGGGGGGTCTAGGCCGCGGATCCGCGGCCGTACTGGCGCCGCATGCTCAGGGATTTTGGGGGTATTTTGGTCTTTTCGTTTTTGTTCTGGTGGTTGCCCTAGGTTTCCATTCTCCAGCCTATAAATAGCCCAGAACTTTGTGAAGGAAATGTGCATTCTTGTATTTTCATTTTGCCTGGTTTTAGTGTGTTTCTTCTTCCTCTTCACACCTCTTCTCAATTAAACTTGTAGTGAGCTCATGAGTGAAGAGTGATGAATAAACAAGAACCATTTATTATCATGCTTGTCTCTTTACTTTGTTAATTGTTGTAATTTTAATTTGTTAAGTAGTTGTTGTTATTTCCTTGTTGTTTCTTTCTTCTCTCTTTTTCTTTATCATTCATACGACAATGATACTTACGCTCGATCCTCGCCAAGGTGAGGTCGCAAATAGATCTCCTTCTTTCTATCTTCCTCTTTTGTTTTGTTTTGTTTTTCCTTGTCATGAAGTGTGTGTAGTTTTATACTTGTTAGGGTAGGATAAGGGAAGTTTGAGAGAAGGAAATCTCTCTCACTCTTTCCTTGCCCAACAACATAAATCAACTCCCGTTAATTGAACCACAATCCGCTCCTTACGGCACCCTATCCTACATGATAGCGGTGATTCCGTAGTGAGACCGGTTGTGGTTGAATTAACCGGAGGTTATGGATAAGAGCTAAGAACGGACGGACAAGCACCAAAAGGAAGGACTATGCGTTGGAAAGCCTAGCTTATACTCGCAAGTTCCTTCCTAGTCGTGCTAATCCCCGTTGTTGCCGATTACCGTAACACCGATATTAAGAGGGGAAACGAAAGATGTGGAGACTCCTAACTCAAACTAACCTAATCCTAACCCTAACAAGCTCTCTTTAAATATCAACTCAACACTTAGATAATCCAACAAAATCTGAAAACAGGACTTAACTCGTTAAAACACTTTGAAAAAGACTCCCATCTCCCTGCGGACGACCCGTGCTCAACCGGCTAGCTACAAGCGAAACCGTCTTGATTGCGGTATTTAAAACTAAACTTGAACACGCACGTACCCTAACAATCAACTTGACACTGTCACTTCGCCTCGAGTGTGTTCCTACTGTACTTTGATTACTACCCTACCACGGCTCAAAGGAGTCGTGCAAACAGGTAGTAGTTGGGTGTAGTCCTGAAGCACTTGGAGGCAGTGACGGTTAGACATGATTCTTCTCTCCCGGTATTGGGAGTTGATATCGCGCTGTGTCAAGGAGAGCCATTACACATAGTCGTCCCTGGCCAGGGAAAGCGAGATATACTGGTGGGTTTCCAGTGTTATCTCAGGGTGTTCTGGTCTACACTCCGACACGACTTGTATTGCTATTAGGGGACTGACGTTTACCGCCCCCTAGGCCCGCCATGCGATATTCTCAGACTAACAGACCGGACTGTACGGAGATTGTCACATTCAGGCTTAGTAGGAGTTCGGATGGGTTTCACCTCATCAGTCTTCTTATCGGCATCTACCTGGGGGCCGTTACGCACAGCTAGTGCCACTTGCGGTCTGTGGTTAAACCCACTGTCAGCGTAGTGTCGAGTCTTTAGAGTCCCACACTGAGAGCTATTCGCCTTTGGGCAAAAAGAGTAGAGGTCGCATGGTTTTGCGACAGGGTTCGGTCACATCGGCACACTTGTGCACGTTTGGTGTCCGGGCAGTTATTACTAGCGGGCTTTGGTTTAAGCCAGATCCTAGTATACGTTTTGGGATTGGTTTTATCTCGTTTGTGTTCGTGTTCCTCGGAACGCGGATGCGGGTGTGTATGCACGGTTGACCGAGACAGAGGCAGAGGATTCTTAAGGGTTGCTGACTGTTGACTTTTTCTAAACCCTAATGAGAATAGGAAATATGATTAGTAATAATATTAATTAAGTATTATTGTGCCATGGTTGGGTTGAAAGTTTGACTTTGTTGACTTGTTTACTTTGTTGACCGGTTGACTAGCTTGGACTTGTTGACCATCAACATTACAATGGCTATCATTTCATGGCTATGACTTTTGCTTGCTTGTATGTTCACAAAATGCATTAAATGCATGAAATGATATTTTCATTGAAATGAACCATCACAAAATAATTGATTACAATTATTATTATGATTATTTTGGTTTTTGAGAGCATGGTTGCAAAAGTCTTCATTCATTCTATCATTCTCACTCTCTCTCATCCAAGCTCTCTCCATTGCTCTCCCTCTTCCTCTAGCTCAAGGAAAAATCCCTCTCATGAGTTGAGAACCATTTTACTTGAGTTAAAACACCAAAACCACTCTTTACTCATCTTAAGGTTGAAGGTTTAGCAAACCTAACACTTTAATTTCCTCTAGATTGAGGTTGAAGCCAAAGGTAGAAGCTTTCGGGTGGATCCATCTTCGGCACAAGGAGATGACGAGGTGAGGCCGATCCGACCACCACAAGGAGTCAAAGAGAAAGAGTTTAAGTTTAGGTATAACCCCTAACATAGTAGCTAAACTCTTAGTTAGGTTGCTAGATAGTTTGTTTAGCAAAGATCCGGTTTTTGAGTCCATGTTACCTCCACCGAAAAATCGTTTTTCACCGCTTCCGCATCCTCGAAAGAATCGGGAAGGGTAACGTGGACTTACAGTGGTATCAGAGCCTAGCTGAACACTATCTAGCTTGTTAGCAAAGTAACTAGAAATTCGATCGGAGAAAATACGCAAAACACGTCTAAAACATGAACTTTCTGCCGATTTTTATTTCTGTTCAAAAAATAATAAATCATATACTAAAAATCAGCTCAGGGTTTTTAAAGCACACCCAAGAAAAATGGTCCAGTTACTCGGTCAACGCGCCGCGGAACCGCGGCAAGAGCATGCTCTTGCCGCGGATTCGCGGCCGAGTTGACTCGGCCGTGGGCAATTTTTCCTGCAGTGTGTTCAGTGGGGGTGTTTTGGGATTTTTACAATATGTTTTTTCTGCCCAGATTTTCCAGAAAACAAATTTGTGTTTTGGGGTGGTTACAAATCCGTATTTTGATCGAAATTCTATAGACTTTAGCTAACGGGTTATATCTGTGATGTGATATATGTATTGAACGTCTGCTAATCACTATACGTCGATTAATGGTGGTTATACATATCTGTGATCTGTAATGTTGATGGTTTGTGTATATGAATTCGTTGGATTGTCGCAGATGAATAGCCGGGCGGTTGTGAGATGAGAGTTTTCTGTACTTTTCAATTCATGTAATTTGTAATTAATGTAATATTATTTATATGGCCGCACATCCGGGATGAGGTTGTAGCCGCCATTGTATAATTTCTTTTACTGTTTTTGCTCCTAGGATAGACCCATGGTGGGGTGCACAAACTACCGGGTACCTCGAAGTGCCGAGTGACCTACTCACGTTGTTGAGGGAGGTTGCTTCACTTCAGGTATTTGGTGGGTAGTTTGCCGCACCTGTAGGGGTCTAGGGTGGGGTATTGGCTATTCATTGCGACCGTGTAATCAACTATTCGTTACAGGCTCGAACGAATCGCGAATTCCTAGTATATCCAAAGTATTCATCTGTGATCTGGAATGGCTATCATTGCATGTGACGAATGTATATATCTATATATGATATCTATTTAGGCGTTGCTTATATTTTGCATCCGCGCTAGTCCAACCCCCGCTCTGTCGTTAGTTAAGTAACCTAACGGGTAATGACGGGCCACATGACGAATGCGGATGGCATAAGCGTACGTCATATTTTCATTGTTTTCTGCAATGGTAGGATTAAATGATGGGACGCACTAAATTAATGCAAGAAAATAAACCAAAGTAAAGTCGTTGGAACAATTTAAAAAAAAAACCACTCGGTTTCTTTTCAAAAACCAACTTTTAAACGAGGAGCTTAAGCCACTCCTTTTAAAAGCTATCTCGTTCCATCGATTATATCAAGTTCACTACGTTCACGGTTTTTCCAAAACCATTCGTAGCCCTCCTTCATTTCACATGGATAGCCAATAGTATTCAAGCTATGTTTGTTGGCCAAAGTCAAGGCATAGTGATTGGTAGCTATTGGGTATTCATGTGCTGCATAGATAGATGCGTTGGTTTGGGACAGTCGTACTGCCTTGTTGGCCAAAGTCAAGGGTAGGTACGGTTGGGTTCAAATTAACCTGGAGAATGACGGGTAGAACTTGACATGTGACTTATGATTTGTTGGCCAAAGTCAAGGTCATAAGAGCATGGGGCAAAAATCCACATCGGGAGTTTCTAAAGAAACTGAAACTTGCTAGCGCTGCATACCATTTGGAGTGTGATGATTCTGGTAGGATTCCTTCAGTTTTGTCACGCGATGATATTTGGATCTCGATCCTACTGTGAGTATATGCTACTCCTTGGGAAATTTCTCACTTAACGATCAATGCTATAAACCAAGTGTCTAGAATGGTGTTAGCGGGGCTACGCCCCCAAGGAAAAGAGGTTATTTAATTAAGGAACTTCGCGAAAGCGTTAGAAAACCTCCCTCGAAGTACCAACACTGGCCTGGCTGAACGGTTAAGCAAGTATTGTACGGTGAGATTGATCCCGACTAATTCTTCCTTTTTGGTTTGAGGAGGAATTCGAGAAACAGTGGGAGCCATCCTGTTTAGACAAACTAAAAACCACTCTAAACTTGCAAGAGCATCATGCTGAGTGTTTCTTCTCTCTCTCCTAATTGCAGCGACCAATTTTCATGACCGGACTTAAGTTACTTCTAGATAAAAACATACTGACAGGGCCAAACTACAAAGATTAGCTCAGGAATGTCAAAATGGCAATCACTTATGACAAGCTGGGGTATCTTCTTGCTACCAAAGCTCCCCTGTCCCAGGTCCCACCTCCAGCGTCGCTGATAAGGAAATCCGTAAGACCTGGGAGATCGACTGCACGCAGGCCAAGTGCCTCGTGCTTGCCTCTATGGACAATGAAAATCAGAGGAGGCACGAGAATATGGACCTTGAATCCATATTTCTCCATACAAAAGAACTGTATGGAGAGCAATCCCGTATCGCCAGATACGAAGTTTCGAAAAAGTTGTTTTCGGCGAGATTGGCCGTCGGATCATCGGTAGTGGAACACGTGCTTAAGATGATTGGCTATATTGAAGAGCTCGCGGACCTTGGGACCACGTTAGAGAACGAGCTCTATATTGACTTGATTCTCCAGTCCTTTCCTTCCACTTACGCCCAGTTTATCCTGAACTTCAACTTGCAAGAAAAAGAAGTTGAACTTTCAGAACTCCTCAACCTGCTGAGGAGTGCAGAGGGCACCCTACAGAAAGGTAGGGAAACATCCACTTTGTTTGTTGGAGGACCTTCCTCTTCTAGGTCCAGAGCGAAAGCCAAGGGAAAGAAGAAGAAAACCCCCACCAAACTAAGGGGCAGTGTTAGTAAAGTGGAAACGAAGGGAAAAGTAAAGGCAACAAAGATAGCGGGGCAGGTTGTGGGAAAGGAAGAGTGCTTCTATTTTCATAAGAAAGGACACTGGAAAAAGGATTGCAGGGCTTGGAAGGTCAAGAGCAAGGACCCGAAGCAAGTTGCGGCTTCGGCTTCAGGTGTCTATGTTATTGAAAACTGTCTATCAATAAACTCTACTTCCTGGGTATTGGATACCGGATCAGGATCTCATATCTGTAATTGTTTGCAGGCACTGAGAAAGCGTAGGGTTTTGAAGGCAGGTGATATGACCCTCAGAGTTGCAAACGGAGCTGGCATGGATGCGGAGTCCGTGGGGGACTATCACCTGGGATTGTTAGATGGACACGTTTTGGTTTTGCGTAATTGTTATTTTGTACCCAATGCAACTTGCAATATCATTTCTGTATCTTTAATATGTAAAGAAGGTTATGAATTTGCATTTGTAAGCAATGTTGTAAACATTCACCTTAATCAAGTTCTGATTGGGTCAGGTACATTAAGCAATGGTATATACGTATTAAACCAACCACAAATTTTCAATGTCTAGAATACACACAAAAGAAAGTCTCCAGAAATCAATCAAGGTTTCTTATGGCATTGTAGACTGGGTCACATCAATGAGAGAAGGCTGACGAAGTCACATACAAAAGGATATTTGGTTCCGTTCGAATATCAATCATATGCAACTTGTCAATCCTGTCTCAAAGGAAAGTTGAAAAAGACTCCGTTCACTGGACACGGAGTAAGAGCGAGCGAGCTCTTGGGGCTCGTACACAGCGATGTGTGCGGTCCAATGTCTACACATGCGCGAAGCGGTTATTCTTACTTCATTACTTTTACGGATGATTTTTCAAGGTACAGATATGTCTTCTTAATGAAACATAAATCTGAAGCCTTTGGAAAATTCCATGAATACAAGAATGAAGTAGAAAAACAAACCGGCAAAAGTATCAAGACACTGAGATCTGATCGAGGTGGTAAATACTTGAGTGCCGAGTTCCTGGATTACCTAAAAGAGAATGGAATTCTCTCTCTGCTTACTCCTCCATACACTCCGCAACATAACGGTGTATCGGAGAGACGGAACCGAACCCTATTGGATATGGTACGTTCCATGATGGGTAACGCTGAGTTGTCGCGATCATTCTGGGGATATGCACTAGAATCAGCTGCATACCTTTTGAACCGAGTTCCAACTAAGACTGTGCCTACCACACCATATCAGATGTGGTGTAGGAAGAAATACTATCTTAAGCACATTAAGACATGAGGATGTCCAGCTTTTGTCAAAAAGTAGCATGCGGACAAACTCGAGGCACGCTCAGTACAGTGCAAGTTTGTGGGATATCCAAAGAACTCCAAGGGATATTTCTTCTATTGCAAAGAGGAACAAAAGGTTTTTGTTTCTCGTCATGCCCACTTCTTGGAAACTGAATTTTTGGAAAATCAGATAAGTGGGAGCACAATAGAACTGAAAGAAATTCCAGAACCACAAGCTATAACTGAAAGCTTAGTAGAACCAGAGGGTTCGAAAGAACAGGACATTCCTACGCCGCTCCGCAGGAGTAGTAGGCAGTCTCATCCGCCCGAGAGATACTACGGTTTTCTCATAGATGGGGATAGAGAGGATTTCATCATTGATAGTGATGAGCCGACTAGCTTCCAGCAGGCCATTCAGAGCGTTGACTCGGTAAAATGGCTGGATGCAATGCAGACCGAAATGGAGTCCATGTACACCAACAAAGTATGGACTTTGAACGTTGCTCCAGATGGGGTAAAACCCATAGGATGCAAGTAGATCTTCAAGAGGAAGATTGGTGTAGATGGACAGGTCGAGACTTATATGGCTATACTTGTTGCAAAAGGTTTTCGTCAAAGACCTGGTTTGGACTATGACGAAACCTTTTCTCCAGTGGCTATGCTGAAATCCATTCGGATCCTTCTTACCATTGCTGCCTTCCACGATTATGAGATTTGGCAGATGGACGTAAAGACCGCTTTTCTAAATGGAAATTTAGAGGAGTGTGTCTATATGGACCAGCCAGAGGGTTTCATTCAGAGTTGGAGCAGCGGAAAGGTGTGCAAGTTGCTTAAGTCCATCTATGGACTAAAGCAGGCATCGCGGAGTTGGAACATCTGTTTTGATGAGACGTTCAAAGAATTTGGCTTTATCAAAAATCCAGATAAACCATGCATCTATAGTAGATTTGTATCAAGGACTGTCGTATTTCTCGTTTTATACGTGGATGGCATTCTCTTGATAGGAAATGACATTCCTATGCTACAATCTGTCAAAGGGTTCTTGTCACATAGGTTCTCCATGAAAGACCTGGGTGATGCCTCTTACATTCTGGGGATCCGGATCCATCGTGATAGATCCAAGAGGATATTAGGACTTTCACAGTCCAGGTACATCGACACCATACTGAAAAGATTAAGTATGGAAGATTCCAAGCGCGATAATCTACCGGCTTGTCACGGGATCACCCTCTCCAAAGAGATGTCTCCGAAGACTGATTTGGAAAGGGATCGCATGTCTATTATACCCTACGCTTCTGTGGTAGGCTCTATAATGTATGCGATGTTGTGTACCAGACCAGATGTAGCTTATGCACTGAGTGTGGTAAGCCGGTTTCAGTCAAACCCTGGGGAGAAGCACTGGATAGCTGTAAATAACATTCTCAAGTACCTGAGAAGGACTAAGGAGATGTTCTTGGTGTATGGCGGAAAAGACCTCCAGATCGAGGCCTTTGCTGACTCCAGCTTCCAAAATGACAAGGATGATTCCAAGTCCATGTCGGGTTATGTCTTTACCCTCAATGGAGGGGCGGTGTGTTGGAAGAGTTCCAAACAGGAAACCGTTGCTGACTCGAAGATGGAAGCGGAATATATCGCTGCTGCTGATGCCGCAAAAGAAGCTGTCTTGATGAGGAAGTTCTTAACGAAACTTCAGGTGGTTCCTTCCATTGTTGATCCAATACCACTGTATTGCGACAACAACGGGGCTATAGCTTTAGCGAAGGAACCCAGGTCCCATCAGAAGTCCAGACACATCTTGAGGCGGTATCACCTGATCAGGGAGATCGTGGGTCGCCAGGAGATCGAGGTTCGGAGAGTTGCTACGGAAGATAACACTGCTAATCCACTCACGAAGGCCTTACCCCAGACTCAGTTCGAGCGGCTGATCGAGATGATAGGTCTTCGATACGCTAGTACATGGAATTAGTACAAGTGGGAGATTGTTAGTGTATATGCCCTAGAGGCCATTACTGTATCATACTAGTTTGTATATTACTTAATGGAAGCTTGGGATATTCACAGTTGTATAGACAATATTGCTCAAAATAGTAGTATGCTACTTGGTTTGTTTCTACTTTAATGTGTACATGTGTTTCTTTTAGTATATCACCTATACACATTAGTGGAGCCCTTAGGATCATTGCTTGATTACTGGCGTTGTGATGGCAGTCACATTCGTGGGGGCTGGGTAATCCACAAGCACATCCTTATACAGGTCCCTAGTCGTAGGACTATCGAGACAGGGCATCGATACTCCGGAGTAGACTAGCATATGCGCTTCTCATCCCAGCAGGGGAGACGGTCTGTCCCACAGCCGTCAGTACGTCGTACTTGAGATAGTATGCGGGTGCTCGTTAGGTTACAAGTACACTGGACAAGACTCGTCGGGAACTGTTGATTGGTACTATACCTATCGTCAGTTATCAGTTCCCAGGTGACATGAGTACAGCTTAGTCCGCTGACTTGACACTATCACTTCGCCTCGAGTGTGTTCCCACTGTACTTTGATTACTACCCTACCATGGCTCAAAAGAGTCGTGCAAACAGGTAGTAGTTGGGTGCAGTCCCGAAGCACTTGGAGGCAGTGACGGTTAGACATGATTCGTCTCTCCCGGTATTGGGAGTTGATATCGCGCTGTGTCAAGGAGAGCCATTACACATAGTCGTCCCTGGCCAGGGCAAGCGAGATATACTGGTGGGTTTCCAGTGTTATCTCAGGGTGTTCTTGGCTACACTCCGACACGACTTGTACCACTATTAGGGAACTGACGTTTACCGCCCCTAGGCCCGCCATGCGATATTCTCAAACGAACAGACTGGACTGTACGGAGACTGTCACATTCAGGCTCAGTTGGAGTTCGGATGGGTTTCACCTCATCAGTCTTCTTATCGGCATCTACCTGGGGGCCGTTATGCACAGCTAGTGCCACTTGCGGTCTGTGGTTAAACCTACTGCCAGCGTAGTGTCGAGTCTTTAGAGTCCCACACAAAGAGCTATTCTCCTTTGGGCAAAAAGAGTAGAGGTCGTATGGTTTTGCGACAGGGTTCGGTCACATCCGCGCACTTGTGCACGTTTGGTGTCCCGATAATTATTACTAGCGGGCTTTGGTTTAAGCCAGATCCTAGTATACGTTTTGGGATTGGTTTTATCTCGTTTGTGTTCGTATTCCTCGGAACGCGGATGCGGGTGTGTATGCACGGTTGACCGAGACAGAGGCAGAGGATTCTCATTAGGGTTGTTGACTGTTGACTTTTTCTAAACCCTAATGAGAATATGAAATATGATTAGTAATAATATTAATTAAGTATTATTGTGCCATGGTTGGGTTGAAAGTTTGACTTTGTTGACTTTGTTGACCGGTTGACTAGTTTGGACTTGTTGACCATCATCATTACAATGGCTATCATTTCATGGCTATAACTTTTGCTTTCTTGTATGTTCACAAAATGCATTAAATGCATGAAATGATATTGCCATTGAAATGAACCATCACAAAATACTTGATTACAATTAATATTATGATTATTTTGGTTTTTGAGAGCATGGTTGCAAAAGTCTTCATTCATTCTATCATTCTCTCTCTTTCTCTCATCCAAGCTCTCTCCATTGCTCTCCCTCTTCCTCTAGCTCAAGGAAAAATCCCTCTCATGAGTTGAGAACCATTTTCCTTTGAGATAAAACACCAAAACCACTCTCTACTCATCTTAAGGTTGAAGGTTTAGCAAACCTAACACTTTAGTTTCCTCTAGATTGAGGTTGGAGCCAAAGGTAGAAGCTTTCGGGTGGATCCATCTTCGGCACAAGGAGACGATGAGGTGAGGCCGATCTGACCACCACAAGGAGTCGAAGAGAAGGAGTTCAAGTTTAGGTATAACCCCTAACATAGTAACTAAACTCTTAGTTATGTTGCTAGATAGTTTATTTAGCAAAGATCCGGTTTTTGAGTCCATGTTACCTCCATCGAAAAATCGTTTTTCACCGGTTTCACATCCCCGAAAGAACCGGGAAGGGTAACATGGACTTACAATCACAAGGATTCTCCACGTAAGATTTTGGTGATACCTACTACATCTTGGGGATTGAGATCTATAGAGATAGATCTGAGCGGATGTTGGGAGTTTCCCAAATCCAGGTACAATAACACCATAATAAAGTGGTTTAGTATGGAAGATTCTGAGCATGGTAGTTTCTCACTTACTCAGGAATCACTCTTTCCAAAAAGAAGTCTTCCGAGACTGATTTGGAGAGAGTTCACGTGCAAGGCTTATCTTATGCTTCAATAGTAGACTCTATCATGTATTCGATGTTATGTACCATACTAGATGTAGCTGACACACTAGGAGTAGTGATCAGGAATCAATCAGATTTTGGGAGAATCACTGGACAGCTATGAAGCACATTCTTGAGTACTTGAGAAGAACTAAAGAAGTGTTCTTGGTGTATGGTAACAGTGAACTCCAGTAGGAGTCCTTTACCGATTCAAGCTTCCATAGTGATAAGGTCGACTGAAAGTCAGTCACAGGTTTTGTCTTTACTCTCAGTGGAGAGACGGTATGTTGGAAGAGTTTCAAGCTAGATACCGTGGAAAACTAGAAGATAAAGGCTGAATACATCGCTACCAACGATACTACCAAAGAGTCTGTCTGGATATTATTGTTCATGAGATGAACATGGTTCCTACCATTGAGCGTCCAATAACTGGTATTGTGACAACAATGAAGTTGTGGCTTTGGCTTAGGAACTCCGGTCCCATCAATGATCCAGATATACTGTAAGGCAGTGTCACCTGATCATGGAGATGGTTGATCTCCAGGGGATCGAGGTTAAGAGAGTTGACTAGAAGAAAGACATGGAGAATCCACTCACGAAGGCCTTTCCCAAGAGAGACTTTTTTCGGGACGTTGGGTATGAGATACTACAACAGCTGGCCGTAGTGCACGTAGGAGATTGTTAGTTGTATGTATGCCATAGAGGCCATTATTGTACATGATTGTATATTATAGTGGATGCTGGGACATATACAGGGAGGACTTTCTTGCTTGACATGATAGTATGCTATCTGGTTACTCTTTAACTTAACATGTACACTTGTACTGTCTCTCTGTTACATGTTGATAAAACCCTTAGGATGTGGACTTAACTACCAGGACTATGATGTAGATCATACTAGTGGGGCCAGGGTAGTCCACAAGTACATCCTTTAATTGTTCCTAGTCGAGGGAGTATCGAGACAGGGTATCGATATTCTAGAGTAGACTAGTGTGTACGATTCTTGACCCTGTATAGGGCGATGGTTGATCCCACAACCATTGGTGTTTGACATCAGAGAATGTGCACAGGTGCTCATTAGAGAATGGGTATACTGAACATGACTCGCCGGGAACTCCTAGATGGTATTATACCTGACGTCAGATAGCAGTTCTCTGGTGACACTGGTACAGGTTAGTTTGTAGACCCGAGATCGTCATAGTGTCTTGTATGATTCCCACTGTGCTTTGATTTCCATCATGCCACGTTCAAGAGAAAGTGCAAACCGGTGGCTTTTGGGTACAGTCCCGAATCACATGGAGGCAATGATCGATAGGAGGGGTTTCATCTCTCCCGGTATTGGGGGTTGATGTTGCGCTGTGCACGATTGGCTATAACAAGAAGTCCCTGGTCAGGGCTGATGATGAGATTTACTGGTACGTGTTACCAGTAGTTTCTCAACCTGTTATGATCCTAACATTGGCATGACTTATCAAGTTACTGGGGTTTGACGTTTACCACCCCTAGACTCGATATGCGACATATCAGATGAAGAGACCGAACTGTACGGTAGTGTTACTGATTGGACTCGCAGGAGTATGAGTAGGCTTGCTTGTTGATCTTCTGATCGCTCATTACCCGGATGGCCGTTACGTTTAGCAGACCTCTTGCGGCTTGTGGGTGATTGATATGATCACCACCTACTACAGGCGTATTGACGAGTCTTTAGAGTCCTACACAGAAGTTTCCTGGCTCAAGCGAAATGAAGTAGGAGCACATATGTTATATGTGCGGGACCGAGATAAATACGTGTATGTGATACCATATTCTAATCTCGCGATAAAGGTTATATGTCATATAACCGGATTATTGAATCAAGTGTTGATTCGATGATTTGATATTAGTCGGGTATATGTGATATAGTCGGATTATTAAATCAACTGTTGATTTAATAATTTAATATATATATAAATATTTGATAAATTAATATATATATTAACTAATATAATTGCTCAGTTAAATATTTCTTTTCTACATTTACATTTAACACATATGTATATATATGGTGTGTGTGTGTGCATATATATATATATATATATATATATAAATGTATTTTGAAATTTGTATCATGCTTGATGATACATGGAACTTGGGTATATGAGACTCACACCATACTTAAGATAATGTGGGTATTTATTTATTTAGAAAAAAACCAAAAATGAGGTGGAAATTAGCATGGTTGTGAAGATAGTCGAAACATTGACTAAACTCCACTCATTTTTGTTTTACTCAAGCTATTTTTTAACCTAACCATTATCTTAGCCTTAGTGAAATCTCTATAAGAATTTATATTAGATATTTTTCTCACCCATGGTTCAGCATGAAGTTCATCTTCTTCATTTCAATTTTCTTGACTTGAGTTTTCTTGAGGTGAAAAAGAAAGAGATTGTAACGTTTCAGAAATCGTTAAGGTGAATTTTCCGTTAATCGGTAAATAATTTGTGTTTTACGTAAAAACCAAGATGTGATCATTTTTCAATATAGACGTAAATGCACCTAGTTTAACTAGGAATTGCTAGTATGCGGTATTTGGTTAGTCGCTTATAATTTTGAGTTCACTTAAATATTTTTCCTTAATTAAAATATTATTATAAGCTTTTAATTATACACTTAATCAGTGGTAATTACAAATTGGATTGGGTTACTTATTTTAATGTGAACCAAGCAAACTTAATTACAAGTTTAAGCATTGTTGTCTTCTTCTCAAAATATCTAAGTGTTCTAGATTTTTTCTAGGGTTTAAAGTAATTAGAAAAAGAAAAGGATTAAAAGGTGGCATGATGGGAGGGGTATTAATTGAGCTTTAATGGTGAACTTAGACTAGAATTTTCCACACTCATCCACAACTAAACCCTCTCCTTTGCTTTGGCCGAGCCCTCCTATAACGCCTTGAAAAGTCGTTTTGGTATTTTTCCGATAATCGGTAAATAATTGGTATTTTCCCGTAAATTGTCATTATAATAATTTTTCAATATAAGCCTAATTATACCTAATTTGGATAGGTAATTGCTATTATTTAGTATCTAATGAGTCACTTATAAATTTCTGGTTGTTTAAATTTTTTCCCCTAATTTACTAATTTTAATATTATTTTAAGCAGTTAAATATACATTAAATTAGTGATAAATACAAATTTGAATGGGCTAATTACATACTTAAGAACCATGAAAACTAAAATCTAGTTGTAATTTAAATTTTTAGTATGTTATTTCAAGCTCTAATTGGTTATAATCAAACGAAAATTAAAATTTATATAAATTAAACTAAAACTTGCAATTATGAACTTGTGGGGGTCTTTTTGCATGGAAATTTTATTGGCAATCACTCACACCCTCACCCCTCCATCTTGGACGAGCCTCACTGCTGGTAATCCCCCTCAAAATTTTCTTTAACTCATGTGAAGGGAATGATTTGAAAAGGAATAAAATATATTAATTAGAGTATTATGTACTTTGTGAATGGAATTGGCTTTGACTTGGAGAAAAATTTATACAATCCCACACCATTCTCCCCCACTCCCTCCACTGCCGAGAGCTGCTACTACTGCTGTCCCCAATTTTCCCCATCTCTTTTCTCTTCAAATTCCACCTCAAAATCCATATAAATCCATAAATTTCTTCACAAAACTTAAACAAAACTTTGTGCTATCTCTTCTCCAGCCCAAATTAGTTGAAAATATGGGGAAATGAGGCATCTTTGGAGGCAAATCACCATGCTAGATCCCTAGAAAATTGAGGTATAATCTTAACCCAATTAACACTTGTGGTTAAATTCCTTGAATTAAATTGTTTTAGTGTTAAATTTGAGTGCTAATATCAATTCTAGGTTTTTAAAGAGCATGGTTTGAGTTGATCTAGGGTTTTAGAACACCATTACTAGGTTAATTAAATTAATTTTGTATCTAGTTCTTACACAAACCTAATCTAAGAGGTTACTTTGCTTAAGTGGGCTTCAATTTATGTTAATTTAGTTTATTTCAAGTGTGAAATTTGGTTTTAATTGCTAGTTTATAAAAATCAAGAAAGGGTTTGATTTTGGAAAATAGGTTTTGAAGCATTGTAAATGGGTTAAATTTAGTGTTGTGTCCATCTAGTGGTTTGAGTTGGATGTTTGTGCTAGATTGTTGTCGCTTTATCGCTAATCTACGACGGTTACGCCAAATTGCAAATTTTTGTGCTTGCTAGGTTTTTGATACATTTAGGATGTGAATTAATTTTTTTATGTTGGTTATATTATTAACATCTACTACGGTAATTAGGGTGTGTGAATGCGAATTGGTTTAATCGGGTCTTAGTTTTTGCGGTTGTTCCGAACGGCGATTCTAGTAAGGGTTGTAGTGGTTGTCGTGTGTGTTCCGCGCAACAAGTGCACAACGTGCCTAACTTGTGGATGTTGATCCTTTCATTTTGTGACTTGGCGTCATTTCAGGAACTGTAATCTTATGTTTTGTGTTGTGCAAATTCCAGGATCGGTCGCGGAGACTTCGGGCGCGGCACGAAAAGGGAAAGAGGTGATTGGACCAAGCTAGCTGGGGATTTCCGGTGAGTAGATGTATACATCTACGGGGGAAATCGTTTGGATGGCGTGAGGCGCTGGATAGTTTAGAATTTCTACTAATACCAGCTTGTTGCATGTAGTTCCTAGTTACCTATTTTGCTGCATCGCATGACCTTTATATCCATATATGTGTTTATTCATCGTATAAAAACCATTTAAATGAGATACGCGACACAAGAAACATTTGGCTTGCTTAGTTCATTATATATAATCGTGCAACATCATCTCATAGGACACTTGCACCATTATCATGGTTCTATACAGCACAGGCACTATTCATGCGGACACACACGCCTTAGTAATTGCTATGCCACAAACACTAGATAACTTGTTTAAACCATAATTTAGAATAATTTCACCATATAAGACGTATAAACCACTACTAATATATTAAATTCTGCAAGATGAACATGCAGAATTGCTAGTCATATGCATGTATCTCATTACATCATTCGATCGTACATAGTCTTTTAGTCATATATCGCAGTTCGCATTGTTGATACCATAGACATTCATCATCATTGAAATGTGTACTTATGGTACCATCTTTCTTGAGGATTTCAGCATTTGAGATTTATGAGATTTTGGAGAAACCGTAAGGATTTAATAAAACTGATATCATTTTAAATATTGCAAGTTGCGGTTTTCTCGTGATATGATACTTATGTCGTCCACCATGAGTTTTCTGTTAGTTTTCAAAACCCGTTTCGAGGAGTAGGATGAATCGTCTCAGGTACATTGTGGGCCCGGTAAGGTACACCGGGGCAAGAAGTTCGAGTTGTAGACGATGATCCTGGCAGGGGCAGACTACCTACCGGTGATTGTTGGTGCGGAGGATATCCGGAGGATACCGACCGTGGTCATGAGATATTGAGATATTGATACTTAAGATGGGCCAGTCGCGATTGCTGGAGCCCATACATTTTTTGAGATACCTATACTTTGGGACACTGAGATATTCATTTGAGGTGTCGATGCTTGACACGGATTTCTGTTGATTTAATTGATATTACTTCAGATATTTCAAAAAGTGTTTTCTAAGATGAAAATAATGATTTCCTCATAGCAGCATATTCAGATCATGTGTTAAATTGCATTCATGTCGCATACAAGCTAGTACATCATACCATATCAATATTGTAGAATTGTGACACTTTGTGTACATGCTTACGATAGTCTTTATAGATGTTACATATTACTCACGAGTTGGCAACTCACCCCCGTTGTGCCACATCCTTTTTTGCAGGTTCGATCCGTCAGCACTGTACCGGCAGACGCACTTCCTCCTTTTTGCTTGGATTTGAGGCTTTTGCTCGTAGGTGGGTTGTGTCATTATTTTGTTTCCACCTTGTATATTCATTGTATCTAGTGTACTCCATCTACTGTATTATTTACCAGTACTGATATATATTGACTTAGAGATGAGACAGTGAGATTTGTGGGCATGTATGTTGTTTCTTTGGGCCGCGCTCACTTGAGCCGACGTGTTGCTTATTGCTTGTGCCTTTTATGCTTGTGTTTTCACATTGATGATTTATATTGCGTGGGATTTGAGTCCGCCTTGGGGTGAAGAGCTAGGTCTCTTTTGGGGATGCCTTATTTCATGTTATTCGTATATATTCCTGTTTGTACCCGTTTGGGGGCCAGTATTTACAAAGGAGACTCTGCCGAAATTTTCGGAGAAATGGATGTTTCTTTTAAAAAGCTTGATGTGACTTAATTGATTAATACCGCTTTCACTAAATTGGTTTTCCTTCACTCTACTGCTTATTTGGTTTTTGATTTCTGGATTTTGGCTTACTTAGATTACGTACGCCTCGAGACGTTTCGTAATTTAAGTGTTAGTCATGCTCCGTACTTTTTGGGTCGTGACAAAGTTGGTATCAGAGAGATAGGTTTTACCTTTCTGAGTATATGATGACCCTTGGTAGATGGAGTAAGTGACTTAAGCAGAGTAACGTAGCGTGCTTATGTCCACGGCATACTTGCAATACGGTACTCCGGCTAGGTGACTTTAGGATATACTTGCTTGAAAATTCTTTCTTCAATTCTGTGTATCCTATGATACTATTGCACTGTTCTTATTATCCTATTTCCTGTACCAGCCACTATGCCGCCGAAGGCTACGAGAGCGCAGAGGGCTGCCGCCCGAGATGAGATCCGAGCAGGCTCGTCCGAGACGAGGACCGAGCAGGGTGGCGTACCTACGCCTCAGGGACAGACTGATCCGCTTTCCTCAGGCCGCATGGATAGGCTAGAGTCTGGTATGGAGGAGTTATGACAGATGATGGGAGGTATGCAGGAGTTACGGCAGATGGTAGGATCCTTAGTAGAGGCCAGTCATGCACCGAGATCGGAGGACGTACCTACCAAAGCACAGACTACGATAGTACCTGCTGTCCAGACAGTTGCTCTTACCACTACAGTGGCTATTCCAGTATCACTATAGGATTTCATGAGACTGTGGACCCCAGTCTTCACCGGTACCGATGCAGCGGAGGATCCGCAGACATTCCTTGACAATTTAGCTAGGATTTGTCGTTCGCTCAGATTTTCCGACGATAGATGGGTGGAGCTTACGAGTTTTCGTCTGGAGGGCCTTACGCTGACATGGTGGGAGTCGGTCGAGAGAGTTCGAGCTGCAGGTCTACCTCCTATGACTTGGGCCGAGTTCACAGCAGTATTTCTAGCCCGTTTCCTTCCAGAGAGCGTTCGTGATGCTCGAGCTCGTAGTTTTGAGGCTTTGATCAAGACTCCAGGGATGACAGTGTTCAAGTATGATATCCAGTTTACTCAGTTGTCCCGATATGCTCCGTACTTGGTTGATACTGAAGAGAAGAGGGTAAAGAGGTTTATGCAGAGACTCGACACACAGTTATTTCTTGCCATCGGCGCCCAGCACTTTGACACTAATGCAGCTGTTATGGACACGGCCTTACGGATGGAGGCGCTCATTTCAGGGACTTCGGCCGTTTCTGGGCCGAAGAGGATTCGTATCGATATGCCAGCTCAGAGGCATCGTGACAGATTCTTTCCGAGAGATGGTGGCGGCAGAGGAGTCAGACGGGGTCAGCTATTTAGTTCTTATCCGCCGGGCCAGCAGGTGTCGCCAGGATGTTTTTGGTGCGGGAGTCCGTCCCATCGGATCAGAGACTGTATGGTGAGATGACAGGGAGCGGCGACTGTTCCACACGTGACCTTACCACCTTCACCGCCTCCTCAGAGAGCTCTACTTCCTGCCCCCGGTAATGCTCCACGTCAGTTAGGCGCCCCAGAGGCTGTGGACGTGGCGGTCCTATTCAGAGAGGACGAGGAGGCCGAGGCTGAGGACAGCCATCTATTGGTGGGGGACAGGCCCGAGTGTTCACTTTGACTCCGTAGGATGCGCAGGCAACCAATGCCGTTGTGACAGGTACCTTGCCAGTATGTTCTTTTGACGCGTGAGTGTTATTCGACCCAGGTTCCACACATTCGTATGTATCTACACACTTTGCACCGATGTTGGGCCGTGAGTTATCTTCGTTAGATCAGCCGGTTGTTGTTATTACTCCGGTAGGCGAGTCGTTTGTCGCTCGTTTTTTGTTTCGATTGTGTTCCGTTCGTATCGGGAAGAGGGATTCGTCGGTTGATTTGATTCTCCTCGATATGTTGGACTTTGATGTGCTTCTGGGCATGGACTGGCTGGCCACTTGTTATGCATCTGTTGACTGCCATGAGAAGGCAGTCAGATTTAGCTTTTCGGGACAGCCAGTCCTTGTTATTCAAGGAGACCGCAGCGTCACCCTTCCCAGTTTGATTTCGTCTCTTCGCACCGGTCAGCTATTGCGGAAGGGATGTCAGGGATTCTTAGAGTATGTTTTTAATACTCGAGCTGCAGAGGTTCCTTTGGACCAGGTCCCGATTGTTAGTGAGTTCCCTGATGTTTTCCCTGACGAGCTGCCTGGGTTACCGCCTGAGCGCGATATTGCTTTCTGCATTGACTTGATTCCCGGCTCGGGGCCTATTTCCATACCGAATTATCGGATGGCCCTGGCGGAGCTTAGAGAGCTGAAGGATCAGTTGCAGGATTTGTTAGATAAAGGGCTTATTCGATCTAGTGTGTCTCCGTGGGGTGCTCCTGTCCTGTTCGTTTAGAAGAAAGACGGCAGTTTGCACTTGTGCATTGATTACCTCTAGCTAAACAAGGTTACCGTACGGAACATATATCCCTTACCACGTATCGATGATTTTTTTGACCAGCTTCAGGGTGCGGGATACTTTTCGAGGATTGACTTGCGATCGGGTTACCATCAGTTGCGGGTGTGGCAGGAGGATATTCCGAGGACGGTTTTTCGCACACGTTACGGGCACTATGAGTTTTTGGTGATGTCGTTCGGACTCACCAATGCACCAGCCGCATTTATGGACTTGATGAACCGCATTTTCAGGTCGTATCTAGATTTGTTCATCATCGTGTTTATTGACGACATTTTGGTGTATTCCCGGACTGAGAGGAGCACGAGCAGCACTTGCGGATCACATTACAGACTTTGAGGGAGCACCAGCTATTCGTGAAATTCTCCAAGTGCGCGTTTTGGTTTGACAGCGTTGATTTCTTGGGTCATGTGATTATGAGAGATGGAATATGTGTGGACCCGAAGAAGATCGAGGTCGTTCAGCATTGGCCCAAACCGGCATCAGTTCCGGAGATCCGTAATTTCCTAGGCCTGTCTGGCTACTACCGACGATTTGTTCAGGACTTCTCCCGTATTGCTGCACCGTTGACCGGGTTGACCCGGAAGGGAGTTCTTTTTGATTGGACTGAGGCGTGCGAGCATAGCTTCTAGCAGTTAAAGACTCGTCTGACTACTGCACCAGTGTTGTCTTTGCCTTCGGGATCAGGCGGATTCGTGGTTTATTGCGATGTTTCTCGAGTGGGACTAAGTTGCGTGTTGATGCAGCCTAACAAGGTTATTGCGTATGCTTCTCGGCAGCTGAAGACACATGAACAGAACTATCCTACACATGATTTAGAGATGGCTGCAGTGGTGTTTGCACTCAGGATCTAGAGACATTACCTATACGGCGAGTCATGCCAGATATTTACTGACCACAAGAGCTTGAAGTACATATTTCAACAGCGAGACCTGAATCTGAGACAGCGTCGTTGGATGGAGCTCGTGAAAGACTATGATTGCGAGATCCTTTACTATCCGGGCAAGGCGAACTTAGTGGCAGATGCTTTGAGTCGGAGGCCCGGAGGTAGTTTATCCTGTTTGAGTGCCGTACAGAGGCAGTCGTCAGTAGATTGGCAGATTCTATGCGACAGCCGAGTGCAGTTTGAGTTCACTCTGACAGAGGGACAGCTTGCGCATATTCGTGCACTTCTGTAGTTGCTTGACCGTATTCGAGAGGTGCGGCCCAGTGATGACCGTCATTCAGAGATTATAGAGCAGGTTCGGCAGGGCAGAGTTTCCGAGTTCGTGATCGATGATCAGGGGGTACTGTGATTTGGGACTCGATTGTGCATACCAGATTCTGAGGGACTGCGGCGTGAGATTCTTGAGGAGGCGTATAGATCGATATATAGAATTCATCCCGATTCCACTAAGATGTACCACGATTTGCGAGATGTATATTGGTGGGACAGAATGAAGAGGGACGTCACTGAATTCGTGTCGAGATGCCTGACTTGTCAGCAATTCAAGGCCGAGCACCAGAGGACTGTTGGAGAGTTGCAGCCTTTGCCCATTCCGGAGTGAAAATGGGAGCAGATTTCTATGGACTTCATTGCGGGTCTGCCCAGGACTAGTCGAGGGTATGACTCCATTTGGGTGATCGTGGATCGTTTGACGAAAGCGGCTCACTTCGACCACTTTCGGTTTTGCTCAGTATGCCCAGATTTACATCGACGAGATCGTACGGTTGAATAGCGTCCCGACTTGTATCGTGTCCGACCGAGGCACCCAGTTTACCAGCCGACTATGGCAGAGACTTCAGGAGGGGTTGGGCACCCGTTTGAGTTTCAGCACAGCATTTCATCCGCAGACTGACGGCCAGTCAGAGCGGACTATTCAGATTCTTGAGGACATGCTCCGAGCATGCGTTTTAGATTTCGGTTGTAGCCGGGATCATCATTTACCCTTAGTGGAGTTCTCCTACAACAACAGCTTCCAAGATACTATTCAGATGGCACCTTTCGAGGCCTTGTATGGGAGGAGATGTAGATCGCCTGTCTGTTGGACAGTGCTCAGCGAGAGCAGTATTTTGGGGCCGCAGATCATGCAGTAGACGACCGAGAAGATACAGTTGATTCAAGACCAGATGAGAGTGGCCCAGAGCAGGAAGAAATCGTATGCGGACAGACGCCGTCGCAGACTAGAGTTCGCAGTTGGCGATCATGTTTTTCTGAGGGTCTCTCCAATGAAGGGCGTGATGAGGTTTGGGCAAAAAGGAAAGCTTAGTCCCAGATTTGTGGGTCCCTTCGAGATCCTTGAGCGTGTTGGCACAGTTGCGTATCATTTGGCTCTTCCACCCAGCTTTCCTGATGTTCAACCCGTCTTCCAAGTTTCGATGCTCCGCATGTACCTTCATGACCCTTCTCATGCGATTCAATACCCGACGATCCAGCTGGAGCGCGACTTTTCTTTTGCAGAGCAGACGCTGGTCATCCTGGATCGGCAGGTGAAGAAATTGAGATCGAAGGTTATACCGACCGTCAAGGTCCTTTGGCGTGGCCCGAGTAGCGAGGAGGTCACCTGGGAGACTGAGGACGAGATGAGGAAGAAATATCCCCATCTCTTTGAAGGTACGCGTAGCTAGATATTTAAATTCGAGGACCGAATTTTTTTATGGGGGGAAGATTGTAACGCCTTGAAAAGTCGTTTTGGTATTTTCCCGATAATCGGTAAATAATTGGTATTTTTCCGTAAATTGTCATTATAATTATTTTTCAATATAGGCCTAATTATACCTAATTTCAATAGGTAATTGCTAGTATTTAGTAGCTAATGAGTCACTTATAAATTTCTGGTCGTTTAAAATTTTTTCCCTAATTTAGTAATTTTAATATTATTTTAAGCTGTTAAATATACATTAAATTAGTGATAAATACAAATTTGAATGGGCTAATTACATACTTGAGAACCATGAAAACTAAAATCTAGTTGTAATTTAAATTTTTAGTATGTTATTCCAAGTTCTAATTGGTTATAATCAAAGGAAAATTAAAATTTAAATAAATTAAAATAAAACCTGCAATTATGAACTTGTGGGGGATCTTTTTGCATGGAAATTTTTTTGGCAATCACTCACACCCTCACCCCTCCATCTTGGCCGAGCCTCACTGCTGGAAATCCCCCTCAAAATTTTCTTTAACTCATGTGAAGGGAATGATTTGAAAAGGAATAAAATATATTAATTAGAGTATGGTGTACTTTGTGAATGGAATGGACTTTGACTTGGAGAAAAATATATACAATCCCACACCATTCTCCCCCACTCCCTCCACTGCCGAGAGCTGCCGCTGCTATCCCCAATTTCCCCCATCTCTTTTCTCTTCAAATTTCACCTCAAAATCCATATAAATCCACAAATTTCTTTACAAAACTCAAACAAAACCTTGTGCTATCTCTTCTCCAGCCCAAATTAGTTGAAAACATGGGGAAAGGATGCATCTTTGGAGGCAAATCACCATGCTAGATCCCTAGAAAATTGAGGTATAATCTTGACCCAATTAACAATTGTGGTTAAATTCTTTGAATTAAATTGTTTTAGTGTTAAATTTGAGTGCTAATTTCAATTCTAGGTTTTTAAAGAGGATGGTTTGAGTTGAACTAGGGTTTTAGAACACCATTACTTGGTTAATTAAATTTATTTTGTATCTAGTTCTTACATAAACCAAATCTAAGAGGTTACTTTTCTTAAGTGGGCTTCAATTTGTGTTAATTTAGTTTATTTCAAGTGTGAAATTTGGTTTTAATTGCTAGTTTATAAAAATCAAGAAAGGGTTTGATTTTGGAAAATAGGCTTTGAAGCATTGTAAATGGGTTAAATTTAGTGTTGTGTCCATCTAGTGGTTTGAGTTGGATGTTTGTGCTAGATTGTTGTCGCTTTATCGCTAATCTACGACGGTTACGCCAAATTGCAAATTTTTGTGCTTGCTAGGTTTTTGATACATTTAGGATGTGAATTAATTTTGTTATGTTGGTTATATTATTAACATCTACTATGATAATTAGGGTGTGTGAATGTGAATTGGTTTAATCGGGTCATAGTTTTGACGGTTGTTCCGAACGACGATTCTAGTAAGGGTTGTAGTGGTTGTCGTGTGTGTTCCGCGCACCAAGTGCACAACGTGCCTAACTTATGGATGTTGACCCTTTCATTTTGTGACTTGGCATCGTTTCAGGATATGTAATCTTATGTTTTGTGTTGTGCAAATTCCAGGATCGGTCGCGGAGACTTCGGGCGCGGCACAAAAAGGGAAAGCAGTGATTGGACCAAGCTAGCTGGGGATTTCCGGTGAGTAGATGTATACATCTACGGGGGAAATCGTTTGGATGGCGCGAGGCGCCCGATAGTTTAGAATTTCTAGTAATACTAGCTTGTTGCATGTAGTTCTTAGTTACCTATTTTACTGTATTGCATGACCTTTATATCCATATATGTGTCAATTCATCGTATAGAAACTATTAAAATGTAATACGCGATATAAGAAACATTTGGCTTGCTTAGTTCATTATATATAATTGTGCAACATCATCTCATAGGACACTTGCACCATTACCATGGTTCTATGCAGCACGAGCACTATTCATGCGGACACACACACCTTGGTAATTGCTATGCCACAAACACTAGATAACTTGTTTAAACCGGAATTTAGAATAATTTCACCATATAAGACGTATAAACCAATACCAATATATTAAATTCCGCAAGATGAATATGTAGAATTGCTAGTCATATGCATGTACCTCATTACATCATTCGATCATACATAGTCTAATAGTCATATATCGCAGTTCGCATTGTTGATACCATAGAAATTCATCATCATTGACATGTGTACTTATGGTACCTTCTTTCTTAAGGATTTCAGCATATGAGATTTATGAGATTTTGGAGAAACCGCAAGGATTTAATAAAACTGATATCATTTTAAATATTGCAAGTTGCGGTTTTCTCGTGATATGATACTTATGTCGCCCACCATGAGTTTTCTGTTAGTTTTCGAGACCCGTTTCGAGGAGTAGGATGAACCGTCTCGGGTACATGGTAGGCCCGGTAAGGTACCCCGGGGCAAGAAGTTCAAGTTGTAGACGATGAGCCTGGCAAGGGCAGACTACCTACCGGTGATTGTTGGCGCGACAGATATCCGGAGGATACCGACCGTGGTCGTGAGATATTGTAATTAAGATGGGCCAGTCCGGATTGCCGGAGCCCGAGACTTTTTTTGGGATACCTATACTTTGGGACACTGAGATATTCATTTGAGGTGTCGATGTTTGACACGGATTTCTGTTGATTTAATTGATATTACTTCAGATATTTTAAAAAGAGTTTTCTAAGATGAAAATAATGATTTCCTCATATCAGTATATTCAGATCACGTGTTAAATTGCATTCATGTCGCATACATGCTAGTACATCATACCATATCAATATTGTAGAATTGTGACACTTTGCGTACATACTTACGATAGTCTTTATAGATGTTGCATATTACTCATGAGTTGGAAACTCACCCCCATTGTGCCACAGCTTTTTTTGCAGGTCCGATCCGTCAGCACTGTACCGGCGGACGCACTTCCTCCTTTTGCTTGGATTTGAGGCTTTTGCTCGTAGGTGGGTTGTGTTATTATTTTTTTTCCACCTTGTATATTCATTGTATCTAGTGTACTCCATCTACTGTATCATCTACCAATACTGATGTATATTGATTTAGAGACGAGATAATGAGATTTGTGGGCATGCATGTTGTTTCTTTGGGTCGCGCTCACTTGATTCGACGTGTTGCTTATTGCTTGTGCCTTTTATGCTTATTTTTGCACATTGATGATTTATATTGCGTGGGATTTGAGTCCGCCTTGGGGCGAAGAGCTAGCTCCCGCTTGGGGATGCCTTATTTCATGTTATTCATATATATTCCTGTTTGTACCCGTTTGGGGGCCAGTATTTACAAAGGAGACTCTGCCGAAATTTTCGGAGAAATGGATGTTGCTTTTAAAAAAGCTTAATGTGACTTATTTTATTAAAATCGCTTTCAATAAATTGGTTTTCCTTCACTCTACTGCTTATTTGGTTTTGATTTCTGGGTTTTGTCTTACTTAGATTACGTACGCCTCGAGACGTTTCGTAATTTAAGTGCTAGTCATGCTCCATACTTTTCGGGTCGTGACACCTCCCCCTTGGCTGCCCCAACATTTCCCCCACTCCATTTTCACTTCTAAAAGCTTCAAAAATTCATCAAAAATCAAAGAAAAATGGCACAAACTGTAAATTAAATCCCTACCCATTATTCATTAGCCTAATCTAGCTTGGATCTAGAAGAAAGTTAGCATTTTGGAGGCTATTTTGGAAGTCTATTTGCAAGTTTAGAATCAAGTTGTGAGGTATAAAATTGTTAACCCTAAGGTTTAGTTGTTGTTTAAATGCTTTAATCTAGTTTATTAGATGTTTAATTATGGTTTTAATTAGCAAGTTTGGAAGTTCAAGAGAGGGTTTTGATTATTAGTAATGGTTAATTGAGTAGTTTAGATATGGAAAACCTAACCTAGTTGTGAGATTGTAAATTATTATTTTTCTAATTGCCTAATTAAGCTTGATTGCACACTAACTTTTACTAAATCTTATATGCGTGAGATTAAAATTGTAGTAAGGGTTTGTGTGGCTTAATTAAGCTATTATGTGATGATTGTGGCCACTAGAATTGTTTAAACTTCTAGATTTGTGCTAAAATGGTTAAAAGATGCTTACTAGGTTTTCGGTAAAAATTAGACGTGAGTTTTAATTGAGGTAGTGATGATATATATATTATCTTCTACGATATTTATTGTGTTGTGAATGAGCGATTGGTACGATTGGGTTTTAGGCTTGGCGGTTTTCACGAACTGCGACCCTAGTTAGGGTTTTGGCTATATTTTCCGGTATTGGGATTCTTGGTTTTGAGACTTGATATTGTATTTGGTCATTGGACGTTTGTACGCTAATGACGAGTCTTGTTTAGTTGTTTTGCATGCGTAGGCTATAGGTTTCAACCTATGAGCGCAACGTGTGCCGTATCGGTTTTCGGACTTGGTTTTCATAACATTGCGATATGTGTTGATTTGTAGGTACCTTCGCGTGGATTCCGAGACGACGAAGCACATCGACTACACCAGGACGAGGAGTTCCAAAGGTGAGTAGATTTATATCTACGGGAAAGTCGGGTAGATGGCGTATAGCACCTCCGTAAATTATGAATGGAGACCGATATATATATATATATATATATATATATATATATATATATAGAATATAGTCGGAGAAACCTACATTAGAAAACTATAGATATGGTTAAAAAAGATAGTTAGAGGTGATATTAATGATTTAGTATATATCGAGATATGAGATGAAAGCAATAGGGTCATAACCCTTGGAGATTTATATGATAGAATGCATATGTAAAATGACTTGATGTGAGAGATTGATGCAATGAAAAGAGTATACGATGAGATATGATGACTTGGTTGATATGTCGTTATATGGATGCGAGTCGATAAGAAATAGTTGATACCTTTCCGGTTCCCTGATACGAGATTGACACAGATGTTACCTGGAAGATGGGTATATAAATATATATAATTTTGTGAATTATGAGTGATATGCAGTACGAAACTTAGATCCGTACCCCCGTTGTTGTATAGGTTGATAGAATCCCTAATTGTTTAATGCTGCCGTACGATGGATTACCGTACTCTATGAGTTTTACCTGTTGATTGATCCATACCCTTGATTAGAGGATGCCGTACGATAGATTATACCGTACGTGATGTTGTGAGGCTGGATGTCGATTGATAGATTCACCGACTCAGATATATTATAGATACGTATACCTTTTAGCATTGAGATTACGATTTACTTGCTGCTACGTTCGGGATATTCACATCTTATTATATGTATGCATGTGCTAGTACACCTACACCATTATCGATGATGTGTATGTTACACTTACACAGATTGGTCGACTCACACACTTTATCATCGATAATTGCTATGTCACTTACATAGTAGAATTGCAGCATCATGCTACTACTCTGGATTGTTCAGTATTGTCACATCACTATACTTGGTTGCATGATATATTTGCTATGCTAACATCACTATCCTTGGTTGCATGATATACTTGCTATGATCACATCACTATACTTGGTTGCATGATATACTTGCTTTGCTCACATCACTATACTTGGTTGCATGATATACTTGATATGCTCACATTTCGGTGATATCTTGCATACATCATGCTTTATGATATTACGCATTGAGATGTTGTTTTCATGAGATTTTGGATTTAAGCACCGTGGTTATATTTCAAAGGAAAAGTTGTATTGTTTTAAAAACCCCAGTTTCTCTTGATATGTTATTTCGATGCGTCCACTATGAGTTTTCTCGGTTCTGAGACTTGTGTTAGAAACTAGATTCGTGGAGCGGGATACACCGTCTGTGGGTACATGGTGGACCCGCTATGGTTCCCAGTGGCAAGAGGTGATTTTCGTGGTGTAGACGATGAGCCTAGCAGAGGGAGTACTACCTACCGGTGATTTTATAAAACTCGGCGGATGTCCAGAGGACACCGTTTTGGATTTATGATATGAGATGGATATGAGGACCGATCTTAGGATGTGGTGCCTGAGATATGATGATTTACGTGTCGAAGCTGGACACGGGTTTAATGTTGTTTCGAGTGTCGGTGTTGGCACTCAGGTTTCATGATTTGATGTGTCTTTGATGGACAAACGTTCTTTGATATCCTCATATATTTACAGGCATTGATTATATTGTTGGACAAGATCCACCTGCATATATGTATTGATTATATTGTTTGACCAGATCCACCTGCATATATGCATTGATTATATTGTTGGACGAGGTCCACCTGTATACATGCATTGATTATATTGTTGGAAGAGATCCACCTGCATACATGCATTGATTATATTGTTGGACGAGATCCACATGCATATATGCATTGATTATTATTGGCATATATGTAGACACGGTCACCCTAGATATCATAGTATTACCTTTATGATATAGTTGACCTAGGAAATCGTTGTTTTATTCGATTTCTACCTGCTGATGTTTTCTTCTCACGAGTTGGAAACTCACCCCCGTTGTGCCACAGTTCTTGCTGGTTGACCGCATGGATCAGTAGCGGCATCGCCGGCACACAGCTGTATTCGGGTGATTTGCATTTGGTAGGTGGTACATATTGGCTTGTGCCACTCTTGTATTATTATTCCTATCGTATCCAGTCAACTCCATAATTCAGAAACTAGTGTTTGTATATGTAGTAAGAATTAGCAAGACTTGTAGTTGCGAGACTTAGAGTTATGGGTTATATGTTCGCTTGGTGGGTTTGATGTCTTGCTTTTCATTTTCCTTTGTGTTGATCTTCGCCGTTAAGCGTCGTATACATATATATGCTTGTGGTGGTTATTTCCGCCGTTGGGCATGATTTGCTCCCGTTGGGGGATGCTTTCTTTATATTCTATGTTGTACCCGTTTCGGGGCTAGTTTTTACAAAGGAGATGCTGCCGAATTTTTTTAAGAAAACAAAAGAAAAAAAATAAGTTTAAGGATTTTTACTTAAGGTTTCCAAATGTTCTATAAAGGTTTTCATTATTTACTTCTTTTGAAGGGTTTAGATTTCTAGGCTTCGGCTTACTTAAGTTACGTTACGCATGTAGACGTTGCGTGATTTAAGTGCCGGTCACGATCTAATATTTTCGGGCCGTGACAAAGTTGGTATCAGAGCGCTAGGTTTAACCTTGGTTCGAGTTTAGGTTTGACTATGTGGAGTCTGGGGTTTAATTTATTTCGGAACCTACTCTTGACCTTACGGAACTTTGACTGGAACAGAGGGGGTATTAGACCCGAACTTTCGTTACATAGGCTGACCCTGATTGATGGAGTAGGTAGCTTGAGTAGAGTGACGTACCGTACGTATGTTCCGCGGCATATTTACGATACAATACTCCACTTAAGAAACCTTAGGATGTACATACCTTAAGATCTATGATTCTCTTCGTTCCCTTGATCATACATCCATTTGTGATCCTTGATTCTATTCGTTTCCAGGATCATACTCTCACTGATTCCGTTACTCTTTATAATTATGTATCCATTTTGGGATCTGTTGATTCTTTCCATCCCTTTGATCTATCTTCATCGATACATGCTTGAGGTTCCTATCACCATGGTTTGAGCGCAGATTGAGCTACTGCTAATGATGCGGTCAGGGCGAGCTCGTCATGGACGAGGACTGACCATCGTGTTTTCTGGTAGCATGGGAACGTATCGATTTAGTGTTTGTGTTGTGACCTCTCGTTTGAGGTGAGTGTTCGGTTTTGCACCGGATGATCGGGCCATTATTAGAGGCTGCCTGTTGTGAGAGGACTGTTGATGTACAGCCTACCTCAGAGTTTGTGATGTCGTCTAACTTGTAGACAGATGACCTAGCCATTGCTGAGATGGATATGATGTCGCTTCCAGAGCTTATGAGCTGAGATCACTGGAGCTTCCAGGCAGAGATGCGACAGAAGAAAGCTAGTCTATCTTGAGTGGAGTTGAGAGACGAAGGTGGTTCGTCAGATTTGATGCACCGACGCAGGCCCAGTTGAGTTGAAGATTTCCAGTGTGGAGAATCTTACTCAGATCTAGAGTAGATCGAATCCAGAGATGGCGTTGTTCTTTGGATGATCCGATAGTAGGTTAGTAAGATGACCAGTTACGGATAGAGGACCTCACCCAGATGCGTTGTGAGTTGATCGAGAATGGAAGAATATAGAGTGTTCCTTTGATGATTGGGACGAGTTCCCGGGGACGTGTTCGGCTAGATATCTTCTATAGAGTGATGAAGATACCGAGTTCGCAATTTTGAGTCCATGTGAGAGACTCTAGATTGATTGTAGCCGAGAACAATTGTAGTACGCAGATAGCGAGACGTGACGTCGAGGTGGACGAAAATAAAGACGAGTGGAACAATAGGTTCGTGTGAGATGTTAACGAGCTGTTGTTACTTCCCGTTGTGATTAGAGATCTGATATGTATACAGAGGCGTTGGGATATGGCCAGTTCCCGAGGAAATGTGTGCTGAGAACGCAGATGTCCAGAAAGTGAGAAAAGATTATGCAAGAGTACCAGCCTCCGTATAATTCGGCATAGGCGAGATTGGAAGAGACCCTGAGCAGGTTCCTTCCAGGACACTGCTGTAATAAGATTTGCACCGAAGATCAGTTGTGTCATATGTATTCAGAGGGCTAGAGGCCGACGCCAGTGACGTGCTACTTTACGAGTGGTCATACAAATTGGCCAAGAGATGACCAGAGGAGTGCCAGAGCGGAATCGTTTCCGTTAGCACACCTGAATGGGCCGACGAGCCGATGGATTGCGAGATTGGTAATCCATAAAGAAATGAGGACCCAGAGATAGAGGACGCCAGACAGTGAGCAGGAGGAAAGAGGATGTTCTTGCTCTGCCAGTTTTGGGCGCACCAACATTTTTTTCGACATTGTAGGAGATATACCTCAATGTCATTTGTTGCGATTTGCGTTTGTGATCTGAGTATCACGCTTATATCGCTTTGATTTGAGTTTTGATGATTGAGTTTCATGATATAGTTTTCATGCACCTACTGGGTATTTACATTCTTGTTCATATCTATTGCACTTGATATCGGTTTTGCTCCTTGGATGCATATGTTATGATTTCGTGGATTTCATACGGTTGATTTGATTTGTGCATGTGGTACGCACTCGATTTGATTTTTGCACTCGGTATAGCTCACATATGCTTGCAGTGCATTCATACGGATTTGTGCACATAGTTGCACACGTTTTTGATTTTATACACCTTGGTACACTCGGTGTTGTTTTTCTTTATACGCATTTGAGTTATTGATGCGTTTCCGTGCACTTGTTGCACCCGATTTGTATTTCGTGCATTTGTTGTACCAGACTGATATTTCGTGCATTGGTTGCACTAGATTTAAACTCCGTACCATAGTTGCACCTGATTTATGTCTTTGAGCATTCGTTTTACCAGATTTATGTTTTTGTGCGCGTTTGCACTTGATGTTCGTTTTCGTGCATGCTATTGCACTAGATGCTTATTACGGACTTGACGCGCTCGGGTTGGATTTTTGTGCATGTTAGGCATTTGGTATTGGGTTTTGTGCGCATCGATGCACTTGAGTTTGGTGTTATTCATGCATGTTGGATGCACTTGACCTAGATTTTTATTTATGCACATCGGATGCACTTGATTAAGATTTCATTTGTGCATGACGGATGCACTTGATTTGGATTTTCGTACATGTTGGGCGCATGATATGAGACGTGATTTTGTGCACACCGGGTGCATTCGTTTGGGATTTTCATTCGTGCATGTTAGTTGCACTGGGTTGAGATTTTTATGCACTGTAGATGCACTTGATATTATTGTCGTGCACATCCGTTGCACTGGACAGATGTTATCGTGCACACCCATTGCACTTAGTTTGGTTTTGTGCACATTCATAGCACTTGTATTTGGCTTTGATTTCCATGCGCACCAGACGCACGTGATTGTTGGATACGCCTTTTGAGGCTGATTTTTCTCTTGAGCACTTTGTTTTCATGATGGGTACTATATTATGTAGTTGGTGAATATGACTGATCTGAGGACAGTACCTGAGTATTTTGCATGCATTAAAAGTTTAACAAGAGGTTTTCAGAAAGGAGCTATAGTCTTTCTACTTCTTACGTCTCCGCGAGTGACACGAACGTTATCAAGGAAAACCTTTTTGGGATATTTCAAAAACGACAGAACGTATATTTGAGAAAAACATATATAAGTATATTTACTATTTTACAATTGAGAGTCCGTCACTTATGCCGTGAGTTACGCATCACACGATGACTCAGGAAAGATTTTGCATGTGTTTTATTCCGTTTTATGAGATTTTTTTGGATGCGTACTATATATGTATTATTGTATTTGACTAGTGCATATTGGATTTCAGTAGTGAATTTCAAGATTTGTATCTCCATTATAACTCTAGTGATTGCGTTACGCTTGACGGAGTTCGATTTTGAGTTTCATACTCGTTTTCAGGCGCACACGAGGCGCTGTGGTATTTTTGTATCTTTCATGATTTCGGAGCCCCATTGATTGGAGCTGATTATTGAAATGTTTTAGCATTTGGGGGTTTAAATTTAAATTCGGGAACCAAATTTCTTTAAGGGGGAAGATTTTAACTTTTCAGAAATCGTTTAGGCGAATTTTCCGTTAATCGGTAAATAATTTGTGTTTTCCGTAAAAATCAAGATGTGATCATTTTTCAATATAGACGTAAATGCACCTAGTTTAACTAGGAAATTGCTAGTATGTGGTATTTGGTTAGTCACTTATAATTTTGAGTTCACTTAAATATTTTTCCTTAATTAAAATATTATTATAAGGTTTTAATTATACACTTAATTAGTGGTAATTACAAATTGGATTGGGTTAATTATTCTAATGTAAACCATGCCAACTTAATTACAAGTTTAAGCAATGTTGTCTTCTTCTCAAAATATCTAACTATTCTAGATTTTTTCTAGGGTTTAAAGTAATTAGAAAAAGAAAAGTATTAAGAGGTGGCATGATGGGAGGTGTATTAATTGAGCTTTAATGGTGAACATAAACTAGAATTTTCCACACTCATCCACAACTAACCCCTCTCCTTTGCTTTGGCCGAGCTCTCCCCCTAGGCTGCCCCAACATTTTCCCCACTCCATTTTCACTTCTAAAAGCTTCAAAAATTCATCAAAAATCAAAGAAAACTTCCACAAACTCTAAATTAAATCCCTACCCATTATTCATTAGCCTAATCTAGCTTAGATCAAGAAGAAAGTTAGCATTTTGGAGGCTATTTTGGAAGTCTATTTGCAAGTTTAGAATCAAGTTGTGAGGTATAAAATTGTTAACCATAAGCTTTAGTTGTTGTTTAAATGTTTTAATCTAGTTTATTAGATGTTTAATTATGGTTTTAATCAGCAAGTTTGGAAGTTCAAGAGAGGGTTATGAAGATAAAGTTAGGGTTTTGATTATTAGTAATGGTTAATTGAGTAGTTTAGACATGGAAAACCTAACCTAGTTGTGAGATTGTAAATTGTTATTTTTCCTAATTGTCTAATTAAGCTTGATTGCAAACTAGGTTTTACTAAATATTATATGGGTGAGATTAAAATTGTAGTAAGGGTTTGTATGGCTTAATTAAGCTATTATTTGATGATTGTGGCCACTAGAATTGTTTAAACTTCTAGATTTGTGTTAAAATGGTTAAAAGATGCTTACTAGGTTTTCAGTAAATATTAGACGTGAGTTTTAATTGACTTAGTGATGATATATATATTATCTTCTACGATATTTATTGTGTTGTGAAAGAGCGATTGGTACGATTGGGTTTTAGGCTTAGCAGTTTTCACGAACAGCGACCCTAGTTAGGGTTTTGGCTATATTTTCCGGTATTGGGATTCTTGGTTTTGAGACTTGATATTGTATTTGGTCGTTGGACGTTTGTACGTCAACGACGAGGGTTATTTGGTTGTTTTTCATGTGTAGGCTATAGGTTCCAACCTATGAGCGCACCGTGTGCCGTATCGGTTTTCGGACTTGGTTTTCATAACATTGCGATATGTGTTGATTTGTAGGTACCCTCGCATGGATTCCGAGACGACGAAGCACATCGACTACGCCTGGATGAGGAGTTCCACAGGTGAGTAAATTTATATCTACGGGGAAGTCGGGTGGATGACGTATAGCACCCCCGCAAATTATGAATGGAGACCGATATATATATATATATATATAGAATATAGTCGGAGAAACCTACATTAGAAAACTATAGATGTGGTTAAAAAATATAGTTAAAGGTGATATTAATAATTTAGTATATATCGAGATATGTGATGAAAGCAATAGGGACATAACTATTGGAGATTTATATGATAGAATGCATATGTAAAATGTCTTGATGTGAGAGATTGATGCGTTGAAAGAGTATACGATGAGATATGATGACTTGGTTGATATGTCGTTATATGGATGCGAGTCGATAAGAAATAGTTGATACCTTGCCGGTCCCCTGATACGAGATTGACACAGATGTGACCTGGAAGATAGGTATATAAATATATATAATGTTGTGAATCATGAGTGATATGCCGTACGAGACTTAGATCCGTACCTCCGTTGTTGTATAGGTTGATAGAATCCCTAATTGTTTAATACCGCCGTGCGATGGATTGCCGTACGCGATGAGTTTTACCTGTTGATTGATCCATACCCTTGATTAGAGGATGCCGGACGATAGATTATACCGTTTGTGATGTTGTGTGGCTGGATACCGATTGACAGATTCACCGACTCGGATATATTATAGATACGTATATCTTTTAGCATTGAGCTTACGATTTACTTGCTGCTACGTTCGATATATTCGCATCTTATTATATATATGCATGTGCTAGTACACCTACACCATTATCGATGATGCGTATGTTACACATACACTGATTGGCCGGTTCACACACTTTATCATCGATAATTGCTATGTCACTTACACTGTAGAATTGCAGCATCATGCTACTACTCTGGATTGTTCACTATTGTCACATCACTATACTTGGTTGCATGATTTACTTTCTATGCTCACATCTCTATACTTGGTTGCATGATATACTTGCTATGCTCACATCACTATACTTGGTTGCATGATATACTTGCTATGCTCACATCACTATACTTGGTTGCATGATATACTTGATATGCTCACATTTTAGTGATATGTTGCATACATCATGCTTTATGATATTACGTATTGAGATGCTGTTTTTAGGAGATTCTGGATTTGAGAACCGTGGTTATATTTCAAAGGAAAATATGTATTGTTTTAAAAACCCGGTTTCTCTTGATATGATATTTCGATGCATCCACCATGAGCTTTCTCGGTTCTGAGACTTGTGTTTGAAACCCGATTCGAGGAGCGGGAAGCACTGTCTGCGGGTACATAGTGGACCCGGTTTGGTTCCCCGAGGCAAGAGGTGATTTTCGTGGTGTAGACGATGAGCCTGGCAGAGGGAGTACTACCTACCGGTGATTTTATAGAACTCGGCGGATGTCCGGAGGACACCGTTTTGGAGTTATGATATGAGATGGATATATGGACCGATCTGAGAATGCGGTGCCTGAGATATGAGGATTTACATGTCGATGCTGGATGAGGGTTTCATGATGTTTCGAGTGTCGGTGTTGGACACTCAGGTTCCATGATTTGATGTGTCATTGATGGACACACGTTCTTTGATATCCTCATATATTTACAAGCATTGAGTATATTGTTTGACGAGATCCACCTGCATACATGCATTGATTATATTGTTGGACGAGATCCACCTGCATACATGCGTTGATTATATTGTTGGACGAGATCCACCTGCATACAGGCATTGATTATTATTGGCATATATGTAGACACGGTCACTTTAGATATCATAGTATTACCTTTATAATATAGTTGACCTAGGAAATTGTTGTTTTATTCGATTTCTACCTGCTAATGTTTTCTACTCACGAGTTGGCAACTCACCCCCGTTGTGCCACAGTTCTTGCAGGTTGACCGCATGGATCAGTAGCGGCATCGCCGGCACACAGCTACATTCGGGTGATTTGCATTTGGTAGGTGGTACATATTGTCTTGCACCACTCTTGTATTATTATTCCTATTGTATCCAGTCAACTCCATCAATCAGAAACTAGTGTTTGTATATGTAGTAAGACTTAGCGAGACTTAGAGCGACGGGTTATATGTTCTCTTGGTGGGTTTAATGTCTTGCTTTTCATTTTCCTTTGTGTTGATCTTCTCCATTCAGCGTCATATACATATATATACTTGTGGTGGTTGTTTCCGCCGTTGGGCGTGATTTTCTTCCGTTTGGGAATGCTTTCTTTATATTCTATGTTGTACCCGTTTCGGGGCTAGTTTTTACAAAGGAGGTATTGCCTAAATTTTTTAAGAAAACAAAAGAAAAAAATAAGTTTAAGGATTTTTACTTAAGGTTTCCAAATATTCTATCATGGTTTTCATTACTTACTTCTTTCGAAGGGTTTAGATTTATGGGCTTCAGCTTACTTAAGTTACATTACGCCTGTAGACGTTGCGTGATTTAAGTGCCGGTCACGAGCTAATATTTTCGGTTCGTGACAGAGAGGACAAATATTCTAAAGTGAGAAAAAAATCCTACTTCATCAATCTATACCATATTAGCCATATTGTGTAGGTTGTTTGCTTCACTAATTCATCGATTAGTGAAGAGATAGCTTGAGTTAGAGTCTCCTCGAAGTAGATCATCTTCGGTCTCGAAGATCATTGAGCAAGCTCGTTCATTTCGACTAGTGGAGCCTACGGAGAGTCCAGGACGCCATTACTTGGAGCGAAGGGACTTCTACACGGAGCTTTTGAATTGAAGGACCTGTCTACAAAGGTTGTATTCCATATTCACTTAGTGTAATGTTTGATTACTTGCTTTAAAACCCTAATTCTCTAGTTCGATTCTAAGTTTGAGTTCATTAGCACACTTAATTTTTAAAATTATATACTTAATGCACCTTTAAACCCTAGTGAGAGTGCTAGTAAACTCCAACAGTATACGTAGGAGTAAGCTGAGAGTGAATCCCATTCTCTTTTAGATAATCACGGAATTCCCCGCTCAAGTATTCTCCTCCCCGATCAGATCGTAGGATTTTAATACTTTTGCCCATCTGGTTTTCTACTTCGCACTTATATTCCTTGAATTTCTTAAAAGCTTCTGTAACACCTGAGTCTGTGTTTAGTAGTAATTGCGTGTTAATGTGGGATCTTTTGGTAAAGAGTTTACCAAAACGGGTTCTAGTGATCTATCTGGTTTTATGGATATCCTTGTAAGATGTTATCTCGACCACACACCAGCATATAGCCATCAAAACAGCACATTTCAACCCTACGTATCGGCACATTTAAACCTCAGCACATCAGCCCAAAGACAGATCAGCCACATATCATTATTTCAGCCGCCAACAGTCAACTTTGACAACTCCTATACCCTATAGCTCAGCCGTAGCTGCTGCAACAGCAGCACCAACATCACATCAGCCAATTTGTGCACAAATTCAGCCTTAAAGTCAGCTATGGCTGCTGCAACAGCCACCTAACCCCATGGAAATTCAGCTGAGGCTAGCCCATCATTTGCATCAGCCCCCCTACCACTCTACAACAGCTACTAACCCATCACTATCACCAGCACAATTTCCTGCCCAATTTCAGCAACAAATCTGCATAGCATCAGCCCCCCCAAACCCTATGCAGCTACATCAGCCACCCTAACACCAGAAAGTCTACTTAGCCTGCTACAAACAGCACACCAGCTGCTACTTCAGCCCCTACTTCACCAAGTAAAAACAACACCAGCAAACATTTAGCATCAGCCTTCAGCCATTGTTTCACCACTTCAGCCCTTAACTTCTGCAGCAGCAGCAACAGCTGCTTCATGCCCTCAACCCCATACCACACACACACCACCTCATACCACACACACACCACCTCATACCACACCACACACCACTTCATACCACACCATACAACACCAGCAACATCTTTCTTTCCATCAGCAACAGCAACAGCAAACACATTTTGCATCAGCATCAGCATCAGCAGTTGCACCAGCTTGGACAGTAGCAGCTCTAGTTTAGCACAGCAGCACCTACCCTCTTCTTCTTCTCCTTCTCCTGGGTTGCAAGGTTCTTAGAGGGTATAACTCCTAAACTTTTCCCATATTGTGTAGATTAGGAGCTTGATTAGCTAGTTTTTGTGATAAATAGAATTTTTATGCTAGAATTGTGCAGTGATGTTAGATTTAATCACTTTAGAGTACTTATAGTTTAATGAGCCATCTTTGGTGTTAACTAATCTGTTTAAGCCTAGTGGTGTCATTAAAATTAGAGGATTAGCCTTAATTTGCTAAAATTTCGATAATCTAGCTTAATTGGTGTCCATATCATGCTTAGTAGTGATATTGGGTGTTTTATGGAGATTTTGAGCAAAGCGAGAATTGCGTTAGCTAGAATAACCTTCTTAGGTGCTAGTGAGGCCAGCCAACCAGAGAAATTCCCCAGATTCCATGTAGACACCCGATTTACCCGACTTGGTGTATTTTGGCAGTTTTAGTGACTTTTAACCTCTATAGAATCTGCTGTTGACCCGAACACTTCAGAATAATTTTGAGAAGACTGTATCATGGTGAGATGAGTAGGAACACACACCCAGAGCACGGGGACCCACCTCCCTAACTTGGCCGCCAATTAATTGTATCTGGCCGCAAATTGCGGCCAAGAAGGGGGTGGGGGTGTTGGGTTTTGGGGTGTGGGTTTGGTCTTGGTAGATAGGGTTTTTGGTATCTGTAACTTTTCAAGTTTGGCCCTGAGGCAAAATCTGGAACTAGTTGCGTATTTTCGATGTTTTAAACTTGTGCGACACGCGCGTGATACGCGTGGTTCTATGGCGCGCTGCGCGACACAGCTTGTCGGTTCTGATTCTGGTGGGTTTGTGCGCGTCGCGTCGCATCGTGTGCACACGCGTTTAGTTCACGCACGCGTATCCCTTTTGTCGATATATCACGTTTTGCAGAATTTCTTCTTATATGGTGACTCATGTGAATTCTAGGTTCGCCGGCAGGAACTTTAAGCGCGGCTGAGAAGGGAAAGCAGGTGGTCGGACACACTTAGCGCGGGACCACGGGTGAGTAGATTTAACATCTACGGGGGACAATCGTTTGGATGGCGCGAGTTGCCCGATAGATTTAGTAGACTTGGTATTACTGGTAACATTGGAGTAATAATGATAAAACTTGCATGATAATTGCTGTAGTTAGTATCTATATGATGTTCCATATACGCAGATTCATTATAGGACACATGCACCATTACCAGGTTTTATATGTTGCACGAGCACTATTCATGTGAACACACACACCCTGGTAATTGCCATGTCACGACACTAAATAACTTTAAATCTGAAACATGTTAACTGCCTAGAAATGTGACATTGAAATAAGTATTTAAATTGATACCATAAGCATTCATAATCATCGGCATATGCATTTATGATAATTTCATGAGGTTTATGATATTTCTGGATTTCGGGGGAAAGCCGCAAGATTTCAACTGATAATTGTTAAAAATATAAAAGCTGCGGTTTTCTAGTGATGTAAAGTGTCGTCCACCATGAGTTTGCTGTGGTTTTTGAGACCCGTTTCGAGGAGGTGGATGAACCGTCTCGGGTACATGGTGGGCCCGGTACGGTACCCCGGGGCAAGAAGATCGCAGATGATGGCGTTGAGCCTGGCAGGGGACGGAATACCTACCGGTGATTTCATTTGGCACGGCGGATATCCAGAGGATACCGACTGTGGCCGCTGGTTTGAGACATGGATTTGATGTGGATCAGCCGGATGGCTGAGGCCAGAGATACTGGACATGGATATATGAGATTTGGACGGTTTTGAGGTGTCGTTGCTAGACACGATTTTTACTGGTTTCCTGGATATTATTACTGATGTTTAAAAAGGGGAGTTTCAAAACAAAGGAAGAATAATTCTCATACACACTTGATTGTACTTTCATGTGGCATACATACCTGTCTTTCATCCATGTGACATATATATATACTTGCTAGTATACTGTTGATGCCTACATACTTGCTAGAACATGTAGTCATACCTGCTTTAGGGATGTAAGGACACTTGTGTGCATGCATACGATAGCCTTAGTAGATGTTATCTATTACTCACGAGCTGGCAACTCACCCCCGTTGTGCCACAGCTTTTCTGCAGGCCCACTCCGTCAGCACTGTAGCGGCGGATACCTTTTCTTCATTTGTACTTCTTGCCTGGAATAGAGGCTTTTGCTCTTAGGTGGGTTATTATCAGTTTGTACCGCCTTATATACGCTCATTGTATCTAGAGTACTCCATCTACTGTTGCTACTACTACTATCATTTCAGTTGTACCTGTTTTATTCGGATTACTGTATATTGACCTAGATGTGAGATTGTGAGACTTGAGGATTTATTTTATGATGTATCTGGGTCGAGCTCACTTGAGTCGACTTGCTATTCCTCATGCACTGATTTCTTTTATATTCTGCTGGAATTTTGGAATAAGGGTAAATTGATTAGGTAATGAGGTAAATGCTTAAATTAATTGGTTTTTCCTTCACTCTAAAATTTTAATTGGGTTTAGTGTTCTGGGCTTCGGCTTACTTATTTTATGGACGTCTTGAGACGTTTCGTAACCTAAGTGCCGGTCGCGTTCCGTACCTTGCGAGTCGTGACAAAGTTGGTATCAGAGCGATAGGTTTCACCTTTCCGAGTGTAGGATGACCCTTAGTAGATGGAGTAAGTGACTTAAGTAGGGTAGCGTTGCGTACGTATGTCCGCGGCATACTTGCGATGCGGTACTCCGCCTAGGTGACTTTAGGATATACTTGCTTGAAATTCCTTCTTCAATTCCGTGTATCCTACAATCCTATTGCATCGATCTTATTGTCATGTTCCTGTACCAGCTGCTATGCCGCCAAAGACTACCAGAGCGTAGAGGGCTGCCGCCCGAAACGAGATTCGAGCTGGCTCGTCCGAGACTAGGACTGAGCAGGGTAGTATGCCTACACCGCAGGAACAAACCGATCTGCCTTTCCCAGGCCATGTGGATAGGCTGGAGACTGGTATGGAGGAGTTGCGACAGATGATGGGGAGTATGCAGGAGCTACGTCAGATGGTAGGAACCCTAGTTGCAGTCGGTCGTGCACCGAGGCCGGAGGACGTACCTGCTACATCCCAGACCACTATGATACCTGCTTCTACTACTACCACTGCGACCATTCCGGTTTCGCTACAGGAGTTCATGAGGCTGAGACCTCCAGTTTTTACGGGTACCGATGCAGCGGAGGACCCGCAGACGTTCCTTAACAGCTTGGCCAGGATTTGCCGTTCGCTGAGATGTTCCGATGATCGCTGGGTAGAGCTTGCGAGTTTCCGACTAGAGGGTCTCGCACAGATATGGTGGGAGTCCGTTCTGAGTGGTCGAGCTGCAGGTCTATCGCCCATGACCTGGACCGAGTTCACAGCAGTTTTTCTTGCCCGATTCCTCCCGGAGAGCGTTCGCGACGCCAGAGCTCGTAGTTTCGAGGCCTTGGTCAAGACATCGGGGATGACGGTGTCTGAGTATGATGTCCAGTTTACACAATTGTCCCGATATGCTCCGTATCTGGTGGATACCGAAGCGAAGAGGGTGAAGAGATTCATACAGGGACTTGATGCCCAACTATATCTTTCCATTGGCGCCCAGCAATTCGATACCTATTCGGCAGCTATGGATACAGCCTTGCGGATAGAGGCACGTATTTCAGCGACTTCGGCCATTTCCGGACCGAAGAGGATTCGTACCGGCACGCCAGATCAGAGACATCATACCAGATTCCTTCCACGAGATAGGACCGGCAGAGGATTTGGACGAGGTCATCTGTATGGATCGTACACATAGGGACAGCATTCATTGCCAGGATGTTATGGGTGTGGGAGTCTGCACCATCGTGTTAGAGATGGTCCAGCGAGACGACAGGGAGCGGCGACAGTTCTGCATATGACCCTACCACCATCACCGCCCCCTCCTTAGAGAGCCCTACTTCCTACCACAGGCAATGCTCCACGCCAGTTAGGTGTACCCAGAGGCCGTGGACGCGGCGCACCGATCCAGAGAGGACGAGGAGGCAGAGGCCGAGGCCAAGGATAGCCCGCCATTGGTGGAGGACAGGCCCGAGTGTTCGCTTTGACACAGCAGGATGCGCAGGCATCCAACGCCGTTGTGACAGGTACCTTGCCAGTTTGTTCTTTCGATGCACGGGTACTATTCGACCCAGGTTCCACACATTCGTATGTCTCTTCACACTTTGCACCGATGATGGGTCGTGAGTCGTCGTCGTTAGATCAGCCACTTGTTGTGACCACTCCTGTGGAAGAGTCATTTGTTGCTTGGCATGCGTTCCGATCCTGTACCGTCCGTATTGGCGAGCGAGAGCTGCCTGTCGACTTGATCCTTCTTGAGATGTTGGACTTCGACGTCCTTTTGGGTATGGATTGGTTAGCCACGTGCTATGCGTTTGTGGACTGCCGCGAGAAGACAGTTAGATTTTGTTTTCCCGGCGAGTCGGTTTTTGTTATGAAGGGGGACCGTGGTGCCACCCCTCACATGTTGATTTCTTCTCTTCGCGCTGTTCAGCTGTTGAGAAAGGGATGTCAGGGATTCTTGGCTTATGTCAGTGATACTAGAGCTACAGATCAACCGTTGGACCAGGTCCCGGTTGTTTGTGAGTTCCCTGATGTTTTCCCTGATGAGCTTCCTGGACTGCCGCCTGAGCGCGATGTCGAGTTCTGTATTGATTTGATTCCCGGCTCGGGGCCTATTTCTATACCGCCTTATCGGATGGCCCTGGCGGAACTTAGTGAATTGAAGGTTCGGCAGCAAGATTTGTTAGATAAGGGACTTATTCGACCTAGCGTTTCTCCATGGGGTGCTCCGGTCCTGTTTGTCAAGAAGAAGGACGGAAGTTTACGCTTATGTATCGACTACCGCCAGCTGAACAAGATTACCGTACGGAACAGATATCCGTTGCCACGCATAGATGATTTATTCGACCAGCTACAGGGTGCGGGTTATTTTTCAAGGATCGACTTACGATCAGGATATCACCAGCTGCGAGTCCGACAGGAGGATGTACCGAAGACAGCTTTCCGTACACGCTATGGCCACTATGAATTTTTGGTGATGTCGTTCGGACTCACCAACGCCCCCGCAGCATTTATGGATTTGATGAACCGTACATTCAGGCCGTATCTTGACTTGTTCATCATCGTGTTCATCGACGATATTTTGGTGTATTCCCGGAGCCGAGAGGAGCACGAGCAGCATTTGCGGATTACTTTGCAGACCTTGAGGGAGCACCAGCTTTTCGCAAAATTTTCCAAGTGTGCATTCTGGTTGGACAGCGTCGGATTCTTGGGTCACGTGATTACGGGAGACGGCATATGTGTGGACCCGAAGAAGATCGAGGCCGTCCAGCAGTGGCCCAGACCGACATCGGTTACGGAGATCCATAGTTTTCTAGGCCTTGCAGGCTACTACAGGTGATTTGTACAGGATTTCTCCCGTATTGCTGCACCTTTGACCGGTTTGACCCGGAAGGGAGTTCCTTTCGTTTGGACGGAGGAATACGAGCGCAGTTACTTGACCGTATTCGAGAGGCACAACCCAGTGATGACCGACTCTCAGAGATCATGGAGCAGATTAGGCAGGGCAGAGATTCTGAGTTCATGATCGACGATCAGGGAGTACTACGATTTAGGACTCGATTGTGCGTACCAAATTCCGAGGGGCTGCGGCGTGAGATTCTTGACAAGGCGTATAGATCTACATACAGCATTCATCCAGGTTCCACCAAAATGTACCGTGATTTGAGAGATGTCTATTGGTGGGACGGGATGAAGAGGGATGTCACCGACTTCGTATCGAGATGCCTGACTTGTCAGCAAGTCAAGGCCGAGCACCAGAGGCCCGCAAGAGAACTACAGCCGTTACCCATTCCAGAGTGGAAATGGGAGCAAATTTCGATGGATTTCGTTGTGGGTCTACCTAGGACCAGTCGAGGGTACGACTCCATTTGGGTGATCGTGGATCGATTGACGAAAGCGGCTCACTTCCTGCCAGTGAAGACCACTTTTAGCTTCGCTCAGTATGCCCAGCTTTACATCGACGAGATCGTACGATTGCATGGCGTACCGACTTGTATCGTGTCAGATCGAGGCACCCAGTTCACCAGCCGACTTTGGCAGAAACTTCAGGAGGCTTTGGGCACTCGCTTGAGCTTCAGCACGGCATTTCATCCGCAGACCGACGGACAATCAGAGCGGACCATTCAGACTCTCGAGGACATGCTTCGAGCATGTGTTTTAGACTTCGGAGGTAGCTGGGATCGTCATTTACCTCTAGTGGAGTTCTCCTATAACAACAGCTTCCAGGATACTATTCAGATGGCACCTTTCGAGGCGTTGTATGGAAGAAGATGTAGATCGCCCGTTTGTTGGACCGAGTTGAGCGAGAGCAGTATCTTCGGGCCACAGATCGTGCAAGAGACGACCGAGAAAGTGCAGCTATTCCGAGACCGGATGAGGGCAGCCCAGTGCAGGCAGAAATCGTATGCAGACAGGCGCCGTCGCAGATTAGAGTTCGCAGTTGGCGACCATGTTTTTCTGAGAGTCTTTCCGATGAAGGGCGTGATGCGTTTTGGGCGAAAGGGGAAGCTTAGCCCTAGATTCGTAGGTCCCTTCGAGATTCTCGAGCGTGTCGGCGCTGTTGCGTATCGTTTAGCTCTTCCACCTAGTTTTTCAGATGTTCATCCTGTTTTCCACGTGTCAATGCTACGCCGTTATCTTCATGACCCTTCCCACGCGATTCAGCATCAGACAGTTCAGCTCGAACCCGACCTTTCGTTCGCCGTGGAGCCAGTTGAAATTTTAGATCGGCAAGTGAAGAAACTCCGATCAAAGGTCCTGCCATCCTTAAAAGTTCTTTGGCGCAGCCCGAGCAGCGAAGAGATCACTTGGGAGGCCGAGGGAGAAATGCGGACGAAATTCCCTCATCTTTTTGAAGGTACGCGTAGTTGCATATTTTAAAATTCGGGGAAGAATTTTCTTAAGAGGGGAAGACTGTAACACCTGAGTCTGTGTTTAGTAGTAATTGCGTGTTAATGTGGGATCTTTTGGTAAAGAGTTTACCAAAACGGGTTCTAGTGATCTATCTGGTTTTATGGATATCCTTGTAAGATGTTATCTCGACCACACACCAGCATATAGCCATCAAAACAGCACATTTCAACCGCACCTATCGAACATTTAAACCTCAGCACATCAGCCCAAAGACAGATCAGCCACATATCATTATTTCAGCCGCCAACAGTCAACTTTGACAACTCCTATACCCTATAGCTCAGCCGTAGCTGCTGCAACAGCAGCACCAACATCACATCAGCCAATTTGTGCACAAATTCAGCCTTAAGGTCAGCTATGGCTGCTGCAACAGCCACCTAACCCCATGGAAATTCAGCTGAGGCTAGCCCATCATTTGCATCAGCCCCCCTACCACTCTATAACAGCTACTAACCCATCACTATCACCAGCACAATTTCCTGCCCAATTTCAGCAACAAATCTGCATAGCATCAGCCTCCCCCAAACCCTATGCAGCTACATCAGCCACCCTAACACCAGAAAGTCTACTTAGCCTGCTACAAACAGCACACCAGCTGCTACTTCAGCCCCTACTTCACCAATTAAAAACAACACCAGCAAACATTTAGCATCAACCTTCAGCCATTGTTTCACCACTTCAGCCCTTAACTTCTGCAGCAACAGCTGCTTCTGTTGGAGATAATGCCCTCAGAGTCAATTATTGGATCACAGGCACGTGATTGCGGTGATTGAGGGAGGACCTATCCCAGTAGGACAGTCTTACTCGAGATGATAGTATGCTATCTGGTTTACCTTTATCATCGTGTACTGCTTTAGGTGACCTGACAAGTCGCTATTACACGTTGATAGAGCCCCTAGGATTCTTGCTTGACCACCAGCAGTATGAGGGCGATCATATACGTGGGAGCTGGCAGTCTATAAGCATATCCTTAAATGGTCCCTAGTCGTGTGAGTTTCGAGACAGGGCATCGATACTCCATAGTAGACTAGTGTATACAGTCGAGACCCCGACGAGGGGCGGTGGCCGGTCTCACAAGCCACTGGTGTCAGTTGGATCACCTAAGATATATACAGGTGCTCATTGGGTTATGAGTACACCGGACAGGACTCGCTGGGAACATGCCAGTTGGTCATATACCAGACGTCAGATGGCAGTTCCCTGGTGACATGTGTGCAGGTTAGTTCATCGACCTGGGGATCGTCATTTGTCTTGTGTGAGTTCCCACTGTACTTTGATTACTACCCTACCACGGCTCAAAGGAGTCGTGCAAACAGGTTTTAGTTGGGTACAGTCCTGAGCCACATGGAGGCAGTGAGCGTATCTTCAGGGGTTCGTCTCTCCCGGTATTGGGGGTGAGGTCGTGCTGTGTCTAGGAGAGCCATTACACGAAGCCCTCGGCCGAGGCAAGGAGATTTACTGGTAGGTATTCCAGTAGTATCTCAGGGTGTTCTGGGCTACACTCCGACACGACTTGTACCGCTTTTGGGGGTCTGACTTTTACCAACCCCATAGGACCGCCATGCGATGCTCATAGACGAACGGACCGGACTGTACGGATATTGTCACTGACAGGCTCAGTAAGGTAGTCAGGCTGAGTTCGCTCACAGACGTCCCTTTTAGTCAATACATGGTAGCCCGTTACGTATTGGCTTATACCTCTGACGTGCTAGTGGTTAAATCCATAACCAAGGTGTTGACGAGTCTTTAGAGTCCCCCACATTCAGTTACTCAGCTTTCGGGCGAAAGGTTGTAGAGGCCGTATGGAGATATGGCAAGGTCCGATCAGATACGTACGGTATTGCACGGATCAGGATCGGACAGTTTGTACTATAGGCCGTATGGGTATATGGCAGGGTTCGATCAGATACGTGCGGTATTGCACGGATCAGGATCGAACGGATTTTACTAGCCGGCTTTGGTTTAAGCCGGATCCTAGTATAGTACAGTGTAGATTTTGTCTCATTGCATTTTGTATTTCGGTCGAAATACAGATGCGGGTGTGTATGCACAGTATCGGGGTTTTCCTGTAATTTATTACGGGACCAGTTTTCTGGAGTTGCCAGTTTGCTTTTCGTTTCGGCCAATTTCCTTTGTATCGTTCATTGGCCGAAGATTGGTGGAGGAGGGTTTATTTGCATTGTTGCAAATAAGCATTTGTGGAGGGGGTCTTTTGCATATTATCTTGTCATGATACTTGTCCCATCATTTGACTTTCCTTTTTCATGATAGCTTGACTTTGGATGTCATCATGGTTGTTGATGATGAGGTTGGTGGTGGGTGGTTGAGTGTGGGTTTTGATTTGGTGATCATTTCCTTTTTGCATGATAGCCTTCTCTCTCTCTCCATTGTATTATTGGATGGCTCTCTCATTCTATCACTCTCCCCTCTCATTCTCACTCTTCTCTCTCTTGATGGCCGGCCAAGCATGGAGGAAGGGTTGCCCATTTTTGTAGTGGGGATTTTTGCTCTCTAGTTGCTAGAAAAATCCCCAAGTTCCTCCACATAATTCTTGTATCATCCCTCCACCAAAATGGCACCTCCATGAACCCCAAATGAGACACAAGTTCTATTATACATTCTACAGCAAATCTTGGGCACGTCGAGTAGCCGGCTTCGTGCCCGAGTTGCCTCGGCATTGAGGTGGGAGCCCGTAAAAGAAGTAGGCGATGTGGTGCACTTCCGGCGACGAGGAGGAGACGGGACATTCCGCAGGAGGTCGGGACGACGACGAGAAGACCGGAGGACTCGGATCTGTCGGTATACTTCTCTTCCCTATCTTGTTAGTAGCTTAGACTTGATAATGGTTACGATCCGGATGTTTAGTGCGCGGTGGTGCCGGTTTGCTAAGTCCGCAAAATTAAAGTTTTTCACCTCTTCCGCATTCCGGCATCGGATTGACGGCCGGGGCGCCGCCGTGCACTTACAGTGGTATCAGAGCCTCGCCATTAACTTAGTCTAGCTTTGTGTAATGTGTTTGCATTTCCGATCGATCGAAAAGTTCCAAAACCCGTATTTTGATCACATCAGTTTTCTGTTGGAAATTTTTAGTGTCGAAAACTTTTTCAGGTTGTATAAAATTGATGTACTGTAGATTGCAAGGATACTGTAAAAATTCGACAGGTTCAGTCGACAGTACAGGTGCGGAACCGCGGCCAAAACCCCCTTTGGGCCGCGTTTCCACCGCGCACTGTTGAGATCTCTGCGCCCAATTTCTACAGTGTCTTTGTGGGCTTAATATATGGGTTTTGGAATATTAATTTTGGGCCCAGGATTTCTTGATCTGCTACAGTATTGTTTGGGGGCCCACTTGTTAAAATTTGATTGATCGGATATTTTAAACACATTATTTCACAGTATTTACATTATATCTGCGACCGTGAATGTTACTCGATCGGTAAATCCGGTCTAACTGCTATAGCCCGGTTAGACGGATTTGCGAACGTGACTTTCACGTTGATGTTCTGATTTTGCTGTGATGTTGCGGATCGGTCGTGGGGGATAGCCTGGATGCAATGCTAGTACAGTTGTGGTTATATTATGTACATTTGATTTTGCGGGGAGAGCGTCCGACATGTGGACTGCCGTCACTGCCTGATTGTATTATTATTTTGGGGCACGGCCTGGTTGCGGTCGATGTACCCGTTGTATGTATATTTTACTTTCTGTACTAGGATTACCCCCACGGAGGGGTGCACGGATAGCCGGGTTCTTGAGGGCAACAAGCCCGCATCTCATGGCATTGAGACGGAGGGGCTTCACTCTAGGATTGGCGGGCTATTCGCCGCACTCGTAGGGGGTACAGGTTGACCCAGGAGGGGTGCCCAAGTTGCCGGATTCCGTGAAGTGCTGGGTGGTCCATTCACGGTACTGAAAGGGGATGCCTCGCTTCAGGTTTTGGCGGGTGACTTGCCGCGCCCGTAGGGGTCTAGGATTTCATTGCGCAGGCTATCCACACGACCAGGGGAACGTCGGGTTTCAGCAGTGGCTCTGTGAAACCCGGGGATCCCAGATATCTGTATTGTTCTGTGATGCTGTACATTTTCTGTGATGTTGCATTTCTTTTCACGCCTTGAGCGAAATATAATATATTGGTATATATATTAGTAGATGTTGTATATGTTTTGCATCCGCGCTAGTCCAGTCCCCGCTCTGTCGTTAGTTAGCTAACCTAACGGGTAATGACGGGACCCAGTGGCGAATGCGGATGGCATATACGTACATCAGTATATTTTCGTTCTTTTTGGTGTGATCAATTGATGGGACTGCGTTGATTCGGATCAATGCAAGTTAAAAACAAACCTAATCTGATGTTGTTGGAACACTTTTCAAAAAGTTGTTATTGCAAGGACGTTCTCTTTTGTTTTGCATCGTGGTATTCAGTTGGAATATCCTGCTCCTTAGTCGACGAGGCAAGGGCCGAGATCCCTTCACCGGGAGTGACCCCTTGAACAAAAGGTTTGCGTCAGGGCATTAACTTCACTATAGCCGATTACTTTTGCTTTGCATCGCGGTATTCATTTGGAATATCCTGCACCCTATTCTACGGGGAAAGAGCCGAGATCCCTTCACCGGGAGTGACCTCTTTCGCAAAGGTTTTCGTCACTATATTTTTAAAAGCTATCCGTTCCTTCGACGATATCAAGTTCTTTACGTTAAAGGTTTTCGCCAGAAACCATTCGTAGCCCTCCGTCGTTTCAGACGGGTAGCACGTAGTATTCATGCTATGTTTGTTGGCCTTCGTCAAGGCATAGTGTATGGTAGCTGCTTGTTGCCTTTCTGCAGCATAGATAGATGCGTTGGTTTGGGACAGTCGTATAGCCTTGTTGGCCTTCGTCAAGGGCTTGTGCGGGTGGATTCAAATTAACCTGGAGAATGACGGGTAGAACTTGACATGTGACTTATGATTTGTTGGCCTTCGTCAAGGTCATAAGAGCATGGGGCAGAAATCACATCGGGAGTTTCAAAAGAACTGAAACTTGCCAGTTATGCGCATACCTTCTGGAGTGTGATACCGTGAGCGGATTCCGTCACGTTATCATGCGATGATAGTTGGATCCCGATTCCCACTGATGAGTTGGTTTACTCCTCGGGTGACCCCGACTAATTCTTCTTTCAGGTTTGGAGGAGAATTTGAGGTACAGTAGGAGGTTTCCAGATTAGATAAATTGGTAACCATTCTGATCTAGGTTAGAGTGCACGCTGAGTGTTTCTTTTCTCTCTCTCTTTGGCAGCGACCATTGACCCGACCCTAAGACTATGACTCAGTGACCAAGTTGACCGAACCTTCTTAACACTGGCTTTTGGATTGTCAGAGTTGCAAACCTCATTGCCACTCCTACTTTTACCCTTTTCTCCAGGACACCCCGTATTACTACGAACGTCCACTTCCATTGGACAAAACCATCGTATGGTTAGATACGAACTCGAAAGAATTTATTCGAGGATGGTTTCAGGTTCTGGAGGAAACGGATAGGATTATTCAGTTGTCTTTTCTTTTTTCCTTCTCTCAGGTTGCGAGTACTCCTTGGTTTAGGAGATAGTACACCTATTACGCAAATTGGATAGTCTTCTTCCAAACCATAGGCAGGTGCCGACCGGTAGGGAATGAAGAAAACCAATTAGCATAACAATGGTGTGCAGAAGGTATTAAGTTAAGACAAAGCAAGGGATTAGTAAGAGGGCAAAGTAAATTGCAACAGATATTCACGACCAAACCAAGTATCTCTTCGCCAATACTAAATCACCTTTGTATTTCTCCAGGACACTCCGTATCACTACGAAGATCCACAGTTTATTGGATACTCCATCGTATGGTTATATACGAACTCGAAAGGAACTTGTTCCAGTTCGGGGATGGATCCTGGTTCAGGAGAAATAGGAATAAGATTTATTCAGGTGTCTTTTATCTTCACCTTCTCTCGCATTGCGAGTGTTCCTAGGATTGGGACAGTACACCCATTATGCTTATTGGATAGTCTTCTTCCAAACCATAGGCTGGTGCCGAACGGTAGGGAAGGAAGAAAACCATTTGGCCTAAAGGGGTATGCAGAAGGTAATGACTAAAGACATATGAAGGGATTTGGAGAGGTGGCAAAGAACTATACGGTTACAGTCGTGAATCTGGAAGAGGCATTACTAGGAATACCGGGATACCCCATCGAGACATTTCAAAGTTTCAGCTTCACTGTGTACTGTTAAAGGAAAACTGATTTCCCAGTTAGACACTTACTCCAGGGTATGTATTTACCAGGTTTGTTTCTCACATCTGTATGGTTTTACAGATGATGAGTGGGAGTAGGTTATTGGGAATTGGGTGATTATCCTCATTATATCGGGATTCGTTGTAATCGGTGATATTTGAGAAAATCACCTGGGCTGTTTGCCGGTCGGCAAATATTTGGTTTTGAATATCCGCTTTTATGCACCAATTTCAAATTGATATATCTGTACGTCTATTTTCATAGAGTGAGATATACCTTTCTGAAATTATGTCTATGACATTTACCTATATCAGTGGATGGTTAGGTAAGGAGCATTAAACAGCGGTGTAATTCTTCATAACCAAAGGTACAGTTTTTAACCTACGACACACAGTGAATGAGTTATCAGACTCAAGGGACTTATACAGAGTATTGTATGTTGTCCAGGGTCCATCAGGGCAGAGTGGTTGGTCCTCGTACTATATTCGGTTTACTTATGACTTCTCTAGTTTTTAGACAAGTGTTTCGTGGAAACACAGGGTCCGAATTCTGAGAAGTTATAGGTATTTGAATAGAGTAGAGAACCAGGTATAGCAAGTATCGGGATTCTTCAAAGTGATCGAAGATGTAGATACTTGTCAATGGTATTCAGTTGCTAGTAATGATAAAGAGATCTTGCTTCTCTTTCAGGTTACTTATGATTGGAAGCATTCCTAAGTTGAGTAACGCTGATCGGCCTCCTTCCATTTTAGTTGACATGCACTGGAGACAGCTGCATGATTTGAATCTGGTTCAATTAAATCAGTGCCTCTGGTTCTATATTGGATATAGTACAGTTCATATCTTAACATTGTTAAGGTACGGGGAGTTGTCCGGTTTATGCTTAAAACCAGACATTGGACAACTCAAGGCACGTTTCTGTAATGGCTGTTTGTGGGTTGACCCAGGCTGTGACGAGGGTTGACTTTCTGCCATCTGGATGAACAATAGCAATATTGTTCTAAACTCGCCACAGTTTTATTAAAAATGGACTTTTTCAGAAAAACGGTAGTGGGAGTATGGTAGAACTGGAAGTGATTCCAGAACCACAAGCGATTACTGAAGATTTGACAAGGAACCTAAAGATTCAATCTGGATTGACATTCCATTGGCCACTCCACAGATAAGGTGGGTAACTTCAGGCACCCGAGAGGTACTACGGTAGCCTCAAGGACGGTGACAGGGAAGTTCTTGTTTACCCTCAATTACCATTGCTGTTGTTCCAGGCTGCGAGACCCGGCGGGAGGATGAGTATAGCGTCGTTCTAAACTAGTTTTAGAAGTGTACGTCTATATGACTCTGCCAGAGGGTTGTCGTAGTCAGTGGGAGCAGCGGAAGCATTGGTGGACAGGTAGCTTATGTCTATTCATAGACTAAAGCACCAGTAGCGGAGATAGATCATCTATTTCTGATGTGACAGTCATGGGTTTGACTTCATCAGAATAGGGGATAGATCTGTTGAGAAGGTAGTAGGGTGTGATATCCTGGTATTTGGATGACATACACAGAGTAGGAAAGGAAACTCCTATACTACAATCGGTTATACTTTGGTCGTCACACAGTGGTTTCTCCACAAAGGAAATGGATTTTATATCAGACATACTGGTTACTAGATCTATGGTTTTAGATCTAGATTTGGGTGGTTTCCCAATCAGGGTACTTGACAGCTTTCTAAGAGTGTTTAGAATGGACGACTCCATGCACGGTAGTATACCTGCAGGTAATGGAGTCACCCTCTCTAAAGGTGTCTTACAGACTAAAGGGGAGAGGGATGTGCATGATTGGCAGATCACTTGCTCAGGCAATTGAGTCAATCATGAGATGTCAAGTACCACACCAGATGTTGTTCTTACACTAGATGCAATAAGTTGACATTGATCCAATCCTGGAGAAACAGTCGGAAGCAGTTTTAGAACATAAGCGGATGTTCTAGGGATATGATAACGACAGCCTCATTCGGGAGACAGTTATCATTCCAGGCTTCCAAGGTGACCTGGACGACAAGGAGGTTGTCAGAGTTATAGTTTTCCCTCCGATGAGGGGCAGTATTTTGGATAGGTGGTCCAAGGCAATACTGAGGGTGGCATGGCGCAGGATACCGATTAAGTTCAGTTGACGATACAGTCTAAGAAGTTTGGATTTGTAGTTCATTTATGAGCTATGTCCCATCAGACATCCAGACACATTCTAAGACAGGTATTGCTCATTTCGGGAGATGGGTTTCTCCGCGAACTTGAGATATAGAGAGACATGGAAAGTGACAACAAAGCGGATCCACTCACTAAGGCTATTCCTCGAACGCAATAGTTTCGTAATCGAGCTTTGTGAGACTGACTAGTAGAGGAGTTGGGTGTTCGGTATCACACGGGCTGTGAGTATGCGACATCACAATAATTAGCCTTGAGTGCAAGTGGGAGATTGTTGGAGATAATGCCCTCAGAGTCAATTATTGGATCACAGGCACGTGATTGCGGTGATTGAGGGAGGACCTATCCCGGTAGGACAGTCTTACTCGAGATGATAGTATGCTATCTGGTTTACCTTTATCATCGTGTACTGCTTTAGGTGACCTGACAAGTCGCTATTACACGTTGATAGAGCCCCTAGGATTCTTGCTTGACCACCAGCAGTATGAGGGCGATCATATACGTGGGAGCTCGCAGTCTATAAGCATATCCTTAAATGGTCCCTAGTCGTGTGAGTTTCGAGACAGGGCATCGATACTCTATAGTAGACTAGTGTATACAGTCGAGACCCCGACGAGGGGCGGTGGCCGGTCTCACAAGCCACTGGTGTCAGTTGGATCACCTAAGATGTATACAGGTGCTCATTGGGTTATGAGTACACCGGACAGGACTCGCCATGAACATGCCAGTTGGTCATATACCAGACGTCAGATGGCAGTTCCCTGGTGACATGTGTGCAGGTTAGTTCATCGACCTGGGGATCGTCATTTGTCTTGTGTGAGTTCCCACTGTACTTTGATTACTACCCTACCACGGCTCAAAGGAGTCGTGCAAACAGGTTTTAGTTGGGTACAGTCCCGAGCCACATGGAGGCAGTGAGCGTATCTTCAGGGGTTCGTCTCTCCCAGTATTGGGGGTGAGGTCGTGCTGTGTCTAGGAGAGCCATTACACGAAGCCCTCGGCCGAGGCAAGGAGATTTACTGGTAGGTATTCCAGTAGTATCTCAGGGTGTTCTGGGCTACACTCCGACATGACTTGTACCGCTTTTGGGGGTCTGACTTTTACCAACCCCCTAGGCCCGCCATGCGATGCTCATAGACGAACGGACCGGACTGTACGGATATTGTCACTGACAGGCTCAGTAGGGTTGTCAGGCTGAGTTCGCTCACAGACGTCCCTTTTAGTCAATACCTGGTAGCCCGTTACGTATTGGCTTATACCTCTGACGTGCTAGTGGTTAAATCCACAACCAAGGTGTTGACGAGTCTTTAGAGTCCCCCACATTCAGTTACTCAGCTTTCGGGCGAAAGGTTGTAGAGGCCGTATGGAGATATGGCAAGGTCCGATCAGATACGTGCGGTATTGCACGGATCAGGATCGGACAGTTTGTACTATAGGCCGTATGGGTATATGGCAGGGTTCGATCAGATACGTGCGGTATTGCACGGATCAGGATCGAACGGATTTTACTAGCCGGCTTTGGTTTAAGCCGGATCCTAGTATAGTACAGTGTAGATTTTGTCTCATTGCATTTTGTATTTCGTTCGAAATACAGATGCGGGTGTGTATGCACAGTATCGGGGTTTTCCTGTAATTTATTACGGGACCAGTTTTCTGGAGTTGCCAGTTTGCTTTTCGTTTCGGCCAATTTCCTTTGTATCGTTCATTGGCCGAAGATTGGTGGAGGAGGGTTTATTTGCATTGTTGCAAATAAGCATTTGTGGAGGGGGTCTTTTGCATATTATCTTGTCATGATACTTGTCCCATCATTTGACTTTCCTTTTTCATGATAGCTTGACTTTGGATGTCATCATGGTTGTTGATGATGAGGTTGGTGGTAGGTGGTTGAGTGTGGGTTTTGATTTGGTGATCATTTCCTTTTTGCATGATAGCCTTCTCTCTCTCTCCATTGTATTATTGGATGGCTCTCTCATTCTATCACTCTCCCCTCTCATTCTCACTCTTCTCTCTCTTGATGGCCGGCCAAGCATGGAGGAAGGGTTGCCCATTTTTGTAGTGGGGATTTTTGCTCTCTAGTTGCTAGAAAAATCCCCAAGTTCCTCCACATAATTCTTGTATCATCCCTCCACCAAAATGGCACCTCCATGAACCCCAAATGAGACACAAGTTCTATTATACATTCTATAGCAAATCTTGGGCACGTCGAGTAGCCGGCTTCGTGCCCGAGTTTCCTCGGCATTGAAGTGGGAGCCCGTAAAAGAAGTAGGCGATGTGGTGCACTTCCGGCGACGAGGAGGAGACGGGACATTCCGCAGGAGGTCGGGACGACGACGAGAAGACCGGAGGACTCGGATCTGTCGGTATACTTCTCTTCCCTATCTTGTTAGTAGCTTAGACTTGATAATGGTTACGATCCGGATGTTTAGTGCGCGGTGGTGCCGGTTTGCTAAGTCCGCAAAATTAAAGTTTTTCACCGCTTCCGCATTCCGGCGTCGGATTGACGGCCGGGGCGCCGCCGTGCACTTACAGCTTCATGCCCTCAACCCCATACCACACACACACCACCTCATACCGCACACACACCACCACATACCACACCATACACCACTTCATACCACACCATACAACACCAGCAACATCTTTCTTTCCATCAGCAACAGCAACAGCAAACACATTTTGCATCAGCATCAGCATCAGCAGTTGCACCAGCTTGGACAGTAGCAGCTCTAGTTTAGCACAGTAGCACCTACCCTCTTCTTCTTCTCCTTCTCCTGGGTTGCAAGGTTCTTAGAGGGTATAACTCCTAAACTTTTCCCATATTGTGTAGATTAGGAGCTTGATTAGTTAGTTTTTGTTATAAATAGAATTTTCATGCTAGAATTGTGCAGTGATGTTAGATTTAATCACTTTAGAGTACTTATAGTTTAATGAGCCATCTTTGGTGTTAACTAATCTGTTTAAGCCTAGTGGTGTCATTAAAATTAGAGGATTAGCCTTAATTTGCTAAAATTTCGATAATCTAGCTTAATTGGTGTCCATATCATGCTTAGTAATGATATTGGGTGTTTTATGGAGATTTTGAGCAAAGCGAGAATTGCGTTAGCTAGAATAATCTTCTTAGGTGCTAGTGAGGCCAGCCAACCAGAGAAATTCCCCAGATTCCATGTAGACACCAGATTTACCCGACTTGGCGTATTTTGGCAGTTTTAGTGACTTTTAACCTCTATAGAATCTGCTGTTGACCCGAACACTTCAGAATAATTTTGAGAAGACTGTAGCATGGTGAGATGAGTAGGAACACACACCCAGAGCACGGGGACCCACCTCCCTAACTTGGCCGCCAATTAATTGTATCTGGCCGCAAATTGCGGCCAGGAAGGGGGTGGGGGTGTTGGGTTTTGGGGTGTGGGTTTGGTCTTGGTAGATATGGTTTTTGGTATCTGTAACTTTTCAAGTTTGGCCCTGAGGCAAAATCTGGAACTAGTTGCGTATTTTCGATGTTTTAAACTTGTGCGACACGCGCGTGATACGCGTGGTTCTGTGGCGCGCTGCTCGACACAGCGTGTCGGTTTTGATTCTGGTGGGTTTGTGCGCGTCGCGTCGCGTCGTGTGCACACGCGTTTAGTTCACGCACGCGTATCCCTTTTGTCGATATATCACGTTTTGCAGAATTTCTTCTTATATGGTGACTCATGTGAATTCTAGGTTCGCCGGCAGGAACTTCAAGCGCGGCTGAGAAGGGAAAGCAGGTGGTCGGACACACTTAGCGCGGGACCACGGGTGAGTAGATTTAACATCTACGGGGGACAATCGTTTGGATGGCGCGAGTCGCCCGATAGATTTAGTAGACTTGGTATTACTAGTAACATTGGAGTAATAATGATAAAACTTGCATGATAATTGCTGTAGTTAGTATCTATATGATGTTCCATATACGCAGATTCATTATAGGACACATGCACCATTACCAGGTTTTATATGTTGCACGAGCACTATTCATGTGAACACACACACCCTGGTAATTGCCATGTCACGACACTAAATAACTTTAAATCTGAAACATGTTAACTGCCTAGAAATGTGACATTGAAATAAGTATTTAAATTGATACCATAAGCATTCATAATCATCGGCATATGCATTTATGATAATTTCATGAGGTTTATGATATTTCTGGATTTCGGGGGAAAGCCGCAAGATTTCAACTGATAATTGTTAAAAATATAAAAGCTGCGGTTTTCTAGTGATGTAAAGTGTCGTCCACCATGAGTTTGCTGTGGTTTTTGAGACCCGTTTCGAGGAGGTGGATGAACCGTCTCGGATACATGGTGGGCCCGGTACGGTACCCCGGGGCAAGAAGATCGCAGATGATGGCGTTGAGCCTGGCAGGGGACGGATTACCTACCGGTGATTTCATTTGGCACGGCGGATATCCAGAGGATACCGACTGTGGCCGCTGGTTTGAGACATGGATTTGATGTGGATCAGCCGGATGGCTGAGGCCAGAGATACTGGACATGGATATATGAGATTTGGACGGTTTTGAGGTGTCGTTGCTAGACACCATTTTTACTGTTTTCCTGGATATTATTACTGATGTTTAAAAAGGGGAGTTTCAAAACAAAGGAAGAATAATTCTCATACACACTTGATTGTACTTTCATGTGGCATACATACCTGTCTTTCATCCATGTGACATATATATATACTTGCTAGTATACTGTTGATGCCTACATACCTGCTAGAACATGTAGTCATACCTGCTTTAGGGATGTAAGGACACTTGTGTGCATGCATACGATAGCTTTAGTAGATGTTATCTATTACTCACGAGCTGGCAACTCACCCCCGTTGTGCCACAGCTTTTCTGCTGGCCCACTCCGTCAGCACTGTAGCGGCGGATACCTTTGCTTCATTTGTACTTCTTGCCTGGACTAGAGGCTTTTGCTCTTAGGTGGGTTATTATCAGTTTGTACCACCTTATATACGCTCATTGTATCTAGAGTACTCCATCTACTGTTGCTACTACTACTACTGTTGCTACTACTACTATCATTTCAGTTGTACCTGTTTTATTCGGATTACTGTATATTGACCTAGATGTGAGATTGTGAGACTTGAGGATTTATTTTATGATGTATCTGGGTCGAGCTCACTTGAGTCGACTTGCTATTCCTCATGCACTGATTTCTTTTATATTCTGCTGGAATTTTAGAATAAGGGTAAATTGATTAGGTAATGAGGTAAATGCTTAAATTAATTGGTTTTTCCTTCACTCTAAAATTTTAATTGGGTTTAGTGTTCTGGGCTTCGGCTTACTTATTTTATGGACGTCTTGAGACGTTTCGTAACCTAAGTGCCGGTCGCGTTCCGTACCTTGCGGGTCGTGACAGCTTCAGACTTGTGTTTCAGCAAGAACACATGTCCGAACCTTGAGAGATCATCGGTGAATGTAATATAGTACGAATAACCATTTCTGGCATGTGTAGACATAGGACCGCATACATCACTATGTATTAGTCCCAAGAGATCAGAAGCTCTTTCTCCGTGTCCAGTAAACGGAGTTTTAGTCATCTTGACTTGAGACATGACTGGCAAGTTTCATAAGATGAAAATTCGAACGGATTCAAATATCCATCTTTATGTAACTTAGCCAGTCTTGTCGCATTGATATGACCTAGTCTACAGTGCCACAAGAAGGCTTCGTTCATTTCTGAACTTTTCCTCTTGTTTGTGTTCTGTATGTTATAAAATGTACTTTGATTAAGAACGTATATACCATTAGATAACGTACCAGATCCAATCAACACTTGATTCTGGAAAATGTTCATAACATTTTCCTCTAATGTAAGATTATATCCTTCTTTACTTAGTAAAGAAACCGATATAATGTTTCACATCATCTTTGGTACGTAGTAACAGTCGTTCAGAATCAATGTATTACCAGTTGGTAATACAAGGTGATAATCGCCAACTGCCTTGGCTGCAACAATTGCACCATTCCCTACTATTAGGGATTTATCACCCTTTCCCAGTTCTCTACCTTTCTTTAGCCCATTTAACAAATTACATATGTGCGATCCTGATTCGGTATCCAATACCCAGAATGTAGAATATACTGAGAAACAGTTCTCGATAATGAACACACCCGAAGAAGATGCATCAAAATGCCGTTTTATCGTACCGGTGGCACGGGAATCCTGATATTCCTCTATCTCTTTCTCAGACTTATGACACTCATAAGATAGAGCGGGACCAACGTTCCTTAGCCCTATATAAAAGGAGGGTTCGGTCAATACATCCATAATATTATCTTGATTAAGGCATGACATTGGTTGTTGCCTGGAGAGAGAGAGCGAAGGAAACACGTTAGCGTGCGGTCTTTGCAAGATTAGATTGGTTATTATCTTATCTAATCAGGATAGCTCCCACTGTTTTTTATCAAATCTTTCGTCAAACCCTAAAAGGTAAGATTAGCTGGGATTAATTACACCCTACAGGTTCGCCAATCGTTCGGCCAGGCAGGTATCAGTACTCTGAGGGAGGTTCCCTGTGCTTTCGCACGGACCTAATTAAAATAAACCTCGTTTCCCTAGAGGCAAAACCCCATTGACACCTTTCTAGACACCTACTGGATTAGCTAATTGTAAAGTGCAAAATTCTTCCAGGAGTAACTCTTACTCGCAGTGGGTATCGGGATCCAACTATCACATAGAAGGTTTGCAATCTCATTGCAAATTTCAACACTTGAAATTCCCGATAATGGTTTTTACCCCTAGCATCCCATGACCTTGGCGCAGACCAAAAAACCCATAGGGCGCTAGTCAAGTTCAACCCGTTCATTTCTTGATTCAATTAAAACCACCCGTACGACCCTTGACGCAGGCAAAACAATGCCGTACGACTACCCTAATCCAATCGCATCACATGCTGCAGATAAGCACTAATTCATCTACCACACACTACGCCTTGACACAGGCCAAACAACCATAGCACGGATACTAAAATAGTGTTTATCTGAAATGATGGAGGGCTACGCAGGTTTTTAAGACAACCACGAGCGTAATGAACTTGATATCGTTTTTAGAATCTAGTGATTTAGAAAAGGAGTGTTTTTGAGGCTTTTGCTAGTTTTGCTAAAGAGGTCACTCCCGGTGAAGGTATCTCGACTCTTTCCTCATCGAATGAGGTGCTGGATATTCATGAATACTACTATGCAAAGAAAGGACTAGAGAAGCAGTCAAAAGACAAAACCGAGTGGGTTGTAGCATTTGCTAGTTTCACTAAAGAGGTCACTCCTGGTGAAGGGATCTCGACTCTTTCCTCATCGAATGAGGTGCTAGATATTCGTCAAGGAATACCACTATGCAAAGCAATAACTAGAGCTACACTTTTTGAAAATTTGATTATACAACATCTTTTGGTTTTTTTCTTTTCATTAATCACATTAATGAAGTCCCGTCATTTATTGTTTCCTAAACATCACAGAAAAATGAAACGAAAATAGAACGCACGCTTATGCCATCCGCATTCTCCACGGGGCCCCGACATGCACTGTTAGGTTACTTAACTACCTTCAGAGCGGGGGCTGGACTAGCGCGGGTGCAAAACATAAGCAACGTTTATTATATATCATATATATAATATAACATTCGTCTCACGCAGTTATATGATCAACATCACAGAGACAAGCAGCAGAAGCAACATATGAAAAATTGGATATACTTGGATGTCCGTGTTTTAAATTTAGCCAATAATGTAAAACACAGATTCCACAGTCGTGATGAATAGCCAAACCCACATCCCTAGACCCTTACGAGAGTGGCAAGTAACTCTGCCAATTCTAGAGTTAGGAGACCTGTTCGTAACTCCTTGAGATGGTCTCCCACTGGACTCTAGAACCCGGTTACTTATGCTCCCCGCCTTGGGTCTATCCTAATGTGAAAAAGTAAATAATATACAACAGTGGTGACATCATCCTCAACCCGTAAGTGCCCCAATAAAAGAATATTACATACAGATTTTACATGAATGAAAACAAAAACCCTCATCTCACATAAAACCCCCGGCTATTCTTTCACGACGATCCAATAAATCATATCAACAGCAACACATGATAACGCATATCATCAACGTAAGCAAATATGTGTATCCCTAAAACTTGTTGACATATAGAAACGAGATTGGGATACCCCACATAATACACTTACGGTCGTAGAAATGAAAACAAAAAACTACAATAATTAGAATCCACAATATCCTTAGACATCATAAACCCGGAATATCTCATATTCCGGATTTCATGCCTAACTTATAAAACTTGCATTTTAGTCTCAAATTGAAAACTCTTTTCAATTGGTTGTCGGATAATTCAACAAGATTCCCGACTTAGTGATCGCGTACAATACGCAATTGCGACGGAGTTTTGATCCGAATAAAAACTTCGTGGCAATCGATCAATTGAGACTAAACGGCTAGCTTTATAATTATACTAATTAGTTTTCATAAAACTAATTAATCTGGATTCTAATAATTGTATCACACATCATCAAGATCTATACGACGCTAAACATTTCGATCAGTTTATGGAACATCCACAAAATCTAGAGAGGTCAACAACCTGAGCAGAATTAAAAATACCCAGAAAGTGTTAAATGACACCAGGGAGCGGCATAAGAAAAATGGACCCTTAACTCCCCAAAAAGGCGGCGGAACCACGGCCAAACAAGCGTTTTGGCGGCGGTTCCATGTCGCTTTAGAGGAATTAGGGCTCCAAATTTGTTAGGGCTCCATAGAATACCCTGCATGATTTTTTGGATATTTTTAATTACGAAAATTCCAACGTTTGAAAAATTCGACAGAAAGTTTGAAATTTTGCGGGTTTCGAAATCGTTCGAACACTTTAACAACGTAACGTCTTACCCAAATGTTCTAGCTTGGCTCTGATACCATGAAAGTTGACCTTAGCACCACCATGAGGTTCTAGAGGCATCAAGCATGCCGAATTTTAATTTTTATTTGGTGCTAAGTTAGTCTAACAAGATCTTTACTAGATTATTAGCGTTTGCCATTGTGATGTGATGAACTAAAGAGAAGAAAAGAGCATACAACCTTTGTAGTTCGAGTCCTTCTCATCTAAAGCTCAGGGTTGAAGTCCACGCGACTCTACAAGGCTCCTCTTCGAGTTGAACGAACCTCCTTCGTGATCTTCATGCCAAAGACGATCCACCCGAAGTCCACAAGTCCAAGCTAACCCTTCACTAATCTCATTAGTGAGGGCAACACTCCATACCAAATTACTAATCTAATGTGTGATGGTGAAGTAGGGGTTTAATTTGCTCACTAGGGTTTTCACAAGTTCAATGATTCACATCACATGTGAGGGTTTGAACTTGGAAGTGAGGTGAAGAAAATTGTAGAGAGAAAGAGGAAGCAAGAGCTCATGAATAGGTAAGGCATGAAGAAAAATGATGAGAGTAAACTCAAATGGCTCTCTCTCTCCTCACTCATTCAAGCATGGAATAAAAATTACAATACAAAATTGCAACCATTCTTGAATAGTGAGTCAAGACTAATATACAAATAATAAAACCCATGCCTTGCCCATTCCACAAATATCTTCACAATTTACACCTCATTTTTCCATTTTCTAAAAATAGAAAAACATGCCATGCTTCATAATATATATATATATATATATATATTTATATATATCAAATATACGTTAATATATATATATATAAATAAAGCAATTAGTGAGCTAATGATATTAGTTAAGATAATTATATCATATATAATATGTATCACATTATTAAATCAACACTTGATCTAATAATCCGGTTATATCATATATAACCGACTAATAACATTAATCTGAATATCACATTATCAAAATAAAACTTGATTCAATAATCCGGTTATATCACATATAACCTGACCGACATCAGATAACTGCCATATTATAATACGGTATCATATACTCGTATTTAATCAGGCCCACACACATACCAACATATGTTCCCTACTTCATTTCGCTCGAACCAGGAAACTTCTGTGTGGGAATCTAAAGACTCGTCAATACGCCAGCAGTAGGTGATGATCACATCAATCACATACAAGCCGTCAGCGGTACTAGCTGGACGTAACGGCTACTCGGGTATTGAGCGATATGAAGATCAACAAGCAAGCTCATCTATACTCTCCATGAAGCCTATCAGTAACACTACCGAACAGTCCGATCTCTTCGTCTGATATGTCGCATATCATGTCTAGGGGTTGTAAACGTCAGGCCCCAGTAATGTGATAAGTCATGCCCATGTCTGGCCTATAACGGTTCGAGAAACTAATGATAAATCTTATCAGTAAATCTCAGCAGCAGCCCTGGCCAGGGACTTCCAGTTATAGCCAATCGAGCATAGCGCAACATCAACCCCCAATATCGGGAGAGATGAAAACCCCTCCTATCGCTCATTGCCTCCATGTGACTCTGGACTGTACCCTAAATCCACTTGTTTGCATGACTCCTTTGAGCCATGGTAGAGACGAAATCAAAACACAGTGGGAGCCACACAAGGCTTTATGACGATATTGGGTCTACAGACTAACATGTACCAGTGTCACCAGAGGACTGCTATCTGACGATAGGTATACTACCACACAGGAGTCCTCGGCGAGTCCTGTTCGGTGTACCCATTCTCCAATGAGCACCTGTGTACAATCTTTGATGTCACACACCAATGGTTGTGGGATCAACCATCTCCTTCTAAGGGAAAAGAAACGTACACACTAGTCTACACTGGAACATCGATGCCCTGGTCTTGATATTCCCACGACTAGGAACTGATTAAAGGATGTACTTGTGGACCACCTTGGCTCCACTAGTATGATCTCATCATAATCCTGGTAGTCAAGTACATATCCTAAGGGTTTTATCAACATGTGAGAGGAAGACAATAAAGAATACCAGTCAACATGTTAAGATTAAGAGTAACCAGATAGCATACTATTATGTCGAGCAAGAAAGTCCTCTCTCTATATATATGTCCAAGCATCCATTATAATATACATCACATGTACAATAATGGCCTCTAGGGCATACATATAACTAACACGCTGAGCTTCCTCAGCTCTCCCTGCTCGCCTTCGAGCTTTCACAGAACCGAGCTTCCTCGGTCTCCCGTCGAGCTAAGCTTCCCCGGTTCTCCCGAGCAACCAAGAACGTAGAACCTAAGCGCCTCTGCCACGGCTCCACATATCTCGCCAGAAGCGAGATATCCTCCACCCAACATCCCACGTTCCATGCTGTCGTATCCCCCCATTAACGAGCGTATCTCGTCATTAATGGGGGGATTCCGTCATTCACGCCGACGTAACGTCAGGGGTGTAACCGACGAAGAAGATCTCGAGCCTGCTCGCTCCAAGCGACCACTTTAAAAACCCCTCTCCCAGACTACTCAGGTAAGGCAATTTCAATTCAAAAAGCCGCTACTCTGCTCAAATTCCTCGGCTAACTTGATCGTCGGAGGGTCCACGGTGGTACAACCATCCCGGGACTTCTTTGCAGGTTGCTCGGCTTCACCCCAAAATCAACCCATTGAGATCCACACGTCCAAGAAGACAATCATCAACCCTTCATCAACTATCACAACAGATCGACGGAGGACAACATCTGAAAGAGATCCAGGCCTCCATCAAAAAGGGAAAGAAAAAGAAATGCATTTGTCATAATCTCATTGCATAGATTTTTATTCTTGTCCCCCTCTTTTGGAAAAAGAGTAGCTGCTATTAGAAATTAATAGCACCCATGCCCTTAGGGGATCTTGGCCACATATGCTACGTGCTAAGCATATAGGATTCACCAATACCAAAGGCCCCTGTTTCAAATAAATCTTGACCGTTCGATGCTATTTTGGATGGATCTAGACCGTTCGATATAATAGCATGGATGCTATTATCTTCATAATAGCAGCCACTCTCTTTTCATGTTGAAATCGGAGGACAATTAAAGCTCTGCAATGATTTCTAGTACTTTTGTTATCTGTCATAATATTTTCACTAATTTCAAGTTTCTTTATTTTAAAGCCTTAAAATGCATTTGTGAAGATGGAAATGCCCGAGCATGTCTTTATTCTAAAAATTTTCTTTCGACCAAAACAAATTAGGTCCTCAGTTAGAAGAGGGAGAAAACTTCATGGCATGATTGCGCTGAATTCTCGAAGTATGATATCGAGTAGGAAAATTAATTTGATAAAGTATATTGTAATTAAGTTAAATTAAGCGTGTAGAAAAGAAATTAAAATTAAGTCTCTTTTACAGGCACTCAAAACTAAACATATCAATTGAAATTTGACAAGCCTTTTGATGGGTTATGCATCTGGAAATTATAGGAAAGTATTTATGGAGGTCGGATCTCCTTCAGATGCTGTCCTCCGTCGATCTGTAGAGAGCGCTGTTGAACGGTTGATATTTGGATTGAAGGTTGTCTTCTTGGGCGTGTGGATCTCAATGGGTTGATTTTGAGGTCAAGCCGAGCTATCTGCAAAGAAGTCCTAGGGTCGGTGACCACCGTAGGACCCTCCGACGATCAAGTTAGCAGAGGAAAATGAGGAGAGTAGCGGCTTATTGGATTAAAATTACCTTACCTGAGGCGTCTAAGAGAGGGTTTTTTTTATAGTGGTCACAAGGAGCGAGAAGGCGCGAGACTTCGCTTTCGGTTACGCCCCTGATGTTACGCCAGCGTGAGTGATGGGATACCCACATTAATGGAGGGATACGTCCATTAATAGGGGATGCCACAACGTGGGACGTGGGGCGGCGGATATCTCGCTTTGGTGAGATACGCGGAGCCGTTGCGGAAGCGCTAGGGCCTCGCGTTCTCGTTTGTCCGGGAGAGCTGGGAAGGCTTAGCTCGGCGTGAGACTCGGAGGCTCAACTCTTCAATAACTCGAAGACGAGAAGAGGAGAGTGGGCGCCAGTTCGGTGGCTAGGTCGCTCTTGGGTAAGGGATGGAGTGTAAGCTCGGAGACGAACCGTGGAAGGTAATTAATGCTCCACACTGATTTTGCCTCGGTAGCCCCCTAGGAGTCTAGTGAGCTATCGCGGGTGATGCGTCATTCGCCACGCGTCGTGATCTGAGGAATTCTCAAATATGGGAATCATCATTGGCCCCATACTCTCGTTCCGACCTATTTATGGGTCGGGTCTAGAGTGGAATGATCGGATTTTCCTGGGCGACGTGGTGTTGGGCAGTTGCATCGTTCAGATTTCCGAACCCACATAGAGTATCCCCCAGTGCTTGGATCTTCGCGTGTATCTCTGATGATATCAGCGGATCAACGAAATGATCGCGCATTAAGGAGGGGGCACCAATTCGCTCATTCGTCTGTTGGGTCATAGGCCATGCGTCTGAAGTGGGTTGGCGGACGCGACAGGCTGTCGCTGTCGCCTGCGATCGAAAGGACGTCCCTAATGGTCGTTCGACACGTGGAGACTTGACGGCTCGCAGACGCAACGCTTCGTTTTGGCGGGAATTGATATGGGCTGTTGGATTCCTTTTCTGCAGTGTATAAATAGGAGGGCACCTACCTAGGGCCAACACTTTCAGTCATAATTTCCCTTTGCTGTCAAAGATTGCTCGGCGCTCCCTCCGTTAGATCGGATCCCTTGTGCTTTTTCCCTGAAGAACCAATCCCTTTGAATCAGGTTAGATGTCTTCCTCTGAGGAGTCTGTAGAAGTAATTATGGTTGAGTCGGGTGATGAGGATCCAGTTGTTGGAGTTGAGTCTAGAGAGTCTTCCGCCTCTTTGGCTGCTGATAGCCATGATGGTTCTCTCGTTGCTTCCTCCATGTCGGGCTCATCCCAAAGTGCCAGGGCTACCCGCGTCGCTAGCCGTCAGGCGGCAACAAGGGCCCCTAAGGTGCGCATCGAGAACGTCCTGTAGGGTTCCTAAGCACACTCATGAGGTTCCACAAGGCATCAACCATGCCAAATTCAAAAATTTATGTGCCGAGAAACCCTAATGAAGATCGATAGCTAGAGGATAGGCGAAAAACAACCAAGCAAACTACTTTGCTACTAAGTGAAAGAGATTACAACCTTTGTAGATCCGGTCCTCCACTTCATTAGCTTCGTGTAGACATCGCCAACGCTGCGATCGTGAACTCCGGACTCTATAGAAGCTCCACGAGAAGAACGAACGTGCTTGCTACGTTGACTTCGAGGCCGAAGATGATCTACGTCGGGGAGACACTAACTCAAGCTATTCTTTCACTAGGTCATAAACTTTGTGAAGAGAACACACTCTACAACATGGCAAGTGGTAGAGGATGAAGAAGTAGGAAGTGGGCTCACTTTAGAATTAATTTTCTCACTCTTTTGCTCAAGGCACCATTGGAGCTAGTAAGCTTTTGGATGGAGCTTGATGATGAAGAAGAAGAAGAAAGAATTATCCATCCAAATGAAAACTTATCCAAATGAATTATTGCACCATGGTTGAGTTAAGCCCTCATGCTTAACTCATGTAGAGAATTAACCAAGGCTTTAGGTTAAAGGTTAGGTTAAAGAATATCAAAAGAAATGACAAAAGAGTGGACTTTGTCAAAGCTTCTCCAAGCTTCTTCAAGCTTGACAACTTTGACCAAGTTTCATCCTTTTGTTAAATCTTAAGATAAAACAATAACCCTAATCTTAAACCTAATCTTGGTATGAGTCTCATACACCCATCTTGTGTGTATCATCAAGCATGATACAAACATGTACACTTGCATATATCATATATAAACAATGTGCACATACTAGTGAGAAAATAAATCATAAGTGAGCTAATACTAGTTAATGCAATGTAATATATCAAATATATAATTATGCATTAAATTATTAAATCAACTCTTGATTTAATAATCCGGCTATAACCGACTAATATCAAAAGTAACAACTTATCGAATCAACACTTGATCCGATAACCCGGCTATATCGCATAGAACCGATCAATATTACAAATCGCGAGAATAGAATACGGTATCTCATATCGTATTAATCTCGGTCCCGCACATATCACATATGTGCTCCTACTCCGTTTCGCTTGAGCCAGGAAACCCTTGTGTTGGACTCTAAAGACTCGTCAATACGCCGGCAGTAGGTGATGATCATATCAAACACCCACAAGCCGCAAGCGGTGTGCTAAACGTAACAGCCACCCGGGTATTGAGCGATCAGAAGATCAACAAGCAAGCCCGCTAGTTCTCCTGTGAATCCAATCAGTAACACTACCGTACAGTCCGGTCTCGTCGTTTGATATGTCGCATATCTCGCCTAGGGGTGGTAAACGTCAGACACCAGTAGCTCGATAAGTCATGTCGATATGAGGTCTATAACAGTTCGAGAAACTACTGATAACACTTACCAGTAAATCTCAGCAACCCTGGCCAGGGATTTCCAGTTATAGCCAATCGAACACAGCGCAACATCAGCTCCCTATACCGGGAGACGAATCCCCTCCTATCGTCATTGCCTCCATGTGATTCGGGACAGTACGCAAAAACCACCGTTTTGCACGCCCTCTTGGACGTGGTAATGTGGAAATCAAAGCACAGTGGGAATCACACAAGACTCTATGACGATCTCGGGTCAATAGACTACTCTGTACCAGTGTCACCGGAGAACTGCCATCTAACGTGAGGTATAATACCATCTGGGAGTTCTCGGCGAGTCCGTCCAGTATACTCAGTCTCCACTGAGCACCCGTACACCATCCTTGATGTCAAACACCGATGGATATGGGATCATCCATCGCCCATCATATGGGTCAAGATGCGTATACGCTAGTCTACTCTGGTGTATCGATGCCCTGTCTCGATACACCCTCGACTAGGAATAGTTATAGGATATACTCGTAGACTACCGTGGCCCCACTAGTATGATCTCATCATAGTCCCAGTAGTCGAGTACATATCCTAAGGGCTTTACCAACATGTAATAGAGAGACAATCAGTGTACACGTTAAGGTAAAGAGTAACCAGATAGCATACTATCATGTCGAGCAAGAAAGTCCTCCCTATATATGTTCAAGCATCCACTACAATATACATCTCATGTATAGTAATGGCCTCTAGGGCATACATATAACTAATAATCTTCCACTTGCACTAGGGCCATCTGATAGCAGTGGTTGTAGTATCTCATACTCAACCATCCTAAAATAGTCTCTCTCTGGGAAAAAGCATTTGTGAGTGGATCCGCCGTGTTGTCCTCTGAGTCTACTCTCCTAACCTTGATCTCCCTGGAGATCAACCATCTCCATGATCAGGTGATACTGCCTAAGAATTATATCTGGATTTTTGATGGGACGGTAGTTCCTTGGCAAAAGCCATAACTCCATTGTCATACAATGGTAGGAACGAAGTTCATCTCATGAACTAATATATATCCAGACTGCCTCTTTGGTAGCATCATTGGTAACGATGTATCTTGCCTTTAATCTTCTAGTTTGTCACGGTATCTAGCTTGGAACTCTTCCAACATACCGTCCCTCCACTGAGGGTAAAGACAATGCCTGCGACTGACATTCAGTCGTCCTTATCATCCAGGAACCTTTCTAGTGATTCTTCCCAGGATCGATTGATACCATCTCACTACAACTAGTGAGTATCCTAACATCCAATTAGATCTATCTCATAGATCCAAAACCCAGGATTTAGGAGGTATCACTTTGATCCTATATGGAGAATCCTTATGATAAGCGGAGATTGACCGATCGTAGCATAGGAAACTCCTTCCCTATCAAAAGTATGTCATCCACGTACTCTACGAGGATCACTACCATACTCTCTACTACCTTTTCGTATATACAAGGTTCATCTACCATTTTGATGAAGTCAAACTCTTTGACTACCACATCAAAACAGATGTTCCAACTCCACGATGCCTGTTTTATCATATAAAACATCTTGCATGCGTTTCCGCTGCTCTCACTGTCTACGAAGCCCTCTGGCTGTGTACTTATAGACGCTCTCTTCCAAATCATCATTTAGAAAAGCAGTCATGACACCCAACCACCAGATATCGTAGTCATGGTTTGTAGCCATGGCAAGTAGGATCTGGATGGACTTAAGCATAGCTACTTAGAAAAGGTTTCCTCATAATCCATACCTGGTTAATGATGCAAAGCTTTAACAAGTCTAGCTTTGAAAGTCTGAACTTTTCCATATACACCAAGTAATCCTCTCAAGATATACTTGCTCCTGATGGGGATTTAACCCTTCAGATAAAGCAACCAAAGTCCATACTTTGTTGGTGTATAAGGATTCCATCTCAGATCGATAAGCATCCAGCCATTCTTATAGAGTCCCACTCCTGATGGCCAGCTCGAAATTAGTTAGGTCATCATCTCATGATGCAATCCTCGCTCCCACTGTCATAGAGAAACCGAAGTATCTCTCAGGTGGGTGAGGAACCGTACTAGATCGGCGGAGAGGCTGAGGCTCGTTGGAAACTATTGAATCCTTTGGTTCTACCAAATCATCTGCTGTAGTTTGTATAACTGGAGCCTTTCCAGTTCTACATAACAGACCTTGCCTCGAGCTTGTCCGGATTTTGCTTTTAGACATAGGCCGGACAACCCCAAATCTTAACAAACTTAAGATATGGGCTCTTCACTTTCCATATCACATATGAAGTGGTAGGCAACTGATTTGATTTGAACCCTATTCAATAGGTATGCAGCTTCTCAAGTGCATAACTCCCAAAAGGAAATAGGAAACTCAGTATTACTCATCATAGAGCACACCATATCATATAGGGTGTTATTGCTCCGCCCCGATATGCCATCGTGCTATGGTGTATACGGAGGAGTAATGCTGAGAGAGAATCTCATTCTCCTTTAGAATAGTCCAGGAATTCCGTGCTCAAGTATTCTCCTCCTTGACCACATCAAAGGACATAATACTTATACCCGTATTTTGTGGTTCTCTACTTCTAACTTACATTCTGTGAATATCTCAAAAGGTTCGGACTTGTGTTTCAACAGGAACATATGTCTGAATCTTGAGAGATCATCAGAGAATGTAATGAAGTACAAAGAACCGGTTTTTGCATGTGTAGACAGGGGACCTTCATACATCAGCATGTATCAATCCCAAGAGTTTACTAACTCTTTCTCTGTTTCCAATAAACAGAGCTATGGTCATCTTATCTTTATGACATGACCGGCAAGTTTCACAAGATGTAAATACAAACAGATTTAAATATGCATCTAAATGTAACTTAGCTAGTCGGGTCACATTGATATGACCTAGTCTACAATGCCTCAAGAAGGATTCGTTCATTTCTGAACTCTTCCTCTCATGTGTGTTCTGTATACTAAGAACTATAATTTGATTTAGAACGTCAATGCTTTTAGATAACGTGCCTGAACCGATCAACTCTTGATATAGGAAATGTTCAAAACATTATCCAACAATACAAAATTATATCCTTTCTTTACTAATAAAGAGACTGATATGATTTTGTATATCAGGTTCGGTATCTAATAACATTTGTTCAGAATCAATGTATTCCGGTAATACAGGGTGACAGTGACCAACAGACTTGGCTGCAACACTTGCACCGTTTTCTGTCTCATGAAACTTATCACCCGTTCTCAGTTCTCTACCTTTCTGTAGCCCATGTAACGGATTACATATGCGGGATCCTGATCCGGTATCACATACCCAGGACGTAAAGGATACTGAGAAACAGTTCTCTATAATGAACACACCCGAAGAAGATGCATCAGCATGCACTTTCTTCGTTTGGGCGGCACGGGAAATCTGGTATTCCCTAATTTCCTGCTTTGTCTTATAACAATTATAAGTTGGAGCAGGACCAACGTTCCCCAGCTCAGTATAACAAGTGGGTTCGGTCAATATATCCGTATTATTATCTTTATTAAGGCGTGATATGGTTGCTACCTGGAGAGAGAGAGAAGAAAACACTCAGTGTATGCTCTTGCAAGATTAGATTGGTTATCTAATATATCTAATCAGGATGTCTCCCACTGTTTTAATCAAATCTTCCTTTAAACCCTAAAAGGAAAGACTAGCCGGGATTAATTACACGCTACAAGTTCGCCAATCTTTCAGTCAGGCCAGTGTCGGTACTTTGAGGGAGGTCCCCCGTGCTTTCGCACGAACCTAATTAATGTAAACCTCGTTTTCCTAGAGGCGTAACCCCGTTAACACCTTTCTAGACACCTACTTGATCGGCTAATTGTAATGTGTAAAACTCTCCCAGGAGTAACTCTTACTCGCAGCGGGTATCGGGATCCAACTATCTCATAGAAGGTATGCAATCTCATTGCAAATTTCAACACTTGAAATTCCCAATAATATTTTACCCCTAGCGTCCTATGACCTTGACAGAGGTCAACAAACCATAGGCTGCTAGTCAAGTTCAACCCGTCATTTCCTGATTGAAGTAAACCCACCCGCACGACCCTTGACAGAGGTCAACAAGGTCGCACGACTACCCTAAATCAATCACATCATATGTTTATACAGATAAGCACTAATCAGCTACCGCACACTACGCCTTGACAGAGGTCAACAAACGCAGCACGAATACTAAATACTACTTATCTGAAATGACGGAGGGCTACGACAGGTTTTTAAGAAAACCCTATGCGTAATGAACTTGATATCGTTGTAGAATCGAGTGATTTTTAATGGAGTGTTTTTGAGGCTTTTTTAGTTTTGCTAAAGGGATCACTCCCGGTGAAGGGATCGTCGGCCCTTTCCTCATCGAATAAGGTGCAGGGTATATCATATATACCACTATGCAAAAGAATGAACTATAGAAGCAATCAAAAGACAAACCGAGTTTGTAGCATCTGCTAGTTTCGCTAAAGAGGTCACTCCCGGTGAAGGGATCTCGGCTCTTTCCTTATCGAATAAGGTGCTGGATGTTCTACAAGGAACACCGCTATGCAAAGCAAGAACTAGAGCTGCCAGTTTTTAAACAAGTTTCTACAACATCTTTATGTTTCTTTTATTTCATTAATCTCATTAATGAAGTCCCATTTTTAATTATGCTTCACAAGCATCACATTTGAAACGAAATCTGCAATATAACATATATCTCATATATATGATATAAACATTCGTCTCAGGTAGTAATATGATCTCATCACAGAACATTGCAGCAGAAGAACATATATGAAATATTGGATATACTAGGATGTCCGTGTTTTTAATACGAGCCTGTATAAAACACGGATTCCACGGTCGTGATGAATAGCCAAACCCACATCCCTAGACCCCTACGAGAGCGGCAAGCAACACTGCCAATTCTAGGGTTAGGAGACCCGGTCTCGACTCCTCGAGATGGTCTCCCACTGGACCCTAGAACCCTACCTAATGCAGAAAAGTAAATAATATACAACGGTGACATCATCCCAGCCCGGAAGTGCCCCAATAAAAGAATATTACATACAAATGAATTTTACATGAATGAAAAAGAAAAAACTCTCATCTCACATAAAACCCCCGGCTATTCAGACGCAACGATCCAATACAACATATCACAGCAACACATAATATCTCATATCATCAACATAGGCAAGTATGTGTATCCCGATTGTCGTTGATGTATAGCAACGAAGACGGCGATACACCACATACTAAGCTTACGGTCACAGAAAAAAAAGTGTAAAACTACAACAGTTGGAATCCGCAACCTCTTTAGACATCGCATGCCTAACCAAATGAATTCCTTAGACATCGCATGCCTAACAATTATAAACCCCGCATTTTAGTCTCATTATCGAAAACTCTTTTCAATATCAAGTTGTCACGACCCAAAGTTTGGCCCGTGACCGGCACTTAATCACGTAACGTCTACAGGCGTAACGCGACCAAGTGAACCGAAAACCCAGAAATCAAACCAGTGAAAGTAGAGAGTGTTATAAGTTTTTAAAAGAAAGCACTTACTAACATGATAAGAAATCTAAGTAAACAATCACCAAGATAACAATATACGACGCCATAGCGAAGATCAAGATCCATAAGTGGGAACATCACAGATAGGGTAACTGCAAATACAGTCGGCTCACAACGAGCTCGACACCAGAATACAAATAAAATACATCATCGTCCTCACACTGTCTCTAAGTCAAATACATACATGGTAGATGGAGAATACTAGATACAATAATGTACATAACTGAAAAATAAACAGATACCGCACAAAACCTACCTATCAGCAAAAGAGCTAGTACACCAACAATGGGGGTATCTGTGTCAAAAGATGCAACCGCAGCCTGCCGCGACTACTCCGAAGGGCAACCTGCAAACACTGTGGCACAACGGGGGTGAGTTGCCAACTCGTGAATAGTGATAACATATAAAGGTAATTGCGAGCATGCACGTACTGCGCTACTCTATCATATGCCAACAGATGATATCAATATGTGATAAGCAGTATGTGCAATAATCATGCAAGTGCTCCATCAGGTAATGTAACCACAGGATGAGGTGCAATAATAAATGCTGAGCATGGGCAATATAATATCTACACGGAATGTCAATGTGGAATATATAATCGGTGTCCATCAATACACCCAGATCCCCCAAATAGCTCAGGCGCCGGCACTCTCATCGGCCCTCAAATCCTGTACATCTCTGAGAATCCCGAGTGCCCAACATCGGCACCCAAATATCATAAATACTCGTGTCCAGCATCGACACACAAATCCTCATCCATCGGGCCCCATCAGTCCGGGTCAGCCCACGGGCTCCGTCTGCGGTATCGGCCCTCGGCCCCGGCAGTACGGATCACCCCACATCCATCTATCGACTCTGATCAGTATCCTCCGGATAACTGTCAGGTCCAACCAATCACCGGTAGGTAGTAGTCCCTCTGCCAGGCTCACCGTCTACTACACAGCGAAATCGTTCTCGCCCCGGGGTACCATACCGGGTCCACCATGTACCCGTAATCGGCCTCAACCAGCTCCTCGATTCGGGTTCATATATATCACTCTAGCACCGAGGAAACACATGGTGGACACACCGAAATATCATATCAAGGGAACCGGGTTTTTACATGATTACATATTTGAAATAGCCACGGTTCCCAAATCCAGAAATCACATGTAATCCAAACCAATATGGAAGTCAAAGATCCGATATGATATGTGCATCAAATATGAATATCATGTCAAGTCACATATAGATAAGGTACAATATAATGATCCGATGTGATATATGCATCAAGTATGAATATCATGTCAAGTCACATATAGATAAGCTACAATATAATGATCCGATGTGATATATGCATCAAGTATGAATAACCTGTCAAGTCACATTTAGATGAGCTACAATATAATGATCCGATGTAAATTCTACAGTGTGAGTGTCATGGCAATTACTAACGGTGTATGTGTAACATGCAGGATAGTGCTCGAGCAACATGGACCATTAGTAATGGTGCGGTGTTCTATCAATTCTAGTTTATATCCATATAGCAGGGAATGTAGCATGCACTAAATAGTAGCCATGAATAGTCAATGTATACAAAGGAAACTATAAAGTCCTATCAGCCCTGACGTAGAACGCCATACGGGCGATATCCCCGTAGATGTGAAATCTACTCATCGTAGTCTCTCGCTAGGTATAGCCAACAACTTGTTTCCCCTTCTGCGCGGCGTCCGCCGTACTCTCCTGCGAACCTAGAATTACACAATATATCACACATAAGCTGGAAGTCACACAAACACGACATTAAAGCCGAACTAGTAACTCGTGTCGCGAACCAAGCGCGCGTGCGCACGATACGCTAAAACGTGTGGTTACGCGCCTGAAACCACTCCGACGCGTCACGATACGCAGAAACCCAAAACCCACAAACACGTATCACGCGTGTCACGAAGACTAAAAATACGGGAAAATAGGTAATCACCTCCAGATTTTGATACAGAAAAGATATTGTAAAACTATATATACCAAAATAACCAACACAGCAGCAGACACCCACACCCCAAACCCCAACCCAAAACTCCCCCATCTGGCCGCAATTTGCGGCCAGAATGCACATTTCGGCGGCCTGGGTAGGGAATTGGGCTCCCAGGTTTTGTGTGTGCACTCTATACCCCCCATACATGCTACAGTAACATCTAGTTTTACTCTGAAATATCTCGGGTAGCAGCAGATCCTACAGGGCCTTATTTCTAGTTTAAAATCCACACTTTGCACAAAAATGGAACTTTAGGGTATTTTTGTGCAAACCTGAAGTACAACCTGATTAAAATAGCTCTAATAACACTTAAAGGAGTTAACTAAAATATGAAAACACCAATCTAACATATACTTCACAAATATCCTTTTATATCACTAAAAAAAGCACAAAAATGAGATTTTTACTAAAGAATACAACAAGTCTAAGGAAAAGGAGTGCAAATATGAGATAATACCTTCTAAGAACCTTGTAGAACACCAAAAGTCTCAGCTTTTCCCTCTAGTGTGCAGATTTGCCTTTGAACGTCTCAAAAACCTCACTTTTCCATGATTTCCTGAAGAAAATGAGTTGATAAGTATAGGGTTTTGTGTAAGGATCAAAAGGGAAATGAAAAAGAAGAAGAAAAGATGGAGGAAGAGGGGGTTTGCTGCTGGAATTCTCCAGAATTCTGGAGTGGGGAAAGAGAGAGAGAGAGAAGGGAAGAAAATGGGTCTAAAGGTCAAAATTTCACCTAACCACCATGCTTCATTGTTTAATTGGATTTTGAATTATCAAATGGGGTTTTGTTTTGGATAAAAGGGTGGGGAAAAATATAACAACCATGCACAAAAGAATGGTTAACATGTTACCAAAAACCCTAAGTCTCAAAATGGCTAAGTGTGCAAGTGTGCACTAACACAAGAAAATTCCCAATATGCAAACACTACTAAATATAACTAATAATCCTAGGAACTCATATATAATAATATGTACGATCACTAATTATCACGAAAGACACTCAACGGAAAATCAAAGTGTTACAATCTGCCCCCCTTAAAGAAATTCGGTCCCCGAATTTAAAAATCTAACTATACGCACCTTCAAAAAGATAGGGATACCTCTTCCTCATCTCGCTCTCCCAAGTGACTTCCTCGCCGCTCTGGCCACGCCAAAGCACTTTGACGGACGGTATCTCTTTCGACCTCAATTTCTTCACTTGCCGATCCAAGATCATCACCGGCCGCTCTGCATAGGAAAGGTCGCGCTCAAGCTGGATCATCAGGTGCTGCATCGCATGCGAAGGATCATGAAGATATCTGCGGAGCATCGAAACGTGAAATACGGGATGCACGTCTGGAAAACTGGGCGGAAGGGCTAATCGATACGCAACCGCACCAACACGCTCGAGGATCTCGAAGGGGCCTACATATCTGGGACTGAGCTTCCCTTTCTTCCCAAACCTCATCACGCCTTTCATTGGGGAGACCCTCAAGAAAACATGATCACCAACAGAAAACTCAAGTCTGCGCCGACGACGGTCCGCATAAGACCTCTGCCTACTCTGGGCTGCTCTCATCCTATCGCGAATCAACTGGATCTTCACGGTCGTCTCCTCCATAATCTACGGCCCTAAGATACTGCTCTCACTGAGCTCCGTCCAACAGGTGGGCGATCTGCATCTCCTCCCATAAAGAGCCTCAAACGGTGCCATCTGAATGGTCTCCTGGTAGCTGTTGTTGTAGGAGAACTCTACTAAGGGCAAATGATGATTCCAGCTACCTCCGAAGTCTAAAACGCATGCTCTGAGTATGTCCTCGAGAGTCTGAATGGTCCGCTCTGACTGCCCGTCGGTCTGCGGATGGAATGCTGTGCTGAAACTTAAGCGAGTGCCCAAAGCCTCCTGAAGACTCTGCCATAGCCGGCTGGTAAACTGGGTGCCTCTATCGGACACGATGCATATCGGAACTCCGTGCAGTCGTACAATCTCATCAATGTAAATCTGGGCATACTGAGCAAATCCGAAAGTCGTCTTCACCGGTAGGAAGTGAGCCGCTTTCGTCAAACGATCCACGATCACCCAGATGGAGTCATACCCTCGACTAGTCCTGGGTAGACTCACAATGAAATCCATAGATATCTGTTCCCATTTCCACTCCGGAATGGGTAATGGCTGTAGCTCTCCCGTGGGCCTCTGGTGCTCAGCCTTGACTTGCTGACAAGTCAGGCATCTCGACACAAAATCTGCAATGTCCCTCTTCATACCGTCCCACCAGTAAACATCTCTCATATCGTGGTACATCTTGGTGGAACCGGGATGAACACTATATACCGACCGATGTGCCTCCTCAAGAATCTCGTGCCGCAATCCCTCAGCATCTGGTACGCACAGTCTAGCTCCAAATCGCAGTATCCCCTGATCATCGATCACGAACTCGGAAAATCTGCCCTGTCCCATCTGTGTCCTAATCTCTGAACAGCGGTCATCACTGTGCTGTGCCTCATATATACGGTCAAGCAACTGTGGGCGTGCATGAACATGCGCAATCTGTCCTCCGATCGGCGTAAACTCGAACTGTACCCGGCTGTCGCATAAGATCTGCCAATCCGCCGACGACTGCCTCTGTACTGCTCTCAAACAGGATAGACTACCCCCGGGCCTCCTGCTCAAAGCATCCGCCACTACATTCGCCCTGCCCGGGTGATACAAGATCTCACAATCGTAGTCCTTCACTAACTCCATCCATCGGCGCTGTCTAAGGTTCAGGTCTCGCTGCTGAAATATGTACTTTAAGCTCTTGTGGTCAGTGAATATCTGGCACGACTCTCCATACAGATAATGTCGCCAGATCTTGAGTGCAAAGACCACTGCAGCCATCTCCAGATCATGAGTGGGGTAATTCTGTTCATGTTTCTTTAATTACCGCGAAGCATACGCGATCACCCTGTCATGCTGCATCAAAACGCACCCTAGTCCCACTCGTGAAGCATCGCAGTAAACCACAAATCCGCCTGATCCTGAAGGCAATGATAGCACTGGTGTCGTAGTCAGTAGAGCCCGTAGCCGCTGGAAACTGTGCTCACACTCCTCCGTCCAATCGAAGCGAACTCCCTTCCGGGTCAACCCGGTCAAAGGTGTAGCAATGCGAGAGAAGTCCTGCACAAATCGCATGTAATAGCCTGCCAGCCGTAGAAAGCTGCGAACCTCCGTCACTTACGTGGGTCTAGGCCAACTCCGAACTGCCTCTATCTTCCTCGGGTCGACACATATGCCATCTCGTGTAATCACGTGCCCCAAGAAGTCTACGCTGTCTAGCCAGAAGGCACACTTGGAGAATTTGGCGAAAAGCTGTTGCTCCCTCAAGGTCTGCAGTGTAATCCGCAGGTGCTGCTCGTGATCCGCTCTACTCCGAGAATACACCAAGATATCGTCAATAAACACTATAATGAACAGATCAAGATACGGCCGGAAAATACGGTTCATCAAATCCATAAATGCTGCTGGCGCGTTGGTGAGTCCGAACGACATCACCAAAAACTCATAATGGCCGTAACGTGTGCGGAAGGCTGTCCTAGGAATGTCCTCATGTCGAACCCGCAGCTGATGGTAGCCTGATCGCAAATCGATCCTCGAAAAGTATCCTGCCCCCTGAAGCTGGTCGAACAAATCGTCGATGCGTGGCAAAGGATATCTGTTTCGCACTGTCACCCTGTTCAGCTGGCGGTAGTCGATACACAAACGCATACAGCCGTCCTTCTTCTTGACAAACAGGACTGGAGCACCCCAAGAAGAAACACTGGGTCGAACAAATCCCTTATCCAGCAAGTCCTGCAACTGGCCCTTCAATTCTCTAAGTTCCGCTGGGGCCATCCGATAAGGCGGTACAGAAATAGGCCCCGCGCCAGGAACCAAATCAATGCAGAAAGAAATATCACGCTCGGGCGGTAGCCCAGGAAGCTCGTCAGGGAACACAACAGGGAACTCTCTAACAACCGGAACCTGATCCAGAGGAACCTCTGTAGCTCTAGTATCGCAAACATATGCGAGAAATCCCTGACATCCCTTCCGCAAAAGCTGTCCAGCGCGAAAAGAAGAAATCACACTGTGAGGGGTGGCACCACGGTCCCCCAACACAACAACAACCGACTCACCGGGAAAACAAAATCGAACTGTCTTCTCGCGGCAGTCAACAGAAGCATAGCACGTGGCTAACCAATCCATGCCCAAAAGAATGTCGAAGTCCAACATCTCAAGAAGGATCAAATCGACCGGCAACTCTCTCTCGCCAATACGGACGGTACAGGATCGGAACACGTGCCTAGCAACAAACGACTCTCCCACAGGAGTAGTCACAATAAGCGGCTAGTCAAGCAAACCGGACTCTCTACCCAAACTCGGCACAAAGTGTGTGGATACGTACGAGTGCGTGGATCCGGGATCGAATAACACGTGTGCATCAACCGAACATACAGAAAGGATACCTGAGACCACCGCATTGGACGCCTGCGCATCCTGATGCGTCAAAGCAAAAACTCGCACCTGTCCTCCACCTGCAACTATCTGTCCCCTGCCGGCCGCTGGCTGCCATCTGCCTCGGTCGCCTCGTCCTCTATGAACAAATCCTCCGCGACCACGACCTCTCTGTGCATGCGTCTGACGCGGAGTAACAGTAGGTACTATCGGCAATACCGTCTGGGGTGGTGAAGGTGGTAATGTAACATGCGGTGCTGCCGCCCTACTCCGGGGTACCTCAGGACAATCTCGCACACGATGATAAGAACTCCCGCAACGGTAACATCCCGATGATGGTCGCTGACCCTCCTGGGGATAGGAGCTAAACAATCGGCCTTGTCTTGAATCTCTGCCACCTGCAAGGTGCCTGTCACGACGCCGGAAAGGCCATCTCTGCACTGACGTATCTGCACGAACTCTCGTCGGCTCTGGAACTGCCGAAGTCTCAGCTAGGCGCTCCTCAACTAATAATGCTGCATCTACTACTGTTGCGTATGTCTCATAATGCTGCGCGCTGATAGCAAGGAATAGTGGTGTAAGCAAGCCTCGGACAAATCTCTTGACTCGCAACTCCTCAGTAGCCACTAGATACGGAGCATAAACGGATAGCTCGGTGAACAGCACATCGTACTCTGCCACTGACATCTCTGGCGTCTGGCATAAAGACTCGAACTTGCGTGCTCTAGCATCTCTGACACTCAGGGGAAGAAAGCGGGCAAGGAATAGCGCCACGAACTCTGTCCAGGTCATAGGAGGAAGACCTGCTGCTCTACCCTTCTCGACTGATTCGCACCATTTCTGCACAAGACCTTCCAGGCGAAAGCTCGCGAACTCAACCCATCTCGCATCTGCGCATCTAAGTGAACGACATATCCGCGCTATCCTATCAATGAAAGACTGTGGGTCATCGGCCACATCGGTGCCTGTGAAGACCGGAGGCTTCAGCCTCATAAACTCTGACAGCGATACTGTAATAACCTCTGTAGTCGCAGGTGCAACTGCCTGAACTGTGGGTACCACCGCGGTCTCTGCAACGGGTGGAACTACCTCTGGTCGCTGCGCTCGAAGTGTCTCAACTAGAAATCCCATCATCTGGCGCATCTCCTGCATACTGGATCCCATCGTCTGGCGTATCTCCTGCACACCAGCCCCTAACATAGCAATCTGATCTGTCACGGCAGGAACAGCCTGCTCGGGCACAACCTGTGTACTACCCGGATCAGTCCTCGTCTCGGACGAGTCAACTCGAATCTCGGCCCTCGCGGCCGCTCTCTGCGCCCTCGTAGTCTTTGGCGGCATAATGGCTGAAAGAAACAATAGGATTCGATAAGGATACGGAAATCGAATCGCAAGAATGTATATACTCAAGAAGGAATTTACATCAACAAGTCCTAAGGTCGCGTAGGCGGAGTACCGTGTCGTGAGTATGCCGCGGAACATACACACGCTACGCTACCCTGCTGCAGCTACCTACTCCATCATACCAGGGTCATCCTACACTCTGAAAGGTAAAACCTACGCTCTGATACCATCTTTGTCATGACCCAAAGTTTGGCCCGTGACCGGCACTTAATCACGTAACGTCTACAAGCGTAACGTGACCAAGTGAACCGAAAACCCAGAAATCAAACCAGTGAAAGTAGAGAGTGTTATAAGTTTTTAAAAGAAAGCACCTACTAACATGATAAGAAATCTAGGTAAACAATCACCAAGATAACAATATACGACGCCGTAGCGAAGATCAAGATTCATAAGTGGGAACATCACAGATAGGGTAACTACAAATACAGTCGGCTCACAACGAGCTCGACACCAGAATACAAATAAAATACATCATCGTCCTCACACTGTCTCTAAGTCAAATACATACATGGTAGATGGAGAATACTAGATACAACAATGTACATAACTGAAAGATAAACAGATACCGCACAAAACCCACCTATCAGCAAAAGAGCTAGTACACCAACAATGGGGGTATCTGTGTCAAAAGATGCAACCGCAGCCTGCCGCGACTACTCCGAAGGGCAACCTGCAAACACTGTGGCACAACGGGGGTGAGTTGCCAACTCGTGAATAGAGATAACATATAAAGTTAATCGCGAGCATCCACGTACTGCGCTACTCTATCATATGCCAACAGATGATATCAATATGTGATAAGCAGTATGTGCAATAATCATGCAAGTGCTCCATCAAGTAATGTAACCGCAGGATGAGGTACAATAATAAATGCTGAGCATGGGCAATATAATATCTACACGGAATGTCAACGTGGAATATATAATCGGTGTCCATCAATACACCCAGATCCCCCAAATAGCTCAGGCGCCGGCATATAATGATCCGATGTGATATATGCATCAAGTATGAATATCAGGTCAAGTCAGATATAGATAAGCTACAATATAATGATCCGATGTGATATATGCATCAAGTATGAATAATCTGTCAAGTCACATTTAGATGAGCTACAATATAATGATCCGATGTAAATTCTACAGTGTGAGTGTCATGGCAATTACTAACGGTGTATGTGTAACATGCAGGATAGTGCTCGTGCAACATGGACCGTTAGTAATGGTGCGGTGTTCTATCAATTCTAGTTTATATCCATATAGCAGGGAATGTAGCATGCACTAAATAGTAGCCATGAATAGTCAATGTATACAAAGGAAACTATAAAGTCCTATCAGCCCTGACGTAGAACGCCATGAGGGCGATATCCCCGTAGATGTGAAATCTACTCACCGTAGTCTCTCGCTAGGTATAGCCAACAACTTGTTTCCCCTTCTGCGTGGCGTCCGCCGTACTCGCCTGCGAACCTAGAATTACACAATATATCACACATAAGCTGGAAGTCACACAAACGCGACATTAAAGCCGAACTAGTAACTCGTGTCGCGAACCAAGCACGCGTGTGCGCGATACGCTAAAACGTGTGGTTACGCGCCTGAAACCACTCCGACGCATCACGATACGCAGAAACCCAAAACCCACAAAAACGTATCACGCGTGTCGCGAAGACTAAAAATACGGGAAAATAGGTAATCACCTCCAGATTTTGATACAGAAAAGATATTGTAAAACTATATATACCAAAATAACCAACACAGCAGCAGACACCCACACCCCAAACCCCAACCCAAAACTCCCCCATCTGGCCGCAATTTGCGGCCAGAATGCACATTTCGGCGGCCTGGGTAGGGAATTGGGCTCCCAAGTTTTGTGTGTGCACTCTATACCCCCCATACATGCTACAGTAACATCTAGTTTTACTCTGAAATATCTCGGGTAGCAGCAGATCCTACAGGGCCTTATTTCTAGTTTAAAATCCACACTTTGCACAAAAATGGAACTTTATGGTGTTTTTGTGCAAACCTGAAGTACAACCTGGTTAAAATAGCTCTAATAACACTTAAAGAAGTTAACTAAACTATGAAAACACCAATCTAACATATACTTCACAAATACCCTTTTATATCACTAAAAAAAAGCACAAAAATGAGATTTTTACTAAAGAATACAACAAGTCTAAGGAAAAGGAGTGCAAATATGAGATAATACCTTCTAAGAACCTTGTAGAACACCAAAAGTCTCCGCTTTTCCCTCTAGTGTGCAGATTTGCCTTTGAACGTCTCAAAAACCTCACTTTTCCTTGATTTCGTGAAGAAAATGAGTTGATAAGTATAGGGTTTTGTGTAAGGATCAAAAGGGAAATGAAAAAGAAGAAGAAAAGATGGAGGAAGAAGGGGTTTGCTGCTGGAATTCTCCAGAATTCTCGAGTGGGGAAAGAGAGAGAGAGAGAAGGGAAGAAAATGGGTCTAAAGGTCAAACTTTCACCTAACCACCATGCTTCATTGTTTAATTGGATTTTGAATTATCAAATGGGGTTTTGTTTTGGATAAAAGGGTGGGGAAAAATATAACAACCATGCACAAAAGAATGGTTAACATGTTACCAAAAACCCTAAGTCTCAAAATGGCTAAGTATGCAAGTGTGCACTAACACAAGAAAATTTCCAATATGCAAACACTACTAAATATAACTAATAATCCTAGGAACTCATATATAATAACACGTACGATCACTAATTATCACGAAAGACACTCAACGGAAAATCAAAGTGTTACACAAGTCGGGCAATTCAACATGATTCCCGACATCCTGATCGAATGCTCGCAGCAAACTTTAGTAGACGGCCGTACCCCCAGATGCCGTCGACGAAGTGCACTAAGGCGGAACACCGCTGCCGCGAGCACCCGAACGGATGCTTTTGGCGACGGGGTTCTCCTACAGTCACTTGGTCGGGGCTCTGGGGCGTGACTGTCTGTTAAGTTTACCCGGCGAGTATCTGCGTACGCTACGTGATTGCGACGGACTTTTGATCACATCAAAATTCTGTGGCAACTGATCATCTGAGACTGAACTGCTATGTTTATAATATTCAAATTAGTTATCTCATAACTTCTTGTGGATTCCAAATATTGTATCACTATCCAGATAAATAGACAATGTTAAACTTTCCGATCGAATAATCAAACACCCAAGATTTCCCCAATATATCTCAACACTTGAAATCAGTTTCAAAACATCCATCACATGCCACAGTACCAATGGTCCAGCCGTAGAAGGGTCAAGCCAACGCCTCACATGTGGCACACCGTACTGCCTCAAACCTTAAGGTTCAAAAGGCAGTTCAAGACGGTCACATAATCGAGTTAAGGTTTGTTGTATTCTAGAGGGTCCATCGCGTTACTTGCACTACTTAGAACGTTCTTAAACAACGGAAAAATCCAACACTTGGAAATTTCCGGGTCGGGAAAAAGTGAGTTATTGATATCCGGTCGAACTTTTTAACACGTTCTAAAATTATCCGGACAAAAAGAACAAAGTCAAATAATCCGATCGAATCATCGAATCCCCAATACAACCCAGAAAACTCAACTCTTGAGTGAAAAATAAAAATTCCTAGAAGAATCAGCAAACACCAACTGAGGTTACTGTGCAGAAAGGATTCCCTGATCTTTACATACGGCCGCGGAACCGCCGCCAATACCATGGTACGGCCGCGGTTCCGCAGCGCTTTATTCGTATTACAGTCACATGCTTCACAGTAACCCTTGTATTTCCCTGCTGAATTTTTTGAGAATTTTTAATTTGGAAAAAAACACATTTTCAGAAAATGTCCAGAGAAGGGTTCGGATTAGGGTTTCGTGTTTTGATCGGACTTTAAACTTCGTCTACACATCGCCTAAAGCTCTAGCTAGGCTCTGATAGAACTGTAGGGTTCCTAGGCACACTCATGAGGTTCCACAAGGCATCAACCATGCCAAATTCAAAAATTTATGTGCCGAGAAACCCTAATGAAGATCGTTAACTAGAGGATAGGCGAAAAACAACCAAGCAAACTACTTTGCTACTAAGTGAAAGGGATTACAACCTTTGTAGATCCGGTCCTCCACTTCATTAGCTTTGTGTAGACGTCCCCATCGCTGCGATCGTGAACTCCGGACTCTATAGAAGCTCCACGAGAAGAACGAACGTGCTTGCTACGTTGACTTCGAGGCCGAAGATGATCTACGTTGGGGAGACACTAACTCAAGCTATTCCTTCACTAGGTCATAAACTTTGTGAAGAGAACACACTTAAGTACATGGCAAGTGGTAGAGGATGAAAAAGCAGGAAGTGGGCTCACTTTAGAATTAATTTTCTCACTCTTTTGCTCAAGGCACCATTGGAGATAGTAAGCTTTTGGATGGAGCTTGATGATGAAGAAGAAGAAGAAGAAAGAATTATCCATCCAAATGAAAACTTATCCAAATGAATTATTGCATCATGGTTGAGTTAATCCCTCATGCTTAACTCATGTAGAGAATTAACCAAGGCTTTAGGTTAAAGGTTAGGTTAAAGAATATCAAAAGAAATGACAAAAGAGTGGACTTTGTCAAAGCTTCTCCAAGCTTCTTCAAGCTTGACAACTTTGACTAAGTTTAATCATTTTGTTAAATCTTAAGATAAAACAATAACCCTAATCTTAAACCTAATCTTGGTATGAGTCTCATACACCCATCTTGTGTGTATCATCAAGCATGATACAAACATGTACACTTGCATATATCATATATAAACAATGTGCACATACTAGTGAGAAAATAAATCATAAGTGAGCTAATACTAGTTAATACAATATAATATATCAAATATATAATTATGCATTAAATTATTAAATCAACTCTTGATTTAATAATCCGGCTATAACCGACTAATATCAAAAGTAACAACTTATCGAATCAACACTTGATCCGATAACCCGGCTATATCGCATACAACCGATCAATGTTATAAATCGCGAGAATAGAATACGGTATCTCATATCCAATTAATCTCGGTCCCGCACATATCACATATGTGCTCCTACTCCGTTTCGCTTGAGCCAGGAAACCCCTGTGTAGGACTCTAAAGACTCGTCAATACGCCGACAGTAGGTGATGATCATATCAAACACCCACAAGCCGCAAGCGGTGTGCTAAACGTAACGGCCACCCGGGTATTGAGCGATCAGAAGATCAACAAGCAAGCCCGCTAGTTCTCCTGTGAATCCAATCAGTAACACTACCGTACAGTCCGGTCTCGTCGTCTGATATGTCGCATATCTCGCCTAGGGGTGGTAAACGTCAGACCCCAGTAGCTCGATAAGTCGTGTCGATATGAGGTCTATAACAGTTCGAGAAACTACTGATAACACTTATCAGTAAATCTCAGCAACCCTGGCCAGGGATTTCCAGTTATAGCCAATCGAACACAGCGCAACATCAACTCCCTATACCGGGAGAGACGAATCCCCTCCTATCGTCATTGCCTCGATGTGATTCGGGACTGTACCCAAAAACCACCGTTTTGCACGCCCTCTTGGACGTGGTAATGTGGAAATAAAAGCACAGTGGGAATCACACAAGACTTTATGACGATCTCGGGTCAACAGACTACTCTGTACCAGTGTCACCGGAGAACTGCCATCTGACGTGAGGTATAATACCATCTGGGAGTTCTCGGCAAGTCCGTCCAGTGTACCCAGTCTCCACTGAGCACCCGTACACCATCCTTGATGTCAAACACCAATGGATATGGGATCATCCATCGCCCATCATATGGGTCAAGATGCGTATACGCTAGTCTACTCTGGTGTATCGATGCCCTATCTCGATACACCCTCGACTAGGAACAGTTATAGGATATACTCGTAGACTACCGTGGCCCCACTAGTATGATCTCATCATAGTCCCAGTAGTCGAGCACATATCCTAAGGGCTTTACCAACATGTAACAGAGAGACAATCAGTGTACACGTTAAGGTAAAGAGTAACCAGATAGCATACTATCATGTCGAGCAAGAAAGTCTTCCCTATATATGTTCAAGCATCCACTACAATATACATCTCATCTATAGTAATGGCCTCTAGGGCATACATATAACTAACATGCCCGCGATGCGACCTCCGTCTTGAGAGATCTAGATGAACTTGCCGAGATTCGGGCTCGTTTCTATATCCCCTATAACTATTTGCTCCCTTTGGCTAAAGGGGGCGAACGGGCGGACCAGGTGCAGGGGAAGGAGATTGCCCTGTATTTGGAAGTATTCCGAGTGGGAATGCGCCTGCCCTTTCCAACCGAGGTATGTGGGGGTACTTCGTTGCTTCCATCTCTCCCTGGGCCAGCTAGCGCCGAACTTATGGAGAATCCTCCTCGGGTTTCTTATCCGGTTGAAACTTGAGGACATCCCTTTCATCTTGACCCTTCTTACTTCTTTTCTTTATTATAAGAATCACCCTGACACTAACAAGAAAAAGCCGAGCTGGGTGTATTTTTCCTTCAAAAAATGTAAGGGCGGGGTGGCCGGGTCGGGTGTGGTAGTCTTTCCTTCTTCAATCCACGACAGGAAGGATAAGTTTGCATTCGTCGGACCACCCGAGGGCGAGGATTGGCCCATGCCTACACAGTGGCATAGGGCCAACTGTCCGAGGGAGAAGCAGTCATCCTCGCCTTAGGCGAGGGCGGTATCCATATGGGAGCTGATCCAGCGGGCCGACGTCCTGCTCTCCGAGCAGGTTCTTAGCTGGGCCGGACTCAGCCCTGCACGCTTCATGGGTAAGTTCGGTCTTTATACAATCTGTTTAGATTCTTTTGCCCTTCTAGCACCATTAACTCTTTTGTGTATTCTCCTTTCGCAGGACAAATGGACTGATCCAAGATCTTAGCTGCTATAGCCTCTACGTCCCAGAAGAAGGCCGGGGGCGTGAGCTTGTCCCGAGCCGGCCTGAGCTCGGCCCTGAGACCATATCTACCGGTGAGGCTATCCGCAGCGCCCCGAGCCCATGATGACTGCCGTGGGGACATCCAGAAGCATGGGCGAGACCCGGCTCCCCTGGCGAGGCGGGGAAGAGGGTGTCGAGGTTCCCTTTAAAAAGAAAGAGACGATCTCATTCCCGCCGTCCACTGAGATTCCTGAGGGGATTCCCATGCAGGAGGGGGACGTCTGCTTTGTGGTCCCCTTGGGGCTTTTAGTTGCCGACAGCTTGCTCTCCGACATGGAGCAATCGGCCAGGGGCAAAATTCCCTGAGGGACCCTAAAGGCCCAAATGGCCGCCATCGCTCAGGAAGCGGTTCATGTCGGTTCCCGTTTCTTTTAAGGATTCCATTAAGTGTTCTTTGTTTAATTTGAATGTTTCTAACAGCTTCTGCTACTTTCCTTAGGTTCTCTAACACTATGCCCTCATCGTAAATATGGAATCTGAGGAGATTTCCCCGGCCATGAGGAAAGCGGGGGAATTGTCTTCACGGGAGGAGAATCTGCGCCTTGAGCTGCAGCAGGAGAAGGAGAAGACAACCGCCCATGAAACTCGGTTGGCTGCTGAGGCGTTAGCAGTCTCCAAGTGCCAGGAGTCCCAACGACTTCTGAGTACGTCCAACCAAGCCGTTCAGGCTAAGTTGGAGGAGATGGGCAAGCGCTATGCCACAATGAAGAAGTCGAGGGATGCCAGCAAGAGGGAGGCCGAGGCGGCGAAGATTACCGAGCTCCGAGCCTTGAAATTGGTGGAGAAGTATAAGGCGTCAGACCAGTTCTACGCTGACATCGCCGAAGCTTCGATCATCATTTTGCACGAGGTTCTTGATGCCGTCAATGCGTTGATATCGGAGTTTGTCGACGGTGTGCTCTGCGCCAGAGTCCCACTCTCGGTGGATACGCCGCAAGTGGCTGGCATTGGGGAGGCCATCGGGGGAGAGTAGGTTGCGGAGGTAGAAGCCTCGTCCTATGAGGACGGTTCTGAGAAAGGCGAGACCCGGGCGGAGCCCGCAGCATGAGCCTTTTTTCCTTGTGCATTTTTTGTTTTTCCTTCTTTTCTTTTTTTTTTTTGAAAACCCCCGGGCACTTTTTTGTAAGGCTGAGGAGCCCAGAGTACCTTGTAAAAATTTCTGGAACATAAATAAAGCTGTTCTTATTTTCCTCTGTATGACTATGTGTTTTATGCATGAGTACTTCAGCTTGCAAGTTTTTTTTCAAGTGTTAGGCCGTAGGTCGATGGCCGGCCTTTTAGGTGACGATCGTGCGTCGAGTGTAAGTCGATTGACCGCCAGGTGTAGGAAGGTCGGTGCCCTTTGACTGGTGCCCTTCCACTCCCTGGAGTCGAGGTGGTGATCGTTCATTTAGGATGAATCAACATATATCCAAGTGTTGGAAGGTCGGTACTAGTCTATTCTCGCATCCGGGTTGACGGCCACGTCTTTTCGTAGGGTAGGAATCAACCCGTCGGAGAGTAACCTGCACTATGGCCTCTTCAGGAGGGCTTTAGATCTTTAGCATGGATATGTAGGAATCTAACCGCTAGGGATGGGCCGGGCAGGGAAGCTGCTCGGCGTCCTCGTGAAGAGGGTTGTGATCCTTGACGTAGATGGGTAGGGATCTACCCACCAGGGATGGATTGGGCATGGAAGCTGCTCGGTGGCCTCGTGATGAGGGCTTTGATCCTTGGCGTTGATGGGTAGGAATCTACCCGCCAGGGATGGGCCGGGTAGGGAAGCTGCTCGGTGGCCTCACGATGAGGGCTTTAATCCTTAGCGTAAATGGGTAGGAATCTACCCACCAGGGATGGACCGGGCAGGGAAGCTACTCGGGGGCCTCATGATGAGGGCTTTGATCCTTGGCGTAGATGGGTAGGGATCTACCCGCCAGGGATGGACCGGGCAGGGAAGCTGCTCGGCGGCCTCATGATGAGGGCTTTGATCCTTGGTATAGATGGGTAGGGATGTACCCGCTAGGGATGGACCGGGCAGGGAAGTTGCTCGGTGGCCTCTTTAGGAGAGTTTTAGATCCTTGGCATAGAGGGGTAGGGATCTACCCGCCAGGGATGGACCGGGCAGGAAAGTTGCTCAGTGGCCTCATGATGAGGGCTTTGATCCTTGGCGTAGATGGGTAGGGATCTACACGCCAGGGATGGACCGGGCAGGGAAGCTGATCGGTGCCTCTTTAGGAGGGCTTTAGATCCTTGGCGTAGAGGGGTAGGAATCTACCCGCCAGGGATGGACCGGGCAGGGAAGCTGCTCGATGGCCTCTTTAGGAGGGCTTTAGATCCTTAGAGTAGAGGGGTAGGAATCTACCCTCCAGGGATGGACCGGATAGGGAAGCTGCTCGGTGGCCTCTTTAGGAGGGCTTTAGATCCATGGCGTAGAGGGGTAGGAATCTGCCCGCCAGGGATAAACCGGGCAGGGAAGCTGCCCGGTGGCCTCGAGATGAGCGCTTTTTAGACTTCCCTTCGCCTTCGTTGGGCGTCGTTCAATATTCCATGACCTGTAAAATCAGAAAGAGTGACCATCGCGGATGATGCCTGGCAGAAGCGTGCCGGTGGGCTGTGATACCCCAAGTTTCGCGTCGTTCAATCTTCCATTGACTGCTTAGGGGTTCATAAGGATCGGCATGGTCGCCAAGTGGTAGCTCTGTATTGTGAATTTGAAAATATCCCGCGATTCCGGCTCCCACGCAGTGACCGATTCAATGACCCTCTAGGTGCCGCACGACTCTACGCCGAGGTCCTGAGAGAGAGACCATCGCCGTGATGCCCATCGCGCTCCCATGCCACCCGAGAACGTGTCGGTCAGCTCGCCCACTTCCAGGGTGACCGACGCCCTCTCCCTCTCCAGGACCACACAAACAACTCGCGTTAAGGCTGCTCCAAAAGGACGTCACCCGAGGATCTGAGAAATTTGATAGAGCGGAATCGAAGCCGCACTACCGCGCAGGCCAGGAGAGGAAATGGCCACCACTCTAACTGTGCTGAATCCTCAGGGTATCAACACCACCTTGAGGCCTTTGAGAAGAAAATCGAAGGCATACACCGGGATGACCAGGCGTCCGGCGGAGGGGCCCGATACTCTGCCGATTCGCTAACAAAACCCTTTACGGAGGAACTGCTAGGCGAGCACGTCTCGTCTAGGAACAAACCGCCCATGGTGGCCCTTTTCGATGGGAAGTCCGACCCAAAGGACTATCTAGACGCATTTACAGCGGGCATGAGATCCAGGATAACTCCGACACTGCCCAATGCCGAGCATTTGCCGTCACCCTCATCCGGGCTAGACGAGACTTGTTCCAAGGAATCACGCCATGCTCCATCTCTACCTTTGATGAGCCGGCCACCCAGTTCCTCGGTCACTTCATCGGAAACAAACGACAGAAGAGGACTGTCGATTACCTCTTCACCATAAAGAGCGGGGAAAAGGAATCATATAAGGGATACTTCACTCGCTTTTACAATGCTCTCCTCGAGGTCCCTGAGCACTGGGATGAAACTGTCATCAGCACACTTAGGTCGGTTCTTAGGCACAAAGAGTGGCTCCGCTCTCTTGCATTAGCATAACCTAAGACCATAGCCGAGGTAAAATATTGGACCGAATGAGAGATCCAACTTGAGTCGGAGGTGAACGACAACCTGCCCCGGGGTGACCAAGCCAACCAAAAGAAGAGGGGCAGAGAAGAGAAGAAGAAGGTCAACCGACCAAAGCCATACTCCCCGAAATTCCAGGAGTACACTCCTCTTAACATCTCCCAGACCGAGTTGTTGGAGGAGGTGAAGGGCGAGAGATTCTTCAAGCTCCCTCCAGTCATCCATAGAGCGGCTAAGCGTATTCGGGACCCGTACTGCGCCTTCCATAGGTCGCAGGGTCACCCGACCGAAAACTGCAAACAACTCCATGACTGCATCGAGGAGTTGATCCGCTCTGGCCACCTGGCGAAGTACCTGTGGGACAAGCGACAAGCGGATCGGGAACAGGAGAACCATCCCCCTCCCGGGGAATTAACGATCGGGCAAATTATGGTCGTTCCATCCGAATCTTCCTGGGGTGCCAGCGAAAATCACCGCCTCGTACGTCTGTTCGGATCGGTCAAGGTTGTAAAGGTACACATCGTCCCGAGAAATTATCTCACTGATGAAAACGCATGGACGCACGGCCATCTTCAGAAACACAAGGCTAGAAAGGAACCAACACGCCTTTGCTATTTATAGCTTTAACAAAAATCTTCCAACGGGGGGGGGGACTAATGTTATTCGCTCTTCTGTCGACGTCGTGATCTCTGGGAGGGGGAACTACGATCTAGGGGGCAGGGCCCGCCGCTTGAATGCGAATGAGCGCATGCACCATCGATGTGAGTCTATCAATGCGGGCGGATAAGGCGACAATGGCTTTGGGAGGAGGAGACAAGCCGCTCCCGCCTCCGTTGTGTGGGAGACGACGACTCGTACTGGGATCGCCACGGTTCTCGCTCTCCATTAGGTCGAAGACGGAAGATCAACTTTGATGGGGGAAGAAACTTACAAGCGTTCATAGACGGCGCCAACTGATGGAGGTCGGATCTCCTTCAGATGCTGTCCTCGGTCGATCTGTAGCGAGCGCTATTGAACGGCTGAGATTTGGCTTGAAGGTTGTCTCCTTAGGCGTGTGGATCTCAATAGGCTGATTTTGAGATGAAGCCGAGCTATCTGCAAAGAAGTCTTGGGGTGGGTGACCACCGTAGGACCCTCCGACGATCAATTTAGCCGAGGAAAATGAGCATAGAAGTGGCTTATTAGATTAAAATTTCCTTACCTGAGTCGTCTTAGAGTGGGCTTTTTATAGTGGTCGCATGGAGCAAGAAGGCGCGGGATCTTCGCCTTCGGTTACGCCCCTGACGTTACGCCAGCGTGAGTGACGGGATCCCCTCATTAATGGCAGGAAACACCCATTAATGGGAGGATGCTCCAACATGGGACGCAGGACATGGGGGTGGCGGATATCTCGCTTTGGTGAGATATGCCGAGCCGTTGCGGAAGCGCTAGGGCCTCACGTTCTCGTTTGTCCAGGAGAGATGGGGAGGCTTAGCTCGGCATGAGGCTCAGAGATGAGCCGAGAGGTCGAGGAGGCTCAGCTCTGCAATAACTCGGAGATGAGCATAGGAGAGTGGGCGCCAGTTCGGCGGCTAGGTCACTCTTGGGTATGGGGCGGAGTGTAAGCTCGGATACGAAACGGGGAAGGTAATCAGTGTTCCACACTGATTTTGCCAAGATATCTCCCCAGGAGTCTAGTGAGCTATCGCGGGTGATGCATCATTCGCCACGCGTCGTGATCTGAGGAGTTCTCACTTATGAGCATCATCAAGTATCAACACATCTTTACATGAAAATAACACATCACTGGTATACTCTACCCTTTTGATTGGTTATGCATACCCCACACCCACTCCCCCAATATATATATATATATATATATATATATATATATATATATATATATATATATATAATAATTTCTTCTTGGCAAAAAGGAAAAAAAGATATGTAGAAGTCCGACAAGGTTTAAATCCTAACCCGACTCGTCCTATATGAAAATTTAGGGCTTTTTCATATAAAATACCACTCGAACGGGTTTGGATGGGTTTAAACGGGTTTGCAAATTTTCTGGATTCAGGTTTGGACTAAGGTCCAAACACGCCCATTCGAACCCCGCAAGTTGACTCGGCCCGCGCCTGAACATACCCCCACTCGTTCTAAAACCAATACAATTTCTAGAAATATAATTTTAATTCCCAATTGATCAAAATATTTTCTCTCAAGGTATATTTACTTCTAGATACTTTTTGTTTATTATTCTATTAGAAAAATTGTAATTTTTTTAATTTCAACTGCTTATGTGTTGGATATTTTGTAGTGTATTATTAATATGTTATAAGTGGACCTGTTAGAATTTTGTTTATAGATGGATAACCGAAAAAGAAATCGACTTGCTCGTTGAAATCGCGAAACCCATCCATATTGGAAATCGAATGTTTGGGTATATCAGTTTGTAAACCCGTTTGAATGGGGACGGTTTAATTATCGGACCAGGTGTGTTTTTGGTGATAAACCTATCCAGCTCGTCAAATTCTGGAAAAGAATCCGAGTGCGTGGGTCCCGTTTTCTGTTGGATATAGTGCCCTCAAGGCAATTATTTTGATTGCAAGTAGTCGATTATGATAATTGAGGAAGGACCTATACAGGTATAACAGCCTTATTCGAGATGATAGTATGCTATCTGATTTGTCTTCATCATTGATGAAGCCCATAGGATAGTTGCTTGACAACCAGTATTATGATGGCAATCATATATGTGGGAGCTGGGTTGTCCATAAGCACATCCTTAAATTCCCTAGTCATGGGAGTATCGAGACCGGGCATCGATATTCCATAATAGACTAGTATATATGCTTCTAGACCCCGATGAGAGGCGATGGCCAGTCTCACATGCCATTGGTGTTGTGTCACCTAAGATAGTATACAGATTCTCCCTGGAGGTGAGTATACTGGACTGACTCACTAAGAACTTCTAGATGGTATTATATCTATCGTCAGATGGAAGTACTCAGGTGGTATGAGTACAGATTAGTCCTTTGACCTGAAGTTGTCATTTGTCTTGTGTGAGTTCCCACATTACTTTAATTACTACCCTACCATGGCTCAAAGGAGTCATGCAAACAAATTTTAGTTGAGTACAGTCCCGAGCCACATGGAGGCTGTCGGGACCCCGTTCTTGCTTACGGAATAAAATGCTACACGGAACAAAGTGCCATGTCAAGTGTCATGCCAAGGGGCAGGAGCCGCCTCTTGAATCCGTGGGGGCCACTTCTTGAGTCATTAGGACCCACTGTAGAACAATGATGAATTTTCGGAACACAATTAGAAAAAGGACGGAACTGCATTATAAATGTAATGATACCACTCCCAATTACAGAGTTGCCTTTTAAGTGAATCGGCACTATTGCAGCTTGAGAACTCTGTAGTTAAGCGTGCTCGGGCCAGGGAACTCTGGGGATGGGTGACCACCTGGGAAGTGGGCCCTGGTCGGGTCTAGTTCGCTCTAAAAGACAAAACCGTGCGTTTTTGGCCAGAACGGACAATACCATAAGTACTGGGGCGTGGGGCGTTACATTTATGGTGGCCCATGCAGGTCCCTCGGTAGTAGGTATGTGGTTCGAGGATGCACCATTGTTCATGTTAGTTATATGTATGCCCTAGAGGCCATTATTGTACATACGATGTATATTATAGTGGAAGCTTGGACATACATAGGGAGGACTTTCTTGCTCGACAAGATAGTATGCTACTGGTTGCTCTTTATCTTAATATGTACACTTACTGTCTCTCTGTTACATGTTGAGAAAGACCTTAGAATATGTACTTGACTTCCAGGATTATGATAGAGATCATACTAGTGGGTTCTGGGTAGTCTGTGAGTACATCCTTCCATTGTTCCTAGTCGTAGGAGTATCGAGATAGGGCATCGATATTCCAGAGTAGACTAGCGTATACGCTTCTTGACCCATATGATGGGCGATGGATGATCCCACATCCATTGGTGTTTGACATCAGAGAAGGTATACGGGTTCTCAGTGGAGACTGGGTACACTGAACAGGACTCGCCGAGAACTCTTAGATGGTATTATACCTCACGTCAGATAGCAGTTCTCTGGTGACACCGGTACAGGTTAGTCTGTCGACCTGAGATCGTCATAAAGTCTTGTGTGTCTCCCACTGTGCTTTGATTTCCACCTTACCACGGATCTACCGAGTCGTACAAACATGAGGTTTTTAGGTGCAGTCCCGAGTCACATAGAGGCAATGAGCGATGCGAGGTGATTTCGTCTCTTCCGGTATTGGGGGTTGATGTTGCGCTATGCTCGATTAGCCATAACAGGAAATCCCTAGCCAGGGTTGCTGAGATCTACTGGTAAGTGTTATCAGTAGTTTCTCAAACCGTTATGGACCTTGCATCGACATGATTCATCAGGCTATTGGGGTCTGACGTTATACCACCCCCAGGATGTGATATGCAACATATCTGACGAAGAGACCGGACTGTACGGTAGTGTTACTGATTGGATTCACAGGAGTATGAGAAGGCTTGCTTGTTGATCTTCTGATCACTCAATACCCGGGTGGCCGTTACGTTTAGCAGACCGCTTGCGGCTTTTGGGTGTTTGATATGATCATCACTTACTGCCGGCGTATTGACGAGTCTTTAGAGTCCTACACAGAGGTTTCCTGGTTCATGCGAAATGAAGTAGGAGCACATATGTGATATGTGCGGGACCGAGATTAATGCGCGTATATGATGCCGTATTCTATTCTCATGATATGTTATATCGGTCGGCTATATGTGATATAGCCGGGTTATCGGATCAAGTGTTGATTCGATAAGATGATTCATATGATATTAGTCGGTTGTATGTGATATAGCCGGATTATTAAATCAAGTGATGATTTGATAATTTAATGTATAATTATATATTTGATATATTAACTTACATTAACTAATATTTGCTCACTAAGTATTCTTTTTCTCACTTGTGTGCATATAGTATATATGTGATATATATTAATATACATTTTTTGTGTCACGCTAGATGCCACATGATATATGGGTGTATGAGACTTACACCAAGTTTGATATAACGAAGGGTTTATATTTATCTAAGTAATTCAAAATTGGATGAAATTTTTTCATGGCTACAAGCTTGTAGATGCTTGTGGAACCATTGACCAAGTCCACTAATTTTGTTTTACTTATAGATATTTATTTACCTAACTATTATTGTTAGCTATAGTTTAGTCTCTACATGAGTTAGGGTATGACACTAACTCACCTATGGTTGTTATTCTCACCTCATGAGTTTCGTTCTCATCTCCACTACATCTTCTTCTTCCTCATGGAAAAGCTTTCTAGCTTTTGAAAAGGTGATGAAATATTGTGAGAAAAATTAATCTATAGTGAGCCCAATTTCTACTTCATCATCCTATCGTATATTAGTCATTTAGTTTAGGGTGTTTGCTTCACTAACCTACAATTAGTGAAGAGGTAGCATAAGCTTGAGTCTCCTCGACGTAGATCATCTTCGGCCTCGAAGACTTTGAGCAAGCTTGTTCATTTCTTCATGTGAACCTTTACTAGAGTTCGGGTGTTCACTACTTGGAGCGAAGGGACTACTACACGGAGGTTTAGAAGTGAAGGACTAGTCTATAAAGGTTGTATTCATCATTCACTTAGATGTAATGTTGTTTGCATTGCTAGTTCGTCTAAATCTCTAGTTAAGATTCTAAGGTTAGGGTTCTTTAGTACGACAAAAATTTGGAAACGGCATGGACGATGCCTCCCGAAACCTTGCTTTCGCCCTACGGAACCCTACAGTGGTATCAGAGCCATGCTAGTGATTTATACGATATTTGTTTGATTACGAAACAAAAACTACTCCGAAACTTGAAACGCTAAAAGCTAGTTTCTGTCAATTTTTAAATGGCCTCTAAAATTTTTTAAAGCAACTGCAGAATTATGCATATGATGTAACATGAGCACAGAACCAAAACCAACCCATTTGGCCGGATTTTTCCCGACCACATAAGAAAAATATCCAGCCAGGCCGGTCTAAGTGTTAAATCTGGGGTTCGTTTTGGTTTGGTGCTTCAGGCTATGGGTTTTGGTGTTTCAGGTGTTGCTTGTTTTTGCTAAATTTGTATGTGATGTTATCTTTGTGCAAAGGCAATTCAGAGTGTTTCGTAATCGTAGTTCTACCATCTATTCGGGTTATTTAGACGACGTTAAAAAGTTCGAACGGATATCTATTTCCCATATTTTCTCTCGCTGGAAATTTTCTAAGAGTAGAATTTTTTCCAAGTTTAAAATCTTCAGAAAATCATGCAAGCGATTCTGTGGACCATCTAGAAGAACGATACCCAAAATTGACTTTTTGGATTGCGGAACCACGGTCATACCCTAGGGTTTGCCGCAGTTCCGCGGCGACATGAGTGAGGCATAGGTCGGCCCTTCTACGGATGGTTCATAGGTGTTGTGGCATGTTCTGGGTACTTTTTGAACTCCGCTTAAGTATTGAGCTCTTTAGGAAATTTTGGGTGTTTGTTTATTCGATCAAAAATATTAACATCGTCTAGCTATCTGTGATTATGATACAATATTTGGAATCCACAAAATTATTTATGTGATAACTAGTTTGAATTTTATAAATCTAGTAAGTTAGTCTCATTTTATCGGTTGCCACGGGATTTTTATGCGAATCAAAAGTCCGTCGCAATTACGTAGTATATGCGGATATTCACCGGGTAACGTTACAAGATAGCCATGCCCCATAGCCCTGACCAAGTGATTGTAGGAAAACCCAGTTGCCAAAAGCATCCGTTCGGGTGCTCGCGGTTGCAGTGTTCCGCCTAAGTGCACTTCGTCGATGGCATCGGGGGTGCGGCTGTCTACTAAATATTCCGACAAGCATTCGATCTGGTTATCGGAAATCTTGTTGAATTACCCGACAGGTTATTGGAAAGTGTTTTCAATATCGAGACTAAAATGCGGGGTTTATAATTGTTAGGCATGTGATCTCTAAGGAATTCATTTGGTTAGGCATGAAATCCAAAGTATGTGATACATTGGGTTTATGATGTCTAAGGTGGTTGTGGATTCCAATTGTTGTAGTTTTTCACTTTCTTTTCTGCGGCCGTAAGTGTAATATGTGGTGTATCGCCAGTTTCGTTGCTATATGTCAACGACAATTGGGATACGCATATTTACTTACGTTGATGACATGTGATGTTTTGTGTTGCTGTGATATGTTTTATTGGATCGTCGTGTTTTGAATAGCCGGGTTTTTTTATGTGAGATGAGAGTTTTTCATTTTCATTCATGTAAAAACTTGTATGTAATATTCTTTTATTGGGGCACTTCTGGGTTGAGGATGATGTCACCGTTGATGGATATTATTTACTTTTCCGAATTACGATAGACCCAAGGAGAAGAGCACAAGTAACCGGGTTCTAGAGTCCACAGGAAGACCATTTCGAGGAGACGAGACCGGGTCTCCTAACTCTAGAATTGGTAGGGTTGCTTGCCGCTCTTGTAGGGGTCTAGGGATGTGGGTTTGGCTATTCATCACGACCGTGGAATCCGTGTTTTATACTGGTTTAATTTAAAACACGGAATTCCTAGTATATCCAATATTTTATATATGTTCTTCTGCTGCTGATATTCTGTGATGTGATCACTTGATGTTTTGAGACGAATGCTTATATTATATATATATGATATATAATAAATATTTCTATTTTCGTTTCTTCTGATAATGCTTATGAAGCATAAATGATAGGACTTCATTAATGAGATTAATGAAAGAAAATAAACCTAAATGATGTTGCAGAATCGAATTTGAAACTCACTCGGCCTTTTTATGAAAAAGAAAGTTTCAAAATGCGGAGCTTAAGCCACTCCTTTTAAAACCATTTGATTCTAAAACGATATCAAGTTCAAAGAGTTAAAAGGTTTTCTTAAAAACCATCCGCAACTCTCCGTCATTTTAGGAAGTAGAGTACTTAGTATTCGTGCTGCGTATGTTGACCATAGTCAAGGCGTAGTGTACGGTAGCTAAGTGATGTCTTCCTACACAGCATATGATGCAATTAGTCAGGACATTCATGTGATTATGTTGACTATAGCCAAGGGTCATGTGGGTGGGCCTAATTAATCATGAAATGACGGGTAGAACTTGGCTAGGACTTATGATATGTTGACCATAGCCAAGGTCATAAGTACTAGGGGTAAAAACCATTTTCAGGAATTTCAAGTGTTGAAATTTGCAATGAGATTGCATACCTTCTATGCGATAGATGAATCCCGATACCCACTGCGAATAAGTATTACTCATGGGAGAGTTTTACACTTTACAATTAGCTAACCTATTAGGTGTCTAGAAAAGTGTCAACGAGCTTATGCCTCTGGGAAAATGAGGTTTACTTTAATTAGGTCCGTGCGAAAGCACGGGGAGCCTCCCTCAAAGTACCGACACTGGCCTGGCTGAACGGTTTGCGAACTTGTCGGGTGTAATTAATCCCGGCTAGTCTTTCCTTTTAGGGTTTGAAGGAAGATTTGATAAAAACAGTGGGATCCATCCTCATTAGATAAAATAATAACCAATCTAATCTTGCAAGAGCGCACGCAGAGTGTTTTCTTCTCTCTCTCTCCTGGTAGCGACCATATCATGCCTTAATCAAGATAATAATATGGATGTATTAACCGAACCTGCTTATTATACTGTGCTGGGGAATGTTGGTTTCGTTCTTTCTTATAATTGTTATAATTCTGAACAGGAAATAGGGGAGTATTCGGATTCCCATGCCACCCAATCAAAGAAAGTGCATGTTGATGCATCTTCTTCGGGTGAGTTCATTACCGAGAACTGTTTCTCAGTATCCTTTGCATCCTGAGTATGTGATACCAGAACAGGATCCCGCATATGTAATGTGTTACATGGGCTACAGAAAGGTAGAGAACTGGGAATGGGTGATATGTCTCTACGTGTAGAGAATGGTGCAATTGTTGTAGCCAAATCAGTTGGCAGATATCACCTTGTATTAAATACATTGATTCTGAAAGAATGTTATTACATACCGAACCTGATATACAACATTACATTGGTTTCTTTAATGAGTTAAAGAAGGATATAATTTTGTATTGATGGATAATATTGTGAACATTTTCTCGAATCAAGAGTTGACTGTATCAGGCACGTTATATAATGACATATACGTTCTAAATCAAACCACAATTCAAAGTATAATGAACACACAAGAGGAGTAGTTCAGAAATGAACGAATCCCTCTTATGGAATTGTAGACTAGGTCATATCAATGCGACACGACTGACTAAGTTACATAAGGATGAATATGAGAATCTGTTCGAATTTTCATCTTATGATACTTGCCAGTCTTGTCTCAAAGGTAAAATGACCAATACTCCGTTTACTGGAAACAGAGAAAGAGTTACTGAACTCTTGGGACGGATACATGATGATGTATACGGTCCTAAGTCTACAAATGCCAAGGTTGGTTCTTCGTAGTGAGGAAGCGTGGCAGTTTCTTGAGGACCTTAGTGAACAAACAATTCAGTGGGAGAGCACCAAGACCACATCATCTTCTTCTAGTGGTCAATCTAGGGCAGGCATACATCAATTAGATATGTCGATTGCTATGAAGGCTGAGATGGCCGCTCTTACGAAAAAGCTAGAAGCGATTGAGACCAAAATCTCATCGTCTTCTCCTGCCCCTGTTGTGCCTCCACGAACTGTTTGTGCTTGTTGTTCGGATCCATCACATCTCACCGAAGAGTGTCCTTACAATGCATCTACTGAAGGACATGATCAAGTCAATGCTGCCTACCAGCAACGACAGAGAAACGATCCATACTCTTCGACATACAATCCGGGGTGGAGGAGTCACCCAAATTTTGCTTGGAACTAAAATCAACAATTCCAAGGAAATAACAATTTTCAAAGGCCTCCTCCTCCACAACATCAACAAGCACCTCCACAAACTCAATTTCAACAGCAACCTTTTCAACAACCACCTTACCCTAATCAAGTAAACAATTTTGTGCCTAACAATTCTTACCCGCCAAACAATTTTGTTCAACCTAACAATGACAAGGTTACTTCGCTCGAAAGAAGTCTAGATGCATTCCTAAAGCAATCTACACAATCTACAGCAAGATTAGAGACTTCTATTCAATCTTTGGTGCAAAACAGTGCCTCACACGATCAAAGCATCAAATCTATTGAGGCACAAATTGCACAACTCAATGCAGTATTGAGCGAGCGAGAAAAAGGAAAGCTCCCATCTCAACCACTGCCCAATCCCGGTCACGCATATGCTGCATATCAACAGCAAAATCATAACGTAAATGCTGTGACCACGTTGAGAGCTGGAAAAGTGTTGCAAAACAATGTGGGTATTAACCATGACACCCCTGCCGGTGGTTCTTCTTCATCTTCTTCATCTTCTTCTTCTTCGTTAGAGCCTATTTTCCATCCTCCACACGGCTCTACTTCTTCTAGCTCGAACGGACCCACTTCTCACAACACGAACACATCTATACGGGGTTCCGTTCCAACTCAATAATCTGATCCGCAAAAATTGGACTCAACAACCTTTCAAAATGTACCTTTTCCAAACCGGTTGAGATCCAATAAACCAACTCCACAAATGGAGAAGATTGTCGAGTTGTTCAAACAGGTTAGGATAAATATCCCTCTTTTGGATGCAATCCAACAAGTTCCTTCATATGCAAAAATCTTAAAGGACTTATGCACCAAAAAGAGGAAGTCACAAGTACCAAAGATAGTTTTCGTGGCTAGTGCTATTAGTGATGCTATTGTAAATTCTTTACCCCAAAGCAAAAGGACCTCGGCTGTCCTACTATTTCGATAACAATTGGGGACAAGAACATCAATAGAGCACTATTAGATCTTGGTGCTAGTCTCAATTTTCTATCTTATTCTGTGTACGAGCAATTAGGCGTTGGAGAGATTAAGCCCACTCACTGCACTCTCCAAATGGTCGACCGATCAATCACCCATTCTAGGGAAGAGTTGGAGGATGTGTTAATTAGAGTTGGGGATTTCATTTTCCCCGTAGACTTTATTGTTATGGATACACAACCTGTCGCTAACCCCCGCAGTCAAATTCCGGTGATACTTGGTCGACCATTCCTGGCGACTTCTAACGCAGTGATCAATTGTCGTAACTGTTCAATGAATCTATCTTTTGGCAATATGACAATTGAACTCAACATCTTTAAGTTGGAAATCAGCCTGCCGATCCTAATTCTAGCGTACTTGATGTTTGCTCGATCAATGAGATCGCGGAGGAGGACTGTGAGTTCGAAAATTTCATGTTCGATCACAGCAGTGTTGACGCCACTAGTACGTTCCTCCTAGAATCCGACACAGCTTTCACGGCGGACAACGATTATGAGTGTTTCACCTTTGTAGACGATTTTGAAGACTCACCACCCGAGCTTGTGTCATTTGCTTTTTCGGATAAGTTAGTTGAACCATCCGACTCGGTTGCGTACACTCGATTTGAACCTTTGATGGAATCCTTCGAGTTTGAAACAGTTACTCCATTGTTACCATCTATTGTTTCACCTCCTAAACTCGAACTAAAGCTTTTGCCATCGCACCTAAAATATGCTTATCTAGGTGATAATGAGACCTTACCCGTTATCATATCGGCATCTCTAGCTCTTGAGCAAGAGAAGGCCCTTTTAATGGTCTTAGAAAATAATCGGCAAGCTTTTGGATGGTCTATGGTGGACATCAAGGGGATTAGTCCCCTCATAGTTGAACATCATATACACTTGATGGATGATGCCAAGCCGGCAAGGGATCCACAAAGACGCCTCAACCCCATTATGAAAGAGGCTGTTAAGAAGGAGATTGTTAAATGTCTTGATAGTGGTATCATCTACCCTATCTCGGATAGCCAATGGGTTAGCCCCATTCATGTCATGCCAAAGAAATCGGGCATCACGGTCATTACCAATGAGGTAAATGAGTTAATTCCCACTCGCACCCAAACGGGGTGGCGAGTTTGTATCGACTATAGAAAACTCAATGCCGCGACAAGAAAGGACCACTTTCCTTTACCATTCATTGACCAAATGCTAGAATGATTGGCGAGGCATGAGTTCTACTACTTTTTAGATGGCTATTCCAGTTATAACCAAGTCCCCATAGCCAAAGAGGATCAAGACAAGACCATATTTACTTGTCCCTTTCGCACTTTTGCTTATCGTCGCATGCCCTTTGGGTTGTGCAATGCACCCGCTACATTTCAGCGGTGTATGATGGGGATCTTTTCAGACATGGTTGAAAAGTTCTAAGAGATCTTTATGGATGATTTCTCCATTTTTGGTGACTCCTTCGACGAGTGTTTACGGCATCTTGATGCAGTTCTTACCCGCTGTAGGGATAAGAACCTAACTTTGAATTGGGAGAAGTGTCACTTTATGGTACGAGAAGGCATCGTCTTAGGACATGTCATCTCGCAAAACGGCATAGAGGTTGATAGAGCCAAGCTTGAAGTCATCTCTAATCTTCCTCCTCCTAAATGCGTCAAAGACATCCGAGCTTTCCTTGGCCACGCCGGATTTTATAGACGGTTCATCAAGGATTTTAGCAATATTGCTGGACCCTTGACTCTCTTATTGGCCAAGGACACAACATTTGATTTCGACTCAACTTGAATGGAAGCATTCGAGTCTTTGAAACACTCTCTCATTTCTGCGCCCATTCTTTCATCTCCAGACTGGACGCAACCTTTCGAAATTATGTGCGACGCCTCAGATTTTGCCATTGGTGCTGTCCTTGGACAGCACATTAACAAGATGCCGCACGTGATTTATTACGCTAGCCGTACATTAAATGAGGCCCAACTGAACTACACAACAACAGAAAAAGAGTTTTTAGCAGTTGTGTTTGCAATTGAAAATTTTCGGCCTTATTTAATCGGCTCTCCAGTTATTGTGTATACGGATCATTCAGCTCTTCGCCACCTTTTTGCGAAGAGGGATGCAAAATCGAGGCTAATACGTTGGATCCTCCTGCTACAAGAGTTTGACCTTGTCATAAGGGACAAAAAAGGATGTGAAAACTTAGTGGTTGATCACCTTTCACGACTTCCTTCTTCACCCGCACTTGAACTTCCTATCACTGATGCTTTTCCCGATAAGCAACTCTTGACCGTTTCTTGCGAACCATGGTTCGCTGATATAGTAAACTACTTAGCCACCGGCTTAATACCTAACGATTGGTCGAAACAGGATAAACTTCGATTCTTGTCCCAAGCAAAGCATTTTTACTGGGATGAACCTTATCTTTTTAAATACTGTTCCGACCAAATCATTCGTCGGTGTGTACCGGAAAACGAGTTTAAGAGTGTGCTATCTTTTTGCCAGGATCAAGCATGTGGCGGGCACTTTGGCCCAAAGAAGACGGCCGAAAAAATCTTGGAGTGTGGTTTCTATTGGCCACGACTCTTTAAGAATTCATATGAATACTGCAAGACATACTCCCGGTGCCAACACTTGGGCCGGATATCGCGGAGAAACGAAATGCCGCTCCGACCAATTTTGGTTGTCGATGTTTTTGATGTTTGGGGTATAGACTTCATGGGACCATTTCCCAATTCTTTTGGGAATGTTTATATTTTGTTGGCTGTTGACTACGTTTCAAAGTGGGTCGAGGCTGTGCCTAGCCGAACGAATGACAATACGGTTGTCGTTCGATTTCTTAAAGAACACATCTTTTCTCGATTTGGGCACCCTCGAGCAATCATAAGTGATAATGGTTCTCACTTTTGCAATAGGACTTTTGAGTCCTTAATGCGCAAATATTCTATAACCCACAAGTTGTCAACGCCATACCATCCCCAAACATGTGGGCAAGCCGAGGTTTCAAATCGGCAAATCAAGCAAATCTTGGAGAAAACGGTGTCTAAAAACCGTAAAGATTGGTCCCTCAAACTGATCGATGCACTATGGGCTTTCCGTACTGCATACAAGACCGATCTTGGTATGTCTCCATACCGGCTTGTTTACGGGAAGGCTTGCCACCTCCCAGTAGAAATTGAGCACAAGGCATTTTGGGCTATCAAAGAGTTGAATTTATCTTTAGGAGATGCGAGCAGCAACTGAAAGCTGCAATTAAATGAACTAGAAGAGCTGCGGGACGAGGTGTATGATAATGCTGTAATTGTTAAGAACCGAACTAAGGTGTTCCACGATAAACACCTTTTGCGAAAAACTTTTGAACCTGGTCAACAGGTATTACTCTATGACACTCGGTTACATTATCACCCAGGCAAGCTCCGTTCTAGATGGAAAGGGCCATATGTTGTTCGCACCGTTTATCCGCACGGTGCGGTTGATCTTGAAAATTCTGAGGACGGTACTTTATTCAAAGTTAATGGACATCGATTGAAACAGTTCCTCACAGCGGATCCGTCGGAGGAGCCCCTGTTTTTGCAGGAGCCGATTTACACTGATTGATTTTCCTCCGCTTTCACCCTCGAATTTCCAATCAATTTTTCCAAAACTTTATTTCAAATAAGTTTGGGGGTGTGTATCATTTGTAAATATGTTAATAAGCAGGACATCGCCGACATTATCGACCCACTTGGTCCAGCATGACAGTGAGGACACTGTCCAGTTTAAGTTTGGGGGTATGCTCGGTACGTCTTCTTCCTTCGCATTCATATGTATATTTTTGCATTTGCATATTTATTTGAAAACCCATAAAGATTGAAAAATTATAAAAAATTATTCAATTTTGGCTTAGTTGACTAGAGTTTGACAGATAGGTTAACTGGCTACGAACAACTAGATCTTAGACTTAGTAAATTAAAAACCCTAAAAATAACATTCCTTAAAGTTTAACGGTCGAAAGTATATGTCCTTGTAGTTTATTTAGTAATAGACAAATTTTGGGTTCACTTCCTGGGATAAGTCGAAATATAGGAAAAGTATTGATTTTTATTAGAGCATAAGTTTGAAAAATAATTCCTCGCTTAAGTATGAATTCTGAAAATGTATACCCTACAAATTGCACTAACACACACCTTGAAACTTGGAATAGTAGAGGAGACCTTGAAATGCTCTTGTCTAAAGTCCTTAGTACGAAGAAAATAAAAGAGGTGAATAAAGAAAAAAAATGGACACTGGTTTTTGTGATTACTCGAGGCTGCAAAAATAGAAAAATATTTAGCGAGGGTGCTTCATCACCTAGTGCCTTAGACCAACTGGTTTGGGAGTCACTGCTAAAGCCTTGGGTGTTGCAAGACTAGGAAGAACGCTTTAATGTGCAAACACATCTTGTAATCGGTCGTTGGTACCTCAAGAAGTATTAACGGTCGCATGAAGGATGTGTAAGCAAAATTCATTTAATTATTCACCAATTAATAAGTGCTTTGGACGAAAAGGACAAGAGTATGATTGCTTGATTTGAATTTCCAAGTATAGGGGTGATTTATACACACACGTGGGGATATGAGATTAGAGTTTAGATAAGAGAAAGGAATGAAGAATAGAACTTGTATCTTTAGTAGAATTGATTAAAAATTCCTAAGTGGAGATGGAACCCTAGAAGGAAAACTTAAGAAATGCCAAAAGCTAAGTAAGTCTATAGAACATATATAATCTTACGTTAAATGATGAGGAAGTGTGAAGAATACGGGTGGATAGTTTACAAGTCGACGATAATAGAAGTCCTTGTTAGAAAACCTAACTGGAGAATTAAAGTTAATGAACCAAATGTTAGTTATATGTATGCCCTAGAGGCCATTACTGTACATTGGATGTATATTGTAGTGGATGCTGGGACATATATAGGTAGGACTTTCTTGCTCGACATGATAGTACGCTATCTGGTTGCACTTTATCTTAACATGTATACTTTCTGTCTCTCTGATTACATGTTGATAAAGCCCTTAGGATGTGTACTCGACTTCCAGGACTATGATGTAGATCATACTAGTGGGGCCTGGGTAGTCCATGAGTACATCCTTCAAATGTTCCTAGTCGAGGGAATATCGAGACGGGGCATCGATATTCCAGAGTAGACTAGCGCATATCTTCTCGACCCATGCGATGGGTGATGGATGATCCCATATCCATTGGTGTTTGTCATCGAAGATGGTATGAGGGTGCTCAGTGGAGACTGGTTACACTGAACGGACTCGCCGAGAACTCCCAGATGGTATTATACCTCACGTCAGATGGCAGTTCTCTAGTGATACTGGTACAGCTTAGTCTGTTGACCCGAGATCGTTATAAAGTCTTGTGTGTCTCCCACTGTGCTTTGATTTCCACCCTACCACGGCTCTACTGAGTTGTGCAAATAGGTGGTTATTAGGTACAGTCCCGATTCACATGGAGGCAATGAGCGATAGGAGGGGATTCGTCTCTCCCGGTATTGGGGGTTGATGCTGCGCTATGCTCGACTGGCCATAACAGGAAATCCCTGGCCAGGGTTGCAGTGATATACTGGTAAGAGTTATCAGTAGTTTCACGAATGTTATGGACCTCACGTCGGCATGACTTATCAAGCTACTGGGGTCTGACGTTTACCACCCCTAGGCGAGATATGCGACATATCAGACGAACAGACCGGACTGTACGGTAAGTGTTACTGGTTGGATTCACAGGAGTATGAGCGGGCTTGCTCGTCGATCTTCTGATCGCTCAATACCCGGGTGGCCGTTACGTTTAGCAGACCGCTTACGGCTTGTGGGTGCTTGATATGATCATCATCTGCTACCGGCGTATTGACGAGTCTTTAGAGTCCTACACAGAGGTTTCCTGGCTCAAGCGAAACGAAATAGGAGCACATATGGGATATGTGCGGGACCGAGAATGATGCGTGTATGTGATACCGTATTTCATTCTCGCGATGTATGTGTCGAATGGTTGTATGCGATATAACCTAGTTATCGAATCAAGGATTGATTCGATAAGCCGATACATAGTATACTGGTCGGTTATATGCGATATGACCGGATCGTTAAATCAAGTATTGATTTAATGATTTAATGCATAATTGTATATTTGATATATTACTTTGCATTAACTAGTATTGGTTCACTTTAAATGGATTTTCTCACTTGGATTGTGCACATTGTATATGTGATATATTTTTGTGCACAAGATTGTATCATGTTTGATGATACATGCAAGCTTAGGTTTGTGTAAAGAATTAAACAATGGTTAAGTTAGTGGTTAGGGTTTACTTTTATCTCATTCATTTATCTATTGATTTATCTATTTATTTCTTTTTGGAAAAGATAAAAAGAATGGTGGCTTTTTTGTAGTTTTGTGGAAACTTCATGAAATGTTGAAATCTTGACCATTCTTGTTCTTTTCCTAAACCTAACCATTAACCCTAACCATAGTTTATTCTCTACACCTAAATATGGTTACTATCATGATAAGTATCAGTTTATTTGATAATTTAGATATACTTATCATATTCTTTTACTTCATCTTCTTCTTCTTCAACAAAAGAAAAAGCTTGCAACCTTTAATGGCAACTAGCCAAAACAAGTGAGAAATCCAAATCTAAAGTCTACCCACTTCCTATTTCTTCATCCTTTACCTCTTGCCAAGTTGTATAGGGTGTTTCCTTCACAAGTTTTCAAGGCTTGGTGAAGTTGGAGCTCGTTCTTGTGATGCCTCGACGTAGATCATCTTCGGCATCGAACCGACGATCAAGCCCGCCCATTCTTCGATGATGCCAATGCTAGAGTCATGGCGATTTGGACAGTGGAGGGAGATCATCGCGGAGCTTAGGAATTGGTGGACCGGATCTACAAAGGTTGTAGTCACTTTCCCTTAGCATTTAATTCGATTACTTGCTTGCATCGCCTTGATTTCTAGTTAACGATCCGTATTAGGGTTTGTAGGCACAATGTGCATGTTTGATCACTTGTGAGACTCCATCAGAGTGCCTAGGAACCCTACAGTGGTATCAGAGCCTAGCTAGAGCCTTAGGCGATGCGTAGACGGAATTAGAAGTCCGATCGACCCGAAACCCCAATTTTAACATGCTCTCTGGACTTTTTTGAAATTCGTGGATTTTTGTGAATTAAAAATATGCAGAAAACTCAGCAGGTATTCCTAAGAATTACTGTGAAATTCTATATCATGATTCCTCTAGACTGCGGCGGAACCGCGGCACAAGCATGGCTTGTGCGGCGGTTCCGCGGCCAAGTTGTCCCATCATCTGTTTATATTTTCACAGTAACTCCTAGTTTTTAGTGCTGGTTTTCCTGGGAATATTTTAATATTTATTCCAGAGTTTTATTTTCTGGGTTGTATTGGGAACTCAGTGTATCGATCGGATTATCTAATTTTATCAGTGTGTTTTTCCGAGTATTTTCAGAATATGTTAAAAAGTTCGACCGGATATAAATACCCACTTTTTCCCCTGCCGGGAAATTTCCAATTGTTGGATTTTTCCGTAGTTTAACGACGTTCTAAGTAGTGCAAGTAACGCGATGGACCCTCTAGAAGACAACAAACCTTAACTCGATTATGTGACCATCTTGAACTGCCCTTTGAACCTTCGGGTTTGGGGCAGTACGGCGTGCCACATGTGAGGCGTTGGCTTGACCCTTCTACGGCTGGACCGTTGGTACTGAGGAACGAACTGAATGTTGTTAGACTTATTTCATGTGTTGAGCTGTATCGGGAAAACTTGGGTGTTCGACTGTTCGATCGGAAAGTTTAACATTTTCTATTTATCCGGAATGTGATACAATACTTGGAATTCGCAAATAGTTATGAGATAACGGAATGAATATTATAAACATAGCAGTTTAGTCTCACTTGATCGGTTGCCACGGAATTTTGATGTGATCAAAAGTCCATCGCAATCACGTAGCGTACGCGGATACTCGCCGGGTAAACTTAATAGACAGCCTCACTCCATAGCCCCGACCACGTGACTGTAGGAGAACCCCGTCGCCGAAAGCATCCGTTCGGGTGCTCGCGGTAGCGGTGTTCCGCCTTGGTGCACTTTGTCGACGGCGTCGGGAGTGCGGCCGTCTACTGAAGTTTGCGACGAGCATTTGATCAGAATGTCGGGAATCCTGTTGAATTGCCCGACTTGATATTGAAAAGAGTTTTCGATAATGAGACTAAAATGCGGGGTTTATAATTGTTAGGCATGCGATGTCTAAAGAATTCATTTGATTAGGCATGTGATGTCTAAAGGAGTTGCGGATTCCAACTGTTGTAGTTTTACACTTTCTTTTCTGTGACTGTAAGTGTAATATGTGATATCGCCGGTTTCGTTGCTATATGTCAACGACAATTGGGATGCGCATATTTACTTACGTTGATGACATGTGATGTTATGTGTTGCTGGATATGTTATATTGGATCGTCGTGTTTGAATAGCCGGGGGTTTTTATGTGAGATGAGTGTTTTTTATTTTCATTCATGTAAAAACTTGTATGTAATATTCTTTTATTGGGGCACTTCCAGGTTGCGGAAGTTGTCACCGTTGATGTATATTATTTACTTTTCTGCACTAGGATAGACCCAAGGAGGGGAGCACAAGTAACCGGGTTCTGGGGTCCAGTGGGAGACCAACTCGAGGAGTCGAGTCCGGGTCTCCTAACCCTAGAATTGGTAGGGTTGCTTGCCGCTCTCGTAGGGGTCTAGGGGTGTGGGATTGGCTATTCATCACGACCGTGGAATCCGTGTTTTATACTGGCTCGTATTGAAAACACGGACGTCCTAGTATATCCAATATTTCATATGATTCTTTCTGCTGCGTTATCTGTGATGTGATCATGCGATGTTCTGTGCTCTGTTCAGATAGATGTAGTATATAGTATATATGATATATTATATAGACGTTGCTTATGTTTTACACCCGCGCTAGCCCTGCCTCGCTCTACCGTTAGTTACCTAACCTAACGGTGCAGACGGGACATCGAGGCGAATGCGGATGGCATAAGCGTACGTTATATTTATCTGTAATGATTAGGTGGAATTAAATGATGGGATATTCATTAATGAGATTAATGAAAGAAAATAAACCTAATTGATGTTGTGGAATCGAATTTCAAAATGAAAACAGGTAGCTACAGTTCTTGCTTTGCATCGCGGTGTTCCTTGTAGAACATCCTGCACCTTATTCGATAAGGAAAGGACCGAGATCCCTTCACCGGGAGTGACTCCTTTAGCAATAACTGGCAGATGCTACAACCCTCGGTTTGTCTTTTGATCGCTTCTATAGTTTCTGCTTTGCACAGTGATATATATGATATATCCCGCACCTCATTCGACGAGGAAAGGGCCGACGATCCCTTCACCGGGAGTGACCCCTTTAGCAAAACTAGAAAAGCCTCAAAAACATTCCATTTAAAAACCATTTGATTCCGCAACGAGATCAAGTTCAAAGCGTTAAAGGTTTTCACAAAAACCATTCGCAACCCTCCGTCATTTTAGGAAGTAGAGTACTTAGTATTCGTGCTGTGTTTGTTAACTTTAGTTAAGGCACAATGTACGGTAGCTAAGTGATGTCTTCCTACACCGCATATGATGTGATTAGTTAGGACAGTCGCGTGACTTTGTTGACCTTAGTTAAGGGTCATGTGGGTGGGTCTGATTGATCACGAAATGACGGATAGAACTTGACTAGTACTTATGATTTGTTGACCATAGTTAAGGTCATAGGTGCTAGAGGTAAAAACCTTTATCGGGAGTTTCAAGTGTTGAAACTTGCAATGAGATTGCAAACCTTCTATATGATAGTTGGATCCCGATACCCACTGCGAGTAATTATTACTCCTGGGAGAGTTTTGCACTTTACAATTAGCCGATCAAGTAGGTGTCTAGAAAGGTGTCAACGGGGTTACGCCTCTGGGAAAACGAGGTTTACTGTAATTAGGTCCGTGCGAAAGCACGGGGAACCTCCCTCAAAGTACCGACACTGGCCTGGCTGAAAGATTGGCGAACTTGTAGAGTGTAATTAATCCCGGCTAGTCTTTCCTTTTAGGGTTTGAAGGAAGATTTGATAAAAACAGTGGGAGCCATCCTGATTAGATAAAATAAATAACCAATCTGATCTTGCAAGAGCGCACGCTGAGTGTTTTCTTCTCTCTCTCTCCAGGTAGCGACCATATCACGCCTTAATCAAGATAATAATATGGATGTATTGACCGAACCCGGTTGTTATACTGAGCTGGGGAACGTTGGTCCCGCTCCGACTTATAATTGTTATAAGACCGAGCAGGAAATAGGGGAATACCAGATTTCCTATGCCGCCCAAACGAAGAAAGTGCATATGATGCATCTCCTTCGGGTATGTTCATTACAAAGAACTGTTTCTCAGTATCCTCTGAATCCTGGGTATATGATACCGGATGAGGATCCCAGATATGTAAGCTGTTACATAGGGCTACAAAAAGGTAGAAAAACTGAGAACAGGTGATAAGTTTCATGAGACAGAAACCGGGGCAAGTGTTGCAGCCAAGTCTGTTGGTCACTGTCACCCTGTACTACCAGTACATTGATTCTGAACAAATGCTATTAGATACCGAACCTGATATACAAAATCATATCAGTCTCTTTATTAGTAAAGAAAGGATATAATTTTGTATTGATGGATAATGTTTTGAACATTTCCTATATCAAAAGTTGATCGGTTCAGGCACGTTATCTAAAAGCATTGACGTTCTAAATCAAACTACAGTTCCTCGTATACAGAGCACACACAAGAGGAAGAGTTCAGAAATGAACGAATCATTCTTGAGGCATTGTAGACTAGGTCATATCAATGCGACCCGACTGGCTAAAGTTACATTTTAGATGCATATTTAAATCAGTTTGAATTTACATCTTGTGAAACTTGCCAGTCATGTCACAAAGATAAGATGACCATAGCTCTGTTTATTGGAAACAGAGAAAGAGTTAGTAAACTCTTGGGACTGATACATTATGATGTATGTAAGGTCTCCAGTCTACACATGCCAGGACTGTTTCTTTATACTTCATTACGTTCTCTGATAATCTCTCAAGATTCAGTCATATGTTCCTGTTGAAACATGAGTCCGAACCTTTTGAGAAATTCACAGAATATAAGTTAGAAGTAGAGAACCAAAATACGGGTATAAGTATTATGTCCTATGATAAGATCAGGGAGGAGAATACTTGAGCATAGAATTCCTGGACTATTCTAAAGGAGAATGAGATTTTCTCTCAGTGTTACTCCTCTGAATACACCAGAGCACAACGGTGTATCGGGGCGGAGCAATCACACAATATTAGATATTGTGTGCTCTATGATGAGTATTACTGAGTTACATGTTTCCTTTTGGGTGTTATGCACTTGAGAAGCTGCATACATATTGAATTAGGTTTGAATCAAATCAGTGCCTACCACTCCATATGAGATATGGTATGGGAAGAGCCCATGTCTTAAGCTAGTTAAGATTTGGGGTTGTCCGGCCTATTTTTAAAGCAAAATCCGGACAAGATCGAGGCAGGATCAGTTCTGTAGAACTGGAAAGGTTCCAGCTATACAAAACTGCAGTTGATGATTTGACAGAACCAAAGGATTCTATAGTTCCCGACGAACCTCAGCCTCTCCACCGATCTAGTAGGGTTCCTCATCCGCCTGAGAGATACCTCGGTTTTGTTGCGCCACGGCAGCGCCCCGACCGTCTATCCGAGGCCAAAATGCGGAATCAAAATTTTTCTTAACTTTCAAACTGGCGCTACCGCGGACAATAAACCCGGATCGTAACCATTAACCGATACTAGCAATCAAGAGAAAGGGTGAGAGATATACCGAGTGATCCGAGTCCTCCGGTCTTCTCGTCATCGTCCCGATCTCCCGCGGAAACTCCGGTCGTCGCCTCCTTGCCGGATGGGCACCATATCGTCTGCATCTTTTACGGGCTCCCACCTCAATACTGAGGCAACTCGGGCACGAAGCTGGCTAGTCGACGTGCCCAAGGTTTGCTGTAGAAAGTGTTGGAGATAGTGCCCTCAGAGTCAATTATTAGGTCACAGGTACGTGATTGCAATGATTGATGGAGGACCTATCCCGGTAGGAAAGTCTCACTCGAGATGATAGTATGCTATCTGGTTTACCTTTATCATCGTGTACTGCTTTAGGTGACCTGACAAGTCACTATTACACGTTGATAGAGCCCCTAGGATTCTTGCTTGACCACCAGCAGTATGAGGGCGATCATATAAGTGGGAGCTGGGGTCTATAAGCATATCCTTAAATGGTCCCTAGTCGTGTGAGTTTCGAGACAGGGCATCGATACTCCAGAGTAGACTAGTGTATACAGTCGAGACCCCGACGAGGGGCGGTGGCCGGTCTCACAAGCCACTGGTGTCAGTTGAATCACCTAAGATGTATACAGGTGCTCATTGGGTTATGAGTACACCGGACAGGACTCGCCGGGAACATGCTAGTTGGTCATATACCAGACGTCAGATGGCAGTTCCCTGGTGACATGTGTGCAGGTTAGTTCATCGACCTGGGGATCGTCATTTGTCTCGTGTGAGTTCCCACTGTACTTTGATTACTACCCTACCACGGCTCAAAGGAGTCGTGCAAACAGGTTTTAGTTGGGTACAGTCCCGAGCCACATGGAGGCAGTGAGCGTATCTTCAGGGGTTCGTCTCTCCCGGTATTGGGGGTGAGGTCGTGCTGTGTCTAGGAGAGCCATTACACAAAGTCCTTGGCCAAGGCAAGGAGATTTACTGGTAGGTATTCCAGTAGTATCTCAGGATGTTCTGGGCTACACTCCGACACGACTTGTACCGCTTTTGGGGGTCTGACTTTTACCAACCCCCTAGGCCCGCCATGCGATGCTCATAGACGAACGGACCGGACTGTACGGATATTGTCACTGACAGGCTCAGTAGGGTTGTCAGGCCGGGTTCGCCCACAGACGTCCCTTTTGGTCAATACCTGGTAGCCCGTTACGTATTGGCTTATACCTATGACGTGCTAGTGGTTAAATCCACAACCAAGGTGTTGACGAGTCTTTAGAGTCCCCCACATTCAGTTACTCATCTTTCGGGCGAAAGTTGTAGAGGCCGTATGGAGATATGGCAAGGTCCGATCAGATACGTGCGGTATTGCACGGATCAGGATCGGACAGTTTGTACTATAGGCCGTATGGTTATATGGCAGGGTTCGATCAGATAAGTGCGGTATTGCACGGATCAGGATCGAACAGGTAATACTAGCCGGTTTTGGTATAAGCCGGATCCTAGTATAGTACAGTGTAGATTTTGTCTCATTGCATTTTGTATTTCGGTCGAAATACAAATGCGGGTGTGTATGCACAGTATCGAGGTTTTCCTGTAATTTATTACAGGACCAGTTTTCTGGAGTTGCCAGTTTGCTTTCCGTTTCGGCCAATTTCCTTTGTTCCGTTCATTGGCCGAAGATTGGTGGAGGAGGGCTTATTTGCATTGTTGTAAATAAGCTTTTGTGGAGGTGTTCTTTGCATGTTTCCTTGTATCATGATGGTGTACCATCCATTGACCTTGACTTCTTGATTTGTTCATAATGGCTTGACCATTTGGAGTCATCATGGTTGTGGTTGAGTGTGGATATGGTTGTGTTCATTACTTGTGATCATTTTCTTGCATGATGTCTTTTGACCTCTCTCTCTCTTGCTTTATGAAAATGGCTCCCATTATTTTTGATACACTTCCACTCTCTCATTCTCTCCTCTCCCACCATGAGGGCCGGCCATTCCATGAGAAGGGGCTGTCCAAATTTTTGCAAGAGGGATTTTATCTCTTTTGGCATTGTAAAAATCCTATAGCTCCACAAAAATTACATGTATCATTCCTCCACCAAAAATGGCAATCTCCACAACCCCAAATGAGACTTCTTCACTACACATTCTACAGCAAATCTTGGGCACGTCGACTAGCCAGCTTCGTGCCCGAGTTGCCTCGGCATTGAGGTGGGAGCCCGTAAAAGAAGTAGGCGATGTGGTGCACTTCCGGCGACGAGGAGGAGACGGGACATTCCGCAGGAGATCGGGACGACGACGAGAAGATTGGAGGACTCGGATCTGTCGGTACTTCTCTAACCCATCTTGTAGTTAGCTAGATCTAGTTTAATGGCACGATCCGGGTGTTTAGTGCGCGGTGGTGCCGGTTTGCTAAGTCCGCAAAATTAAAGTTTATCACCGTTTCCGCATTCCGGCGTCGGATTGACGGCCGGGGCGCCGCCGTGCACTTACAGTGGTATCAGAGCCTCACCATTAACTTAGTCTAGCTTCGTTTGATGTGTTTGCATTTCCGATCGATCAAAAAGTTCCAAAACTGCATTTTAGTTCGCATCAGTTTCTGTTGAAAATTTTTGGTCTCGAAAAATTTTTCAGGTTGTAAAATAGTGATGCACTGGATGTTATAAGATTACTGTAGAAATTCGACACATTCAGTCGACCAACAGAGCGCGGAACCGCGGCCAAACCCCCACTTGGGCCGCGGTTCCGCCGCTGAACAGTGTCCTTGCTGTGTGAAATTTCTTCAGTAGCTTTATGGGGTTTAAATTGGGGTTTTGGAATATTAAAATTGGGCCAATTATTTCTATGAGTGCTACAGTATTCCTTTGGGGCCCACTTGTTAATTTTTGATCGATCGAATATTTAAACACATTTTTCATAGTATTTACATTATATCTGCGACCGTGAATGTCACTTGATCGGTAAATCCGGTCTAACTGCTATAGCCCGGTTAGACGGATTTGCGAACGTGACTTTCACGTTGATGTTCTGTTTTTGCTGTGATGTTACGGATCGGTCGTGGGGGATAGCCTGGATGCAATGCTAGTACAGTTGTGGTTGTATTATGTACATTTGATATTGCGGGGCGAGCGTCCGACATGTGGACTGCCGTCACTGCCTGATTGTATTATTATTTTGGGGCACGGCCAGGTTGCGGTCGATGTACCCGTTGTATGTATATTTTACTTTCTGTACTAGGATTACCCCGCGGAGGGGTGCACGGATAGCCGGGTTCTATAGGGCAACAAGCCCGCATCTCATGGCATTGAGACGGAGGGGGCTTCACTCTAGGATTGGCGGGCTATTCGCCGCACTCGTAGGGGGTACAGGTTGACCCAGGAGGGGTGCCCAAGTTGCCGGATTCCGTGAAGTGCTGGGTGGTCCATTCACGGTGCTGAAGGGGGCTGCCTCGCTTCAGGTTTTGGCGGGTGACTTGCCGCGCCCGTAGGGGTCTAGGATTTCATTGCACAGGCTATCCACACGACCAGGGGAACGTCGGGTTTCAGTAGTGGCTCTGTGAAACCCGGGGATCCCAGATATCTGTATTGTTTCTGTGATGCTGTTCATTCTCTGTGATGTTGCATTTCTTTCACGCCTTGAGCGAATATAATATATTGGTATATATATTAGTAGATGTTGTATATGTTTTTCATCCGCGCTAGTCCAGTCCCCGCTCTGTCGTTAGTTAGCTAACCTAACGGGTAATGACGGGACCCAGTGGCGAATGCGGATGGCATATACGTACATCAGTATATTTTCGTTCTTTTTGGTGTGATCAATTGATGGGACTGCATTGATTCGGATCAATGCAAGTTTAAAAACAAACCTAATCTGATGTTGTTGGAACACTTTTCAAAAAGCTGTTATTGCAAGGACGTTCACTTTTGTTTTGCATCATGGTATTCAGTTGGAATATCCTGCTCCTCAGTCGACGAGGCAAGGGCCGAGATCCCTTCACCGGGAGTGACCCCTTGAACAAAAGGTTTGCGTCAGGGCATTAACTTCACTATAGCCGATTACTTTTGCTTTGCATCGCGGTATTCATTTGGAATATCCTGCACCCCATTCTACGGGGAAAGAGCCGAGATCCCTTCACCGGGAGTGACCTCTTTAGCAAAGGTTTTCGTCACTATAATTTTTAAAGCTATCAGTTCCTTCAACGATATCAAGTTCTTTACGTTAAAGGTTTTCGCCAGAAACCATTCGTAGCCCTCCGTCGTTTCAGACGGGTAGCACGTAGTATTCATGCTATGTTTGTTGGCCTTCGTCAAGGCATAGTGTATGGTAGCTGCTTGTTGCCTTTCTGCAGCATAGATAGATGCGTTGGTTTGGGACAGTCGTATAGCCTTGTTGGCCTTCGTCAAGGGCTTGTGCGGGTGGATTCAAATTAACCTGGAGAATGACGGGTAGAACTTGACATGTGACTTATGATTTGTTGGCCTTCGTCAAGGTCATAAGAGCATGGGGCAGAAATCACATCGGGAGTTTCAAAAGAACTGAAACTTGCCAGATATGCGCATACCTTCTGGAGTGTGATACCGTGAGCGGATTCCGTCACGTTATCATGCGATGATAGTTGGATCCCGATTCCCACTGATGAGTTGGTTTACTCCTCGGGTGTTCCCGACTAATTCTTCTTTCAGGTTTGGAGGAGAATTTGACGGTACAGTGGGAGGTTTCCAGATTAGATAAATTGGTAACCATTCTGATCTAGGTTAGAGTGCACGCTGAGTGTTTCTTTTCTCTCTCTCTTTGGCAGCGACCATTGACCCGACCCTAAGACTATGACTCAGTGACCAAATTAACCGAACCTTCTTAAACACTGGCTTTTGGATTGTCAGAGTTGCAAACCTCATTGCCACTCCTACTTTTACCCTTTTCTCCAGGACACCCCGTATTACTACGAACGTCCACTTCCATTGGACAAAGCCATCGTATGGTTAGATACGAACTCGAAAGAATTTATTCGAGGATGGTTTCAGGTTCTGGAGGAAACGGATAGGATTATTCAGTTGCCTTTTCCTTTTACCTTCTCTCAGGTTGCGAGTACTCCTTGGTTTAGGAGATAGTACACCTATTACGCAAATTGGATAGTCTTCTTCCAAACCATAGGCAGGTGCCGACCAGTAGGGAATGAAGAAAACCAATTAGCATAACGATGGTGTGCGGAAGGTATTAAGTTAAGACAAAGCAAAGGATTAGTAAGAGGGCAAAGTAAATTGCAACAGATATTCACGACCAAACCAAGTATTCCTTCGCCAATCCTAAAATCACCTTTGCATTTCTCCAGGACACTCCGTATCACTACGAAGATCCACAGTTTATTGGATACTCCATCGTATGGTTATATACGAACTCGAAAGGAACTTGTTCCAGTTCGGGGATGGATTCTGGTTCAGGAGAAATAGGAATAAGATTTATTCAGGTGTCTTTTATCTTCACCTTCTCTCGCATTGCGAGTGTTCCTAGGATTGGGACAGTACACCCATTATGCTTATTGGATAGTCTTCTTCCAAACCATAGGCTGGTGCCGAACGGTAGGGAAGGAAGAAAACCATTTGGCCTAAAGGGGTGTGCAGAAGGTAAAGACTAAAGACAAATGAAGGGATTTGGAGAGGTGGCAAAGAATTACAAGGTTACAGACGTGAATCTGGAAGAGGCATTACTAGGAATACCGGGATACCCCATCGAAACATTTCAATGTTTCAGTCTCACTGTGTACTGTTAAAGGAAAACTGATTTCCCGATTAGATACTTACTCCAGGGTATCTATTTACCAGGTACGATTCTCACATCTGTATGGTTTTACAGATGATGAGTGGGAGTAAGTTATTGGGAATTGGGTGATCATCCTCATTGTATCGGGATTCGTTGTAATCGGTGATATTTGAGAAAATCACCTGGGTTGTTTGCCGGTCGGCAAATATTTGGTTTTGAATATTCGCTTTTATGCACCAATTTCAAATTGATATATCTGTATGTCTATTTTCATAGAGTGAGATATACCTTTCTGAAATTATGTCTACGACATTTACCTATATCAGTGGATGGTTAGGTAAGGAGCATTAAACAGCGGTGTAATTCTTCTTAACCATAAGTACAGTTTTCAACCTACGACACACAGTGAATCAGTTATCAGACTCAAGGGACTTATACAGAGTATTGTATGTTGTCCAGGGTCCATCAGGACAAAGGGGTTGGTCCTCGTACTATATTCGGTTTACTTATGACTTCTCTAGTTTTTAGACAAGTGTTTCGTGGAAACACAGGGTCCGAATTTTAAGAAGTTATAGGTATTCGAATAGAGTAGAGAACCAGGTATAGCAAGTATCGGGATTCTTCAAAGAGATCGAAGATGTAGATACTTGTCAATGGTATTCAGTTGCTAGTAATGATAAAGAGATGTTGCTTCTCTTTCAGGTTACTCATGATTAGAAGCATTCCTAAGTTGAGTAACGCTGATCGGCCTCCTTCCATTTTGTTGACATGCACTGGGGACAGCTGCATGATTTGAATCTGGTTCAATTAAATCAGTGCCTCTGGTTCTATATTGGATATAGTACAGTTCATATCTTAACATTGTTAAGGTACGGGGAGTTGTCCGGTTTATGATTAAAACCAGACACTGGACAACTCAAGGCACGATTCTGTAATGGCTGTTTGTGGGTTGACCCAGGCTATGACGAGGGTTGACTTTCTACCATCTGGATGAACAATAGCAATATTGTTCTAGACTCGCCACAGTTTTATTAAAAAATGGATTTTTTCAGAAAAACAGTAGTGGGAGTATGGTAGAACTGGAAGTGATTCCAGAACCACAAACGATTACTGAAAATTTGATAAGGAACCTAAAGATTCAATCTGGATTGACATTCCATTGGCCACTCCGCAGATAAGGTGGGTAATTTCAGGCACCCGAGAGGTACTACGGTAGCCTCAAGGACGGTGACAGGGAAGTTCTTGTTTGCCCACAATTACCATTGCTGTTGCTCCAGGTTGCGAGACCCGGCGGGAGGATGAGTATAGCGTCGTTCTAAACTAGTTTTAGAAGTGTACGTCTATATGACTCTGCCAGAGGGTTATCGTAGTCAGTGGGCGCAGCGGAAGCATTGGTAGACAAGTAGCTTATGTCTATTTATAGACTAAAGCAGATGTAGCGGAGATAGATCATCTATTTCTGACGTGACAGTCATGGGTTTGACTTCATCAGAATAGGGGATGGATCTGTTGAGAAGGTAGTAGGGTGTGACATCCTGGTATTTGGATGACATACACAGAGTAGGAAAGGAAACTCCTATACTACAATCGGTTATACCTTGGTCGTCACACAGTAGTTTCTCCACATGGGACTTGGACATTATATCAAACATACTGGTTACTAGATCTATGGTTTTAGATCTAGATTTGGGTGGTTTCCTAATCAGGGTACTTAGACAGCATTCTAAGAGTATTTAGAATGGACGACTCCTGGCACGGTAGTGTACCTGCAGGTAATGGAGTCACCCTCTCTAAAGGTGTCTTACAGACTAAAGGGGAGAGGGACGTGCATGATTGGCAGATCACTTGCTCAGGCAATTGAGGCAATCATAAGATGTCAAGTACCACACCAGATGAATCAGGTTTGAATCAAATCAGAAGCTGCATACATATTGAATTAGGTTTGAATCAAATCAGTGCCTACCACTCCATATGAGATATGGTATGGGAAGAGCCCATGTCTTAAGCTAGTTAAGATTTGGGGTTGTCCGGCCTATTTTTAAAGCAAAATCCGGACAAGATCGAGGCAGGATCAGTTCTGTAGAACTGGAAAGGTTCCAGCTATACAAAACTGCAGTTGATGATTTGACAGAACCAAAGGATTCTATAGTTCCCGACGAACCTCAGCCTCTCCGCCGATCTAGTAGGGTTCCTCATCCGCCTGAGAGATACCTCGGTTTTGTTGCGCCACGGCAGCGCCCCGACCGTCTATCCGAGGCCAAAATGCGGAATCAAAATTTTTCTTAACTTTCAAACTGGCGCTACCGCGGACAATAAACCCGGATCGTAACCATTAACCGATACTAGCAATCAAGAGAAAGGGTGAGAGATATACCGAGTGATCCGAGTCCTCCGGTCTTCTCGTCATCGTCCCGATCTCCCGCGGAAACTCCGGTCGTCGCCTCCTTGCCGGATGGGCACCACATCGTCTGCATCTTTTACGGGCTCCCACCTCAATACTGAGGCAACTCGGGCACGAAGCTGGCTAGTCGACGTGCCCAAGGTTTGCTGTAGAAAGTGTTGGAGATAGTGCCCTCAGAGTCAATTATTAGGTCACAGGTACGTGATTGCAATGATTGATGGAGGACCTATCCCGGTAGGACAGTCTCACTCGAGATGATAGTATGCTATCTGGTTTACCTTTATCATCGTGTACTGCTTTAGGTGACCTGACAAGTCACTATTACACGTTGATAGAGCCCCTAGGATTCTTGCTTGACCAACAGCAGTATGAGGGCGATCATATAAGTGGGAGCTGGGGTCTATAAGCATATCCTTAAATGGTCCCTAGTCGTGTGAGTTTCGAGACAGGGCATCGATACTCCAAAGTAGACTAGTGTATACAGTCGAGACCCCGATGAGGGGCGGTGGCCGGTCTCACAAGCCACTTGTGTCAGTTGGATCACCTAAGATGTATACAGGTGCTCATTGGGTTATGAGTACACCGGACAGGACTTGCCGGGAACATGCTAGTTGGTCATATACCAGACGTCAGATGGCAGTTCCCTGGTGACATGTGTGCAGGTTAGTTCATCGACCTGGGGATCGTCATTTGTCTCTTGTGAGTTCCCACTGTACTTTGATTACTACCCTACCACGGCTCAAAGGAGTCGTGCAAACAGGTTTTAGTTGGGTACAGTCCCGAGCCACATGGAGGCAGTGAGCGTATCTTCAGGGGTTCGTCTCTCCCGGTATTGGGGGTGAGGTCGTGCTGTGTCTAGGAGAGACATTACACGAAGTCCTTGGCCAAGGCAAGGAGATTTACTGGTAGGTATTCCAGTAGTATCTCAGGATGTTCTGGGCTACACTCCGACACGACTTGTACCGCTTTTGGGGGTCTGACTTTTACCAACCGCCTAGGCCCGCCATGCGATGCTCATAGACGAACGGACCGGACTGTACGGATATTGTCACTGACAGGCTCAGTAGGGTTGTCAGGCCGGGTTCGCCCACAGACGTCCCTTTTGGTCAATACCTGGTAGCCCGTTACGTATTGGCTTATACCTCTGACGTGCTAGTGGTTAAATCCACAACCAAGGTGTTGACTAGTCTTTAGAGTCCCCCACATTCAGTTACTCAGCTTTCGGGCGAAAGTTGTAGAGGCCGTATGGAGATATGGCAAGGTCCGATCAGATACGTGCGGTATTGAACGGATCAGGATCGGACAGTTTGTACTATAGGCCGTATGGTTATATGGCAGGGTTCGATCAGATACGTGCGGTATTGCACGGATCAGGATCGAACAGGTAATACTAGCCGGTTTTGGTATAAGCCGGATCCTAGTATAGTACAGTGTAGATTTTGTCTCATTGCATTTTGTATTTCGGTCGAAATACAAATGCGGGTGTGTATGCACAGTATCGGGGTTTTCCTGTAATTTATTACGGGACCAGTTTTCTGGAGTTGCCAGTTTGCTTTCCGTTTCGGCCAATTTCCTTTGTTCCGTTCATTAGCCGAAGATTGGTGGAGGAGGGCTTATTTGCATTGTTGCAAATAAACTTTTGTGGAGGTGTTCTTTGCATGTTTCCTTGTATCATGATGGTGTACCATCCATTGACCTTGACTTCTTGATTTGTTCATGATGGCTTGACCATTTGGAGTCATCATGGTTGTGGTTGAGTGTGGATATGGTTGTGTTCATTACTTGTGATCATTTTCTTGCATGATGTCTTTTGACCTCTCTCTCTCTTGCTTTATGAAAATGGCTCCCATTATTTTTGATACACTTCCACTCTCTCATTCTCTCCTCTCCCACCATGAGGGCCGGCCATTCCATGAGAAGGGGCTGTCCAAATTTTTGCAAGAGGGATTTTATCTCTTTTGGCATTGTAAAAATCCTATAGCTCCACAAAAATTACATGTATCATTCCTCCACCAAAAATGGCAATCTCCACAACCCCAAATGAGACTTCTTCACTATACATTCTACAGCAAATCTTGGGCACGTCGACTAGCCAGCTTCGTGCCCGAGTTGCCTCGGCATTGAGGTGGGAGCCCGTAAAAGAAGTAGGCGATGTGGTGCACTTCCGGCGACGAGGAGGACACGGGACATTCCGCAGGAGATCGGGACGACGACGAGAAGACCGGAGGACTCGGATCTGTCGGTACTTCTCTAACCCATCTTGTAGTTAGCTAGATCTAGTTTAATGGCACGATCCGGGTGTTTAGTGCGCGGTGGTGCCGGTTTGCTAAGTCCGCAAAATTAAAGTTTATCACCGTTTCCGCATTCCGGCGTCGGATTGACGGTCGGGGCGCCGCCGTGCACTTACAGAAAGTGTATAGGCTATGTCTCACTTGGGTTTTGTTGCCTTGATGGAGGGATCGAAGTTGAGAAATGAACTTGAGAATTTTGGTAGCAATGGAAAAATGATATGAATGATAATTTTTCCCACTCTCTCCAAAATCATCCTCTCTCTTCTAATCTCTCAAATGTGGCCGGCCATGTTTTCTTGTGGAAATGGTGGAGGGAAAAACCAACTCATGAAGGGAGGTAAGAGTAGTAAAAGGCAAGTGGTGACCACATCATAAAGCAAGCTTCACATCCAAACACAAATCAATCCTAATCCTTTCTAATCTCATAAAGCAAGTGATAAGAAGGAAAAAGAATCTCATCATGAAAAACTATCATGATGCCACCAATATGCAAGATACCCCCTCCACAAATGTTATTTGCAAACTAGCAAATAATCCCTCCATCGGAAAAGTCCGGCCGGGAAAGAACAAAGGAAAACCGGCCGGAACGGAATGCAAACTGGCAACTCCAGAAAACTGGTCCCGTAATAAATTACAGGAAAAACCCCGATACTGTGCATACACACCCGCATCTGTATTCCGACCGGATACAAATGCAATGAGACAAAATCTACACTGTACTAAACTAGGATCCGGCTTAAACCAAAACCGGCTAGTAATATCCGTCCGATCCTGATCCGTGCAATACCGCACGTATCTGATCGAACCTTGCCATATAACTATACGGCCTCTAGTACAAACCGTCCGATCCTGATCCGTGCAATACCGCACGTATCTGATCGGACCCTGCCATATCTCCATACGGCCTCTACAGCGTTTCGTCCGAAAGCTTGAGTAACTGAAAGTGTGGTGGACTCTAAAGACTCGTCAATACTATGGCTGTGGATTTAACCACTAGCACGTCAGAGGTATAAGCCAATACGTGACGGGCCACCAGCTATTGACCAAAAGGGACGTCGATGAGCGAACTCATCCTGACACCCTACTGAGCCTGTCAGTGACAATATGCGTACAGTCCGGTCCGTTCGTCTATGAGCATCGCATGTCGGGCCTAGGGGGTTGGTAAAAGTCAGACCCCCAAAAGCGGTACAAGTCGTGTCGGAGTGTAGCCCAGAACACCCTGAGATACTACTGGAATACCTACCAGTAAATCTCTTGCCTCGGCCGAGGGCTTTGTGTAATGGCTCTCCTAGACACAGCGCGACCTCACCCCCAATACCGGGAGAGACGAACCCCTGAAGATCCGCTCACTACCTCCATGTGGCTCGGGACTGTACCCAACTAAAACCTGTTTGCACGACTTCTTTGAGCCGTGGTAGGGTAGTAATCAAAGTACAGTGGGAACTCACACGAGACAAATGGCGATCTCAGGTCGATGAACTAACCTGTACACATGTCACCAGGGAACTGCTATCTGACGTCAGGTATAAGACCAACTAGCATGTTCCCTGCGAGTCCTGTCCGGTGTACTCATAACCCAATGAGCACCTGTATACATCTTAGGTGAACCAACTGACACCAGTGGCTTGTGAGACCGGCCACCGCCCCTCGTCGGGGTCTCGACTGTATACACTAGTCTACTCTGGAGAATCGATGCCTTGTCTCGAAACTCCCACGACTAGGGACCTTTTAAGGATGTGCTTATGGACCACTAGCTCTCACGTATATGATCACCATCATACTGCCGGCAGTCAAGCAAGAATCCCAGGGGCTCTATCAGCGTGTAATAGCGACCTGTAAGGTCACCTGAAGCAGTACACGATGATAAAGGTAAACCAGATAGCATACTATCATCCCGAGTAAGACTGTCCTACCGGGATAGGTCCTCCCTCAATCATTGCAATCACGTGCCTGTGATCCAATAATTGACTCTGAGGGCACTATCTCCAACAGGTTTCTCGATGACAGTGGGAGCGAGGAATGCATCATAAGATGATGACCCAACTAGTTTCGAGCAGGCCATCGAGAGTAGGGACTCTGTAAGAATGGCTGGATGCTTAGCGATCTGAGATGGAATCCATGTACACCAGCAAAGTATGGACTTTAGCTGCTATATCTGAAGGATTAAATCCCCATCAGGAGCAAGTATATCTTAAGAAGATTACTTGGTGTAGATGGAAAAGTTGAGACTTTCAAAGCTAGACTTATTAAAGGTTTTCGTCATCGACCAGGCGTGGATAATGATGAAACCTTTTTACCAGTAGCTATGCTTAAGTCTATCCAGATCCTACTTACCACGGCTACATACCATGACTACGATATCTGGCGGTTGGGTGCCATGACTGCTTTTCTAAATACTGATTTAGAAGAGAACGTCTATAAGTACACAGCCAGAGGGCCTCGTAGACAGTGGGAGCAGCGGAAACGTGTGCAAGTTGCTTTACAAAATAAAGCAGGCATCGCGGAGTTGGAACGTCTGTTTTGATGTGATAGTCAAAGTGTTTGACTTCATCAAAATGGTAGACGAACCTTGTATATACAAAAGGGTAGTAGAGAGTAAGGTGGTCATCTTCGTATTGTACGTAGACAACATACTCTTGATAGGAAAAGAGTTTCCTATACTACGATCGGTCAATCTCCTATTATCACAAGGATTCTCCAAATAGGATCAAAGTGATACCTCCTAAATCTTGAGTTTTCATCTATGAGATAGATGTAATTGGATGCTAGGATTCTCACTAGATGTAGTGAGATGGTATCAATCAATCCTGGGGAGAATCACTGGAAGAGTCCCAGGGTGATAAAGACGACTGAAAGTCAGTCACGGGCATTGTCTTTACCCTCAGTAGAGGGACGGTATGTTGGAAGAGTTCCAAGCTAGATACCGTGGCAAACTAGACGATAAAGGCTGGTAACATCACTATTGAAGATACTACCAAAGAGGAAGTTTGGGTGTATATTGGTTCATAAGATGAACTAGGTTCCTGCCATTGTATGACAATGGAAGTGTGGCTTCGGCCCTGGAACCCTGGTCCTATCAGTGACCCAGACAAATTCTGGGGAAGCATCACCTGATCATGGAGATAGTTGATCTCCAGGTTGATCGAGGTTAGGAGAGTAGACTTTGAGAACAACACGGCGGATCCACTCACGAAGGCATTTTCCCAAAGAGAGACTTTTAGGGGATGGTTGAGTATGTGATACTGCAACCACTGCTACAGATGGCCCTAGTGCAAGTGGGAGATTGTTAGTTATATGTATGTCCTAGAGGCCATTACTGTACATTGGATGTATATTGTAGTGGATGCTGGGACATATATAGGTAGGACTTTCTTGCTCGACATGATAGTACGCTATCTGGTTGCACTTTATCTTAACATGTATACTTTCTGTCTCTCTGATTACATGTTGATAAAGCCCTTAGGATGTGTACTCGACTTCCAGGACTATGATGTAGATCATACTAGTGGGGCCTGGGTAGTCCATGAGTACATCCTTCAAATGTTCCTAGTCGAGGGAATATCGAGACGGGGCATCGATATTCCAGAGTAGACTAGCGCATATCTTCTCGACCCATGCGATGGGCGATGGATGATCCCATATCCATTGGTGTTTGACATCGAAGATGGTATGCGGGTGCTCAGTGGAGACTGGGTACACTGAACGGACTCGCCGAGAACTCCCAGATAGTATTATACCTCACGTCAGATGGCAATTCTCTAGTGACACTGGTACAGCTTAGTCTGTTGACCCGAGATCGTCATAGAGTCTTGTGTGTCTCCCACTGTGCTTTGATTTCCACCCTACCACGGCTCTACTGAGTTGTGCAAACAGGTGGTTATTGGGTACAGTCCCGATTCACATGGAGGCAATGAGCGATAGGAGGGGATTCGTCTCTCCCGGTATTGGGGGTTGATGCTGCGCTATGCTCGACTGGCCATAACAGGAAATCCCTGGCCAGGGTTGCAGTGATATACTGGTAAGAGTTATCAGTAGTTTCACGAGTGTTATGGACCTCACGTCGGCATGACTTATCAAGCTACTGGGGTCTGACGTTTACCACCCCTAGGCGAGATATGCGACATATCAGACGAACAGACCGGACTGTACGGTAAGTGTTACTGGTTGGATTCACAGGAGTATGAGCGGGCTTGCTCGTCGATCTTCTGATCGCTCAATACCCGGGTGGCCGTTACTTTTAGCAGACCGCTTGCGGCTTGTGGGTGCTTGATATGATCATCATCTGCTACCGGCGTATTGACGAGTCTTTAGAGTCCTACACAGAGGTTTCCTGGCTCAAGCGAAACGAAATAGGAGCACATATGGGATATGTGCGGGACCGAGAATGATGCGTGTATGTGATACCGTATTTCATTCTCGCGATGTATGTGTCGAATGGTTGTATGCGATATAACCTAGTTATCGAATCAAGGATTGATTCGATAAGCCGATACATAGCATACTGGTCGGTTATATGCGATATGACCGGATCGTTAAATCAAGTATTGATTTAATGATTTAATTCATAATTGTATATTTGATATATTACTTTGCATTAACTAGTATTGGTTCACTTTAAATGGATTTTCTCACTTGGATTGTACACATTGTATATGTGATATATTTTTGTGCACAAGATTGTATCATGTTTGATGATACATGCAAGCTTAGGTTTGTGTAAAGAATTAAACAATGGTTAAGTTAGTGGTTAGGGTTTACTTTTATCTCATTCATTTATCTATTGATTTATCTATTTATTTCTTTTTGGAAAAGATAAAGAGAATGGTGGCTTTTTTGTAGTTTTGTGGAAACTTCATGAAATGTTGAAATCTTGACCATTCTTGTTCTTTTCCTAAACCTAACCATTAACCCTAACCATGGTTTATTCTCTACACCTAACTATGGTTACTATCATGATAAGTATCATTTTATTTGATAATTTAGATATACTTATCATATTCTTTTTCTTCATCTTCTTCTTCTTCAACAAAAGAAAAAGCTTGCAACCTTTAATGGCAACTAGCCAAAACAAGTGAGAAATCCAAATCTAAAGTCTACCCACTTCCTATTTCTTCATTCTCTACCTCTTGCCAAGTTGTATAGGGTGTTTCCTTCACAAGTTTTCAAGGCTTGGTGAAGTTGGAGCTCGTTCTTGTGATGCCTCGACGTAGATCATCTTCGGCATCGAACCGACGATCAAGCCCGCCCATTCTTCGATGATGCCAATGCTAGAGTCATGGGTTCAATTTGGACAGCGGAGGGAGATCATCGCGGAGCTTAGGAATTGGTGGACCGGATCTACAAAGGTTGTAGTCACTTTCCCTTAGCATTTAATTCGATTACTTGCTTGCATCGCCTTGATTTCTAGTTAACGATCCGTATTAGGGTTTGTAGGCACAAGGAATTTTTGATTTGTGCATGTTTGATCACTTGTGAGACTCCATTAGAGTACCTAGGAACCCTACACCAAATTGATAGGATTTTATGGGTAGTATCCGCTGAAAACCCTCAGGAGACAACACTCCTCCTACTAGGGACACCTAGAGGTTTAACGGCTTGTTGCACGTGCCCAGTGCAATCGCGTTTCCCTACGAAAGTGCGATTAAGTTCTTTTTGTAGAGAATAAAAAAAAATATAAGTTTGCTCGAGGACGAGCAAAAGATAAGTTTGGGGGTATTTGTCATATCATAATATTGCATTAATATATTCCCCATTCTTATTCGTTTTATAAATAAATAGGTGCTTTTGACGCATGTCTGCTACATAGTACAGGTTACAGGTTCTTGGACCGAAAATAGTGAAAAAGACAAAAGACGATGCAAAAAGGAACTTTTGACCGACAAATAGAAGGATCGTAGTCAAGCTTAGATGAAGAACAATTCACAATGTGCAAGGCAACACAAGGTCCAAGATTACAAAGTGAAGGTTAAAAGTCCACTGCAAGCTGTTCACTGGAAATCTGGAACCAACTTAGAAGCCCAATTGATAAAAGAACCAAATAAATGAGAAGCCCAAGCATCAGAGAAGAAGCCCTGAAAAACACACACAGTGTTCTCACTAAAGGGCCGCGGAACCGCGGCCCTACCCCCACCCATGCCGCGGTTCCGCGGCCATTTATTGCACGTGTCGGTGCAGAAAAAGTCTATCGGTGCGTTGGTTGGGATTTTTACGGGGTATTTTTGTAATTGCACATGTGCGAGTCATTGTAACCCTAATTTCCCTATTTCCTATAAATATGTATTCTAAAGATTGTATGGGGGATGCCTCTTTTTGATAAATAAAAATTCAGATTCTTTTAAAGATTTAAGAGCATCATTTCTGTAAGTTCTTCTTTTAATTTCTGCCTTAAGTCTTATAATTAAATTCTTGCCCTAGATAAAGTAATCTTTTGCCTTAGTTTAATCCAGTGTAGAATCTTTTAAACTGCAGTAGGTAAGTAATCTATTAGATCTAAAAAATACATACAATAAAATGATGTTTTTAACAATTCTCATAATGAGCGAGTAATTTCCTCGCTTGTTAGGGTTAGGAATAGGGGAGGGATTGAGAGATGAATATCTCCCATCTCTTTCATGCCCAATCATTTGTAATAACTAGAACTTCATGCACGCATGCATGATCCGCTCCCTACGGCACCCTACCCACGAGGTAACGGTGAAACCGTAGTATAAAGGACGGGACATGCATGACTTCCATGAAGGTTAGAGCAATTATTAGGAAAGGACGGACAAGGATTTAGAGGAAGAAACTTCATTTCTTCCCAATCATCCTAATCCCCTTTACTAATAATTGTTATAACTTCTAAAAAGATTTAATTGAGGGCATTGAAAGAGGTGTGAAATTTAATCTTACCAAACTCCACCTTAGACCTAATCCTAGCAAGTTTCTTAACCATCGTACAACTTAGTTTTTAGATTCAATTAAAGGACCAAACACCCATTGGAATTAGCTCGTAGGAACACTTAGGAAATTAACACCATCCCTGTGGACCGACCCGTATTCACCGGCTAGCTGCAAAGCGACGCCGTTTCTGATTGCGGTAAAATATCTTTGGTCGTTAAAATCATACATTTATCAGCAGGCCATCATGAGTGGGGACTCTGTGAAATGTCTGGATGCTATGCTATCAGAGATGGAATCCATGTACACCAACAAAGATGACTTTTAATGTTGCACCTGAAGGGGTAAAACCCATCGGGAGCAAATGGATCTTGAGAAGATCATTGGTGTAGATGGAAAAGTTGAGACTTTCAAAGCTATGCTAAAGTCCATCAGGATTAATGCAGGCATCGCGGAGTTAGAACATCTGTTTTGATGTGGCAGTCAAAGTGTTTGACTTCATCAAAAAGGTAGATGAACCTTTTATATACAAGAAGGTAGTAGAGAATATGGTTGTCTTCCACGTATTGTATGTAGATAACATACTCTTGATAGGAAATGGTTTCCAATACTACACTCGGTCAAGCTTCCCTTATCACTAGGATTCTCCATAGAAGATCTGGATGATACCTGCTACGTCTTGTAGTTTATGATCTATGGTGATAGATCTAAGTGGATGTTGGGAGTGTCCCAAATCTAGGTACATTAACACCATACTAATGGGGTTTAATATGGAGGGTTCTAAGCATTGTGGTTCGCCCACTTACTCAGGAATCACTCTCTCCAAAAAGATGTCTTCAAAGACTGATTTGGAGAGATCTCGCGTACAATGGATACCCTATGCTTCGGCAGTAGGCTCTATCTTGTATGCGATGTTATGTACCGGACCAGATGTAGCTGACTCAATAGCTGTAGTGATCAGGAATCAATCGGATATTGGGAGAATCACTGGAAAGCTGTGTAGGACATTCTTAAGTACTTGAGAAGCACTAAAGAAATGTTCTTGGTGTTTGATAATGGTGAACTCCAGTGGGAGTCCTTTACTAATTCTAGCTCCCAGAGTGATAAGGTCGACTGAAAGTCAGTCTCGGGCTTTGTCTTTACCCTCAGTGGAGGGACGGTATGTTGGAAGAGTTCCAAGCTATATATCGTGGCAAACTAGATGATAAAGGTTGAATACATCGCTACCAACGATTCTACCAAAGTAGATGTCTGGATAATTCTTGTTCATGAGATGAACATGGTTCGTACCATTGAGCGTCCAATAACTGTTATTGAGACAACAATGGAGTTGTGGCTTTGGCCTAGAAACTCCGGTCCCATCAGCGATCCAGACATATTATGAGGATAGTATCACCTGATCAGGGAGATGGTTGAACTCCAGGGCACAAGATAAGGAAAGTTGACCCGAAGGATAACACGGCGGATCCACTAACAGAGGTCTTTCCCTAGAGAAACTTTTATGGGGCGTTGGATATGAGATACTACAACAAATGGCCTTAGTGCAAGTGGGATTAGTTATATGTATGCCCTAGAAGCCATTATTATACATGTGATTTATATTTTAGTGGATGCTTGGACATATATAGGAAGGACTTTGTTGCTTGACAAGATGTTATTCTATCTGGTTGCTCTTTATCTTAACATGTACACTTATTGTCTCTCTATTACATGTTGATAAATCCCTTAGGATGAGTACTTGACTACAAGGATTATGAAGCAGATCATATTGGTGGGGCAAGGGTAGTTGGTAAGTACATCCTTCAAATGTTCCTAGTCGTGGGAGTATCGAGACTGGGCATCGTTATTCCAGAGTAGACTAACGTATACGGTTATCGACCCATATGATGGGCGATGGATGATCCCATATCCATTCGTGTTTGACATCATAGATGGTATACGGGAGCTCAGTGGAGACTGGATACACTGGACGGACTCGCCGAGAACTCCTAGATGGTATTATACCTATCGTAAGATAGCAGCTCTCTGGTGACACTGGTACAGGTTAGTCCGTCTACTCGAGATCGTCATAGAGTCTTGTGTGATTCCCACTTTGCTTGATTTCCACCTTAACATGTTCAAGAGATCGTGAAAAACGGTGGTTTTTGGGTACAGTCCCGAGTCACATGGAGGCAATGAGTGATAGGAGGGGATTTCATCTCTCCCGGTATTGGGGGAAGATGTTGCGCTATGCTCGATTGGCCATAACAGGCAATCCCTGGCCAGGGTTGCTGAGATCTACTTGTAAGTGTTATCAGTAGTTTCTCGAATCGTTATGAACCTCACATCAGCATGACTTATCAAGCTATTTGGTCTGACGATTGCCAACCCCAGGCAGTGATATGCGACATATCAGACGAAGAGACCGGACTGTACGGTAGTGTTACTGATTGGATTCGCAGGAGTATGAGCAGGCTTGCTTGTTAATCTTCTGATCGCTAAATGTAGGGTTTCCTTTGCACCTCTATTAGGGTTTAGAAGCATCATACATGCTATAACAATAAAAAATTTAAGGTGCTAAGCAAACTATACAAAGAATCGAACTAGAATTTATGAAGTAACTATTAATAGTATCAACAAATAAAGTTTATGTTATGCTAAGTGTTGAAACTACAACCTTTGTAGTTCACTTTGGAAGACTCCTAGGCTTTGCAAAGGTTCACTTGATCAACTCCTCGTCCACGACGAACCACCCGAAGCACTTTGCCCTAAGCTTGATGCTTCCTACGATCTTTGGAAATCCTTGAAGCACAACACCCTACACAAGATGGCTAAGGTTGTGTAGGATGATGAAGTGGTTGCTATTCTTATTTATTACCTTTTCTTTTCTTTTTCTAACTCTTTTTAACCATTAAAAGAGAGCTAGGGTTTGAGGAAGAAGAAGAAGTCTCACTCTTTTCTTTTTCTAAGATAATGATAATGTAAAAAAAAATGAGAGAGAGAGAGAGATCTTATCATAACTTTAACCATAGTAGAAAAAAAAATCTAGATATTTCATTTAAGGTTAAAAGGCAAAAGGAATGGAAACTATGGTTGAGTTAAAGAAATGTGTAGATGAGTGTGGAAGCAATGATTCATTAACTATTTCTTTTGCCTTTAATCTTTAATGAAAAATCCAAACATTATCTTATCTACAATATGATTCTTATATTGCCTTCCTCTTTGTATCATCAACCATTATACATTTCATGTATGTATGTATGTGTGCACATCATCATGTACATATACATCCATGTATCCATAAGAAGAAAAGGTTTTAAATAAATAATATAAAAGCCAATATTAAATCAACACTTGATTTAATAAATCCGTCATATCTCATATGACCCGACTAATATTAAATGCCCGATTAAAATACAGTATCATATACTAGTATTTAATCGAGGCTCCGCGCATATCTCATATGTGCACCACTTCGTTTCGCCAGAGCCGAGAAACTTCTATGTGGGACTCTAAGACTCGTCAATACGCCAGCAGTAGATGATGATCATATCAAACACCTACAAGCCGCAAGCGGTCAGCTAAACGTAACGGCCACCCGGGTATTGAGCGATCAGAATAAGAACAAGCGAACCTGTCAAAACTCCTGTCAATCCATCTGGCAACACTAACCGTACAGTCCGGTCTCTTCTTCAGATATGCTGCATATCGAGTCTAGGGATGGAATCGTCGACCCCAATAACTCAATAAGTCATGCCGGTATATGGTCTATAACAGATCGAGAAACTTACTGATAACACTTATCAGTAATATCTCAGCAGCCCTGGCCAGGGACTTCCCGTTATAGCCAATCGTGCACAGCACAGCATCAACCCCCAATACCGGGAGAGACGAAACCCCTCCTATCGCTCACCGCCTCCACATGCCTCGAGACTATACCCAAAATCCACCTGTTTGTACAACTCAGTAGAGCCGCGGTAGGGTGGAGATCAAAGTACAGTGGGAGGACACACAAGACTCTATGACGATCTCGGGTCTACAGACTAACCTGTACCAGTGTCACCTGAGAACTGCTATCCGACGTATGATATAATACCATATAGGAGTTCTCAGTGAGTCCGTTCAGTGTACCCAGTCTCACTGAGCACCCGTATACTATCTTCGGTGTCAACACACCAGACGGATATGGGATCATCCACCGCCCATCACATGGAACAAGAATGGTATACGCTAGTCTAAGCTGGAATATCGATGCCCTGTCTCGATATACCTACGACTAGGAACATTTCAAGGATATGCTTATAAACTACAGATGTCCCACTAGTATGATCCGCATCATAATTCCAGCAGTCAAGCCAATATCCTTAGGGCTTTATCAACATGCATCAAATGAATATAAACATGATCAAGTGAACATATGATAAAGTAAAACCAGATAGCATACTATCATTTTGAGCAAGACTGTCCCCCGAATATATATATACATACACATCAGTACATACACTATCTCATAATGGCCTCTAGGGCATACATATATCCAACAATCTCCCACTTGCACTAAGGCCAGTTATTGGCATATCTCATACCTAACATCTCAAAAAGTCGCTCATGCTGCGGCTGAGGGAGGGCCTTGGTGAATGGATCCGCAGCGTTGTTCTTTGTGTCTACTCTCTTAATCTCGATCTCACAGCGATCAACTATCTCCCGGATCACATGATATCGCCTCAGGATGTGTCTGGACTTTTGATGGGACCTGGGCTCTTTGGCCAACGCCATAGCCCCATTATTGTCACAATACAGAGGTATTGGTTCAATAATGGTTGGAACTACTCCTAGCTCCGCGATGAATTTTCTCATCCAGACGGCTTCCTTGGCAGCATCATTTGCAGCAATATATTCAGCTTCCATCGTTGAGTCTGCAACGGTATCCTGTTTGGAACTCTTCCAACTCACCGTCCCTCCATTGAGGGTAAATGCAAACCCTGAGATAGACTTGTTGTCATCCTTGTCACTCTGGAAGCTCGAATCGGTAAAGGTCTCCATTTGGAGATCCCCATTACCATACACCAAGAACAATTCTTTAGTCCTTCGCAAGTACTTAAGAATGTTCTTTACAGCAATCCAGTGATTCTCCCCTGGGTTAGATTGATGCCTGCTTACTACACTAAGTGCATAAACAACATCAGGGCGTGTACATAACATCGCATACATTATCGATCCTACTGCTGAAGCATAGGGAATAATGCTCATGCGAGCTCTCTCTATATCAGACTTTGGGCAATCGTCTTTTGAGAGAGTGACTCCATGGCAAGCGGGTAAGGCACCCCGCTTGGAGTCTTCCATACTAAATCTCTTTAGGATGGTGTTTATATACTTGGTTTGGGACAATCCCAATAACCGTTTGGATCTATCCCTATAGATCCGTATACCCAATATGTATGTGGCATCTCCCAGGTCCTTCATGGAGAACCTTTGTGATAAGAATGATTTGACCGACTGTAACATAGGAATGTCATTTCCTATCAGAAGTATGTCATCTACGTACAATACGAGGATTGCGACATTTCTTCCTACAGTCTTCTTATAAACACAAGGTTCATCTGGATTTTTGATGAAATCAAACTCTTTGATAACATCATCAAAACAGATGTTCCAACTCCGTGATGCCTTCTTTAATCCATAAATGGATTTAAGTAGCTTACATGCTTTACCGCTGCTCCCACTATCAATGAATCCCTCTGGTTGATCCATATAAACGCATTCCTCTAAATCACCATTTAGGAATGCAGTTTTAACGTCCATCTGCCAGATTTCATAGTCGTAGTGAGCAGCAATAGCAAGTAGGATCCGAATGGATTTAAGCATGGCTACCGGAGAGAAAGTCTCGTCATAGTCCAAACCTGGTCTTTGACGAAAACCTTTCGCTACCAACCTTGCCTTATAGGTCTCTACCTGTCCATCTACACCGATCTTTCTTTTAAAGATCCATTTGCATCCCACAGGTTTTATCCCGGTGGGTACATCTTCCAAAGTCCATACTTTGTTGGTGTACATGGACTCCATTTCGGATCTCATGGCATCCAGCCAATTTACAGAGTCACCACTCGTGATAGCCTGATGAAAACTGGAAGGATCATCATCATCCATGATGCAGTCTTCTCTATCACCATCAATGAGAAAACCGTAGTATCTCTCCGGTGGGCGAGAAATCCTGCCAGATCTTCGGAGTGGCTGAGGTTCATTTGATTCTGTTATAACTTCAGGTTCAGCCAAGTTGTCATTTGTAACTGGTGTTTCTAGAACTTCTTCTAGATCTACCACATTGCCATTTGTATTGTTTGAAAAAATCTCATCTTCTAAAAAGGTGGCATACTGAGAAACAAACACTTTTTGTTCCTCTTTGTGGTAAAAAAGATACCCAAACGAATGTTTAGGATATCCTACAAATATACATTTGACTGATCGTGTCTCGAGTTTGTCTGGATTCTGCTTTTTAACAAAAGCCGGACAACCCCAAATCTTAACTCTTTTAAGAGATGGTTTCTTCCCATGCCATATCTCATATGGAGTGGTAGACACGGTCTTGGTTGGAACTTTGTTTAACAGAAAAGCTGCTGTTTCCAATGCATGCCCCCAAAACGAGAGAGGTAACTCAGCATCACTCATCATGGATCGTACCATGTCTAATAGGGTACGGTTCCTTCGTTCTGACACACCGTTGTGCTGTGGTGTGTAAGGTGGAGTGCGCTGAGAGAGAATCCCATTCTCTTTTAGGAAGTCTAAGAACTCAGTACTTAAGTACTCTCCACCTCAATCCGATCGAAGTATCTTGATACTCTTTCCTGTTTGGTTTTCTACTTCATGTTTATACTCCTTGAATTTCTCGAAAGCTTCAGATTTATGTTTTATCAAATATACAAGACCAAATCTTGAGAAATCATCAGTAAAAGTTATGAAGTATGAAAAACCGCCTCTTGCATGTGTAGACATTGGTCCGCATACATCACTATGTATGAGGCCTAGGAGCTCAGTAGCTCTTTCTCCGTGTCCTGTAAACGGGGTTTTGGTCATTTTACCTTTGATACAAGACTGGCAAGTTGCATAAGATTTATACTCAAATGAATTTAAATATCCATCTTTATGAAGCTTGTTTAGTCTTGTTTCATTAATATGACCAAGTCTACAATGCCAAAAAAAAGCTTCATTTATCTCAGAAAATTTTCTTTTTTTTGTGTTGTACGTTGAAAACTGTGTGTTGATTAAGGACGTATATCCCGTTATTTAATGTACCACAACCAATCAACTCTTAATTCAGTCTAATGTTCATAACATTGTGTTGTACTGCAAAATGATACCCTTCATTGTCTAACAAGAAAACAGATATAATATTACAAAGCATACTTGGTACAAAATAACACGGGTTCAAAACCAATATACAACCCGAAGGCAAACCTAGGTGATACTCTCCTACTGAAACTGCATTTACATTGGAACCATTTCCAACTTGGAGAGTATGATCACCTGTCTTCAGAACTCTGCTATTTCTCAACGCCTGCACAGAATTGCAAATATGAGAACCCGAACCGGTATCCAATACCCAGGATGCAGAATTAATAGAAAAACAGTTTTCAATTACGAACACACCTGAAGCTGAAGCATCAACATGCTTCTTCTTGAGTGCTAGGTACTCAATACAGTTCCTCTTCCAGTGTCCCGTCTTCTTGCAATGGAAACATTCACCTTTCTCTGATGCCCCAACCTTGGACTTGCCTTTTCCCTTCACCTTTTTGACTCCACCCTTAGGTTTGATGGGTTTCTTCTTCATCTTTCCCTTGGCCTTAGCTTTTGGGTAAGATGAGGAGGATTGCCCAACAGACATAACGGGAGTCTTCACTGACTTCAGTGTGCTCTCTGCACTCCTTAACATATTAAGGAGTTCAGGCAGTTCCTTCTCCATGTTGTGCATGTTGAAGTTAACGATGAACTGAGCAAAGGTGAAGGGGAAAACTGTAGAATAATATCTGTATACTGTTCATTGTCCATTGTCCACCCAAGGTCCTCAAGCTCTTCTATGAGAGCTATCATTTTCAGAACATGGTCTCCTACTGCTGTGCCAGCGGTCATGCGCATCTGAAACAATTTCTTAGACGCTTCGTATCGTAATACGCGGGATTGCTCTCCATACAACTCTTTTGTATGGAGGAATATGGCTTGTACGTCCATATTCTCGTGCTGCTTCTGATATGTGTTATCCATCGATGCAAGCGCGAGGCATTTTGCCGTGGCACAGTCAGCGTCCCATGTCTTGTGGACTTCTATATCCGCAACTGAAGGTTTAGGACCTAGGGGGGACAAGGCTGGAGCTGTAAGGACATATGATACTTTATCATAAGTCAAGGCTATGTTTAAATTCCTCAGCCAGTCTTTAGAGTTGGTCCCATTCAGCTTGTTTTTATCTAATAGAAGCTTAAGTCCTGTCATGGGTATCTGCCATTAAGAGAGAGAAAAGAATACACTTAGCGAATGCTCTTGCAAAGATCAGATTGGTTATTATCTTGTCTAATCGATGTCTCCCACTGTTTTTATCAAATTTTCTTTAAAACCTTTTAAAAAGAAAACTAGCCGGGATTAATTACATTCTACAACTTCGCCAACCTCTCAGCCAGGCCAGTGCCGGTACTTGAGGGAGGTTCCCCGTGCTTTCGCACGGACCTAATTAAAGTAAACCTCGTCTTCCCAGAGGCGTAGCCCCGTTTAGCACCTTTCTAGACACCTACCGAGTCAGCTAATTGTAAAGTGCAAAATTCTCCCGGGAGCAACATTTGCTCGCAGTGGGATCGGGATCCTATTATCATATAGTAGGTATACAATCTCATTGTAATTTTCAACTCTTGAAATTCCCGATATCATTTTTACCCCTAGTACTTATGACCTTAACTAAAGTCAACATATCATAAGTACTAGTCAAGTTCTTCCCGTTATTTCGTGATTAACTAGACCCACTCATATGACCCTTAACTAAAGTCAACATAATGATATGAATGTCCTAACTAATCTGCATCATATGCAGGGTAGGAAGACATCACTCAGCTACCGTTCACTGCGCCTTAACTAAAGTCAAAATACGCAGCACGAATACTAAGTACTCTGCTTCCTAAAATGACGGAGGGTGGCGGATAGTTTTTAAGAAAACTTTTGACGCTTTGAACTTGATATCATTGTAGAATCTAATGGGTTTAAAAAGGAGTGGCTTAAGCTCCGCATTTTGAAACTTGCTTTTTGTAAAAAAAAAGGCCGAGTGTGTTTCAAATCTTAATTCTACAATTTCCTTTTTAGGTTCATTTATCTTTTACATTAATCTCATTAATGTAGTCCCATCATTTAAATCCTAAGCCATTACAGAGAGAAACGAAAATATAACGTACACTTATGCCACTCGCATTCGTCACAGTGTCCTGATATGCACCGTTAGGTTACTTAACTAACGGCATACCGGGACGGGGCTAGTGCGGGTGTAAAACATAAGTAACGTTTAAAAAATATCATATATAAAATTTCATTCATCTCAGACATGCATTAAAAGATCACATCAGATAATGAAAACAGCAGAAGCACATAAAGGATATCTAGGAGGTCCGTATTTTATATTTAGCCAGCAATAAAAATACGGATTCCACGGTCGCAATAAATAGCCAAAGCCCACACCCTTACACCCCTACGAGAGCGGCAAGCGACCCTGCCAATTCTGGAGTTTAGGAGACCCGGTCTCGACTCCTCGAGATGGCCTCCCACTGAACCCAAGAACCCGGTCACTTGTGCCCTCCTCCTTGGGTCTGTCCTTAATGCGGAAAAGTAAATAATATACAACACTGGTGACAACAACCTCTCCCCAGAAGTGCCCCAAATAAAAGAATATTACATACAAATTAATATTACATGAATTAAAAGAATACTCTCATCTCACATAAAAAGAAAACCCCCCGGCTATTCATTGCGACAATCCTGCATATCAAATCTCATCGACACAGAGAAATAAAATGGAAAAATACAACAATTGGAATCTTTAACCGCCTTTAGACAACACAAATCCGGAATATCACATATACAAGATTTCATGCCTAAACAATGTAAAGCTCGCATTTGGGTCTCATTCAAGAAAACACCTTTTCAAAACAAACCGGATAATTCAACAAGATTTCCGTTAATCCCGAGACCGAACTGCTAGATTTACACGCAACAAACAAATTTGTAGATTTCAATTATTGTAATACATACTACTATTAAACTAAGCGACGTTGAAACATCCGATTAAACGATTTAGACAACCAGAAACTGCTCTGAAAGCTCAACACCTGAGCAGATTCTAAAAATACCAGTAACACCAGCAAACACATACGGGCAAGCACAAGAAAATACGGCCCATGAATCACCTATACCACCGCGGAACCGCCGCAACAAGCCGCTCTTGGGCCGTGGTTCCGCCGCCGTATAGTTGAATTAGGGCATCGTTTTTCTTGTGGGTCCATACAATTTCCTGCTCTGTTTTTTACATATTTTTAATTTGAAAAATTCCAGGTTTTGAAAAAATTTCCAGAGAGCACCCCCCCCGGGTGTCGTTTTTCGTCCGTTCGATGTTTTCAACGTCGTCTAGGTTACCACAAAGCTCTAGCTTGGCTCTGATACCACTGTAGGGTTTCCTTTGCACCTCTATTAGGGTTTAGAAGCATCATACATGCTATAACAATAAAAAATTTGAGGTGCTAAGCAAACTATACAAAGAATCGAACTAGAATTTATGAAGTAACTATTAATAGTATCAACAAATAAAGTTTATGTTATGCTAAGTGTTGAAACTACAACCTTTGTAGTTCACTTTGGAAGACTCCTAGGCATTGCAAAGGTTCACTTGATTAACTCCTCGTCCACGACGATCCACCCGAAGCACTTTGCCCTAAGCTTGATGCTTCCTACGATCTTTGGAAATCCTTGAAGCACAACACCCTACACAAGATGGCTAAGGTTGTGTAGGATGATGAAGTGGTTGCTATTCTTATTTATTACCTTTTCTTTTCTTTTTCTAACTCTTTTTAACCATTAAAAGAGAGCTAGGGTTTGAGGAAGAAGAAGAAGTCTCGCTCTTTTCTTTTTCTAAGATAATGATAATGTAAAAAGAAAATGAGAGAGAGAGAGAGATCTTATCATAACTTTAACCATAGTAGAAAAAAAAATCTAGATATTTCATTTAAGGTTAAAAGGCAAAAGGAATGGAAACTATGGTTGAGTTAAAGAAATGTGTAGATGAGTGTGGAAGCAATGACTCATTAACCATTTCTTTTGCCTTTAATCTTTAATGAAAAATCCAAACATTATCTTACCTAAAATATGATTCTCATATTGCCTTCCTCTTTGTATCATCAACCATGATACATTTCATGTATGTATGTATGTGTGCACATCATCATGTACATATACATCCATGTATCCATAAGAAGAAAAGGTTTTAAATAAATAATATAAAAGCCAATATTAAATCAACACTTGATTTAATAAATCCGTCATATCTCATATGACCCGACTAATATTAAATGCCCGATTAAAATACAGTATCATATACTAGTATTTAATCGAGGCTCCGCGCATATCTCATATGTGCACCACTTCGTTTCGCCAGAGCCGAGAAACTTCTATGTGGGACTCTAAGACTCGTCAATACGCCAGCAGTAGATGATGATCATATCAAACACCTACAAGCCGCAAGCGGTCAGCTAAACGTAACGGCCACCCGGGTATTGAGCGATCAGAATAAGAGCAAGCGAACCTGTCAAAACTCCTGTCAATCCATCTGGCAACACTAACCGTACAGTCCGGTCTCTTCGTCGGATATGCTGCATATCGAGTCTAGGGATGGAATCGTCGACCCCAATAACTCAATAAGTCATGCCGGTATATGGTCTATAACAGATCGAGAAACTTACTGATAACACTTATCAGTAATATCTCAGCAGCCCTGGCCAGGGACTTCCCGTTATAGCCAATCGTGCACAGCACAGCATCAACCCCCAATACCGGGAGAGACGAAACCCCTCCTATCGCTCACCGCCTCCACATGCCTCGAGACTATACCCAAAATCCACCTGTTTGTACGACTCAGTAGAGCCGCAGTAGGGTGGAGATCAAAGTACAGTGGGAGGACACACAAGACTCTATGATGATCTCGGGTCTACAGACTAACCTGTACCAGTGTCACCTGAGAACTGCTATCCGACGTATGATATAATACCATATAGGAGTTCTCGGTGAGTCCGTTCAGTGTACCCAGTCTCACTGAGCACCCGTATACTATCTTCGGTGTCAACACACCAGACGGATATGGGATCATCCACTGCCCATCACATGGAACAAGAATGGTATACGCTAGTCTAAGCTGGAATATCGATGCCCTGTCTTGATATACCTATTACTAGGAACATTTCAAGGATATGCTTATAAACTACAGATGTCCCACTAGTATGATCCGCATCATGATTCCAGCAGTCAAGCCAATATCCTTAGGGCTTTATCAACATGCATCAAATGAATATAAACATGATCAAGTGAACATATGATAAAGTAAAACCAGATAGCATACTATCATTTTGAGTAAGACTGTCCCCCGAATATATATATACATACACATCAGTACATACACTATCTCATAATGGCCTCTAGGGCATACATATATCCAACACTAAATACCCGGGTGGCCGTTACGTTTAGCAGACCGCTTGCGCCTTGTGGGTGACTGATATGATCACCACCTACTGCCGGCGTATTGACAAGTCTTTAGAGTCCTACACAGAGGTTTCCTGGCTCAAGAGAAACGAAGTAGGAGCTCATATGTGATATTTGCGGGACCGAGATTAATGCGAGTATGTGATACTGTATTCTATTCTCACGATATGTGATATCGGTCGGTTATATGTGATATAACCGGGCTGTCGAATCAAGTGTTGATTCGACAAGTTGATACACATGATATTAGTCAGTTATATGTGATATAGCCGGATTATTAAATCAAGTGTTGATTTAATAATTTAATTTATAATTATATATTTGATATATTGAATTACATTAACTAATATTAGCTCACTTAAACATTTCTTTTTCTCACTTGTATATTCTTAGTATATATGTGATATATATTAATGTACATTATTTTATGTCATGCTATATGGGTGTATGAGACTCACACCATGCTTATAATAATCCTAGGGTTTTTATTTATTTAAGAAATTCAAAATTGGTTGGAATTTTGTCGTGGCTAGAAGCTTGGAGAAGCTTGTTAAGCCCATTGACTTAGTACACTAGTTTTGTTTTGCTTAAAATATTTATTAACCTAACAATTATCCTTAGCCATAGTTTAGTCTCTACATGAGTTAGTATATGATACAAACTCACCCATGGTTGCTATTCTCACCTCATGAGTTTCATTCTCATCTCCACTTCATCTTCTTCTTCCTCAAGAGAAACCTTTATAGCTTTTCTCAAGGTGATGAAATATTGTGAGAAAAATAAATCTAAAGTGAGAAAAATTCCTACTTCATCATCCTCTACTATACTAGCCATTTAGTTTAGGGTGTTTGTTTCGCTAATTCTATATTAGTGAAGAGGTAGCTTGAGTTGGTGTCTCCTCGACGTAGATCATCTTCGACCTCGAAGACTTCAAGCAAGCTTGTTCCGTTCATCTTGTGGAGCCTTTCTAGAGTCCGGAAGTTCACTACTTGGAGCGAAGGAACTACTACACGGAGCTATTGAAGTGAAGGATTGGTCTACAAAGGTTGTATTCTTTGTTCACTTAGATGTAAAGATGTTTACATGTTGTATTGTTTAATTCTCTAGTTAAGATTCTAGGGTTAGGGTTGTTTAGCATGGCAATTTTTTGAAAATGGCATGGATGATGCCTCCCGAAACCTTGCTGTCGTGCTGAATATCCCTACACAAAGCACGGAGGCGATTGGCGCATTTTGGACCGTCGGCGCTGGTCATTTGGTGAGTTTGGGCGGTCGGATCATGAGGTCTTGCCTCGAGATTCGTGCTACATGTCAAATTGGGCGTGTACAACTCATTGCACCTGTTTGATTTTTCTGAAACATTTCATTTTTCCCTGAATTGCACGTGCAACTCTTTGGCTTATGAAAAATTGAAAAGAAAAATCTTAAAAATAATTTGTTCTGATGTGAATGGAACGCACAGGCTATGTCACAGCAGTGTAGATACTTTACCACTGAGCTACAAGTTGTTTCTTTCTTTTATTTAACAAAACTAACTTTTAGCTCTTACATAGGCTATAAAACCCTTTTCTGTACAATAAAAAGAAATTTTTGTACAGGGATTTTAGAGTCGTTATAGGGATAAAACCAAATATCCCAAAGATCACAATTCCATTATATAGGGCACCACAAAAATTTTGGGGCACAACAGCCAACACTTGACCGCGGAACCGCAGCCAATTGGCACCTTAGACGGCGGTTCCGCGGTTGAGTTTTGGGCTCATGTTCCCAAAATTCTTCGTGCTTTTTATATATGCCTGCACGTAATTTTAAGGCAACTAGAATAATTTTTTGAACAACTTTAAAATTCGAACAACAAGCATGCAAATGGGCATGCGATCCGGGAAAAATCCGTCGATCGAAACTCTAAACTTTTGCAAACTAGCTAGTTAAGGTTTATGGAGTAGCTATGATACCATGTTGGGTTTCAGTGCCCGCGCCACCGAAACCGCGGCTAAGACGGAAGCGAAAACAAAATTTTTAGCGAAAACCAAACACCCGTAAAACCCAAGATTCGATCTATAGACCTAAACTAGCTAACTAAAAGTGCAATGGTTGAGAAAATACAATTTTTGTAGCGTGTCTACCCTATTGTGGAAGACCTCTCCAAGCTCGTAGTCGCTAGGATCCCGCTAGAGAATCGACCACTCTTTCCGAAGACAATCCACCCGAGGGAATTTCGAGGAGGCTCTAACCGACAATCTAGACTTGCTAGATGTGGATGGCCGGTGATATAGGAATACTTCACTAAATTTTTCTCTCTTTTTATCTCAAGCTCATGAGAGCAAGAGAAGGAAAAAGAAGGAGAAGGAGTGAATGAAGCATGTTGAATGAGATGGAAAAATCATCAAGCGTAAAAGTAAAAGAATGGCTACATCTATATACAACCATGGTGCAATTATGCACAATAAATGCATATCACAATCCAAACCATCCCTCATCACTATACTTCATTAAAACCCATTTTCCACCTCATTTCCTTATTTGATTTTCCAAATGAAAATCAAGTATGAGGTGTACATCTTCTAAAAGTATTCCCGTATAAATACGGAATACTTCACTCGGTATATGTATCGCTACACATACTCTTATCCGTATAAAAATACGGATTGCACCAAAGAGAGAAAATGAATACTGAATAATATACTAAAATATATGTATTAAAATACATATATAAATTATTAAATCAACTCCTAATTTAATAATCCGTCTTAATTCTGACCCTGCTAGTATTATCAACCGCTCGATTAAGGTCCGTGTATTCCGTACACGTATTTAATCAGACCCGTGCACGTACCAACGTACGGCTCCTACATCTGTCGCCTGAACCGGGAAAACCCTCTGTGTGGGACTCTAAAGACTCGATAATATGCTGGCAGTGGGTTTAACCATAAGCATGCCAACGGCACCAGTTGTACATAACGACCAACCAGGTACTTGTGGAAAAGGGGGTCGACAATCAAGTACGTTCTTACACTACTGAGCCTGAATGTGACAATCTCCGTACAGTCCGGTCCCTTCGTCAAAGAGTATCGCATATCGGGTCTAGGGGTGGATAAAGTTAGACCCCTACTAACCCGATAAGTCATGCCTGAGTCAAGCTCATCACCAATAGAGATACTACTGATCAACTATCAGTAAATCTCATCCACCGTGGCCATGGACTTCTGATGATAGCTAACTAAACACAGCGCGACATCGACTCCTAATACCAGGAGAGACCAATTCCTGACAGTCGACCATTGCTTCTGTAATGACCCACGCCCCAGTACAGATGGTATTGTCTGCTCTAGCCGAAACCGCACGGTTTTGTCCTTTAGAGCGAACCGGACCCAACCAATGGACACTTCCCTGGAGGTCACCCATCCCAAGACTTCCCTGGCCCGAGCACGCTTAACTACGGAGTTCTCAAGCCCCTGTAGTGTCGATTCACTTAAAAGGCGCTTCTATAATTGAGTGTGGTATCATTACATTTATAATGCAGTTCGGTCCTCCCTCTTTCGGAATGTGTTCCTAAAATTCCCCATTGTTCTACAATGGGTCCCACGGACTCAAGAGGTGCCCCCCATAGATTCAAGTGGTGGCCCCTACTCCTAGGCATGACACTTGACGCGGCACTTTGTTCCGTAAACAAGAACCGGGTCCCGACATTCTCCCCACCTTTGAACTGTAGGGTTCCATAGGACGACAACATGGTTTCGGGAGGCATCGTCCATGCCGTTTTCAAATTTTTTCCGTACTAAAGAACCCTAACCCTAGAATCTTAACTAGAGACTTAGACGAACTAGCAATGCAAACAACTTTACATCTAAGTGAATGAGGAATACAATCTTTGTAGACCGGTCCTTCACTTCTAAAGATCCGTGTAATAGTCCCTTCGCTCCAACTAGTGAACACCCGAACTCTAGTAAGGGTTCACATGAAGAAATGAACAAGCTTGCTCGAAGTCTTCGAGGCCGAAGATGATCTACGTCGAAAAGACTCAAGCTCATGCTACCTCTTCACTAATGGTAGATTAGTGAAGCAAACACCCTAAACTAAATGGCTAATATAGTAGAGGATGATGAAGTAGGAATTGGGCTCACTTTAGATTAATTTTTCTCACAATATTTCATCACCTTTTCAAAAGCTAGAAAGCTTTTCCATGAGGAAGAAGAAGATAAAGTGGAGATGAGAATGAAACTCATAAGGTGAGAATAGAAAACATGGGTGAGTTAGTGTCATACCCTAACTCGTGTAGAGACTAAACTATAGCTAACAATAATAGTTAGGTTAATAAATATCTATAAGTAAAACAACATTAGAGGACTTGGTCAATGGTTCCACAAGCTTCTACAAGCTTGTAGCCATAACAAATTTCCATCCAATTTTAAATTATTTAGATAAATATAAACCCTTCATTATATCAAGCATGGTGTAAGTCTCATACACCGATGTATCATGTAGCATCTAGCATGACACAAAAAATGTATATTAATATATATCACATATATACTATATGCACACAAGTGAGAAAAAGAATACTTAGTGAGCAAATATTAGTTAATGTAAGTTAATATATCAAATATATAATTATACATTAAATTATCAAATCATCACTTAATTTAATAATCCGGCTATATCACATACAACCGAATAATATCATATGAATCATCTTACCGAATCAACACTTGATCCGATAACCCGGCTATATCACATATAGCCGACCGATATCACATATCGCGAGAATAGAATGCGGTATCATATACGCGCATTATTCTCGGTCCCGCACATATCACATATGTGCTCCTACTTCATTTCTCATGAACCAGGAAACCTCTGTGTATGACTCTAATGACTCGTCAATACGCCGGCAGTAAGTCATGATCATATCAAACACCCACAAGCCGCAAGCAGACTGCTAAACATAACGGCCACCCGGGTATTGAGCGATCAGAAGATCAACAAGCAAGCCTGCTCATACTCCTGTGAATCCAATCAGTAACACTATCGTACAGTCCGGTCTCTTCGTCAGATATGTCGCATATCACAACCTGGGGGTGGTATAACATCAGACCCCAATAGCCTGATAAGTCATGCCGATGCAAGGTCCATAACGGTTCGAGAAACTACTGATAACACTTACCAGAAGATCTCAGCAACCCTGGCCAGGGATTTCCTGTTATGGACAATCGAGCATAGCGCGACATCAACCCCCAATACCGGGAGAGACGAAATCCCCTCGCATTGCTCATTGCCTCCATGTAACTCGGGACTGTACCCAAAAACCACCTGTTTGCACGACTCAGTAGAGCCGTGGTAGGGTGAAAATCAAAGCACAGTGGGAGACACACAAGACTCTATGACGATCTTGAGTCGACAGACTAACATGTACTAGTGTCACCAGGGAACTGCTATCTAACGTGAGGTATAATACCATCTAGGACTTCTCGGCGAGTCCTGTTTAGTGTACCCAGTCTCCACTAAGCACCCGTATACCTTCTCTGATGTCAAACACAAATGGATGTGGGATCATTCATCGCCCATCATATGGGTCAAGAAGCGTATACGCTAGTCTACTATGGAATATCGATGCCCTATCTCGATACTCCCACGACTAGGAACAATGGAAGGATGTAGTCACAGACTACCCAGAACCCACCAGTATGATCTCTATCATAATCCTGTAAGTCAAGTACACATCCTAAGGGCTTTATCAACATGTAACAGAGAGACAGTAACTGTACATGTTAAGAAAAAGAGCAACCAGATAGCATACTATCATGTCGAGCAAGAAAGTCCTCCCTATGTATGTCCAAGCATCCACTATAATATACATCATATGTACAATAATGGCCTCTAGGGCATACATATAACTAACAATCTCCCACTTGCACTAGGACCATTTGTTGTAGTATCTCATACCCAACGTCCCATTAAAAGTCTCTCTTTGGAAAGGCCTTTCGTGAGTGGATCTGCCGTGTTATCCTTCGCGTCAACTCTCCTGACCTTAATCCCCTGGAGATCAGTCATCTCCCTGATCAGGTGATACTGTCCTCAGAATATGTCAGAAACGCTGATGGGACCTGCGTTCCTAGGTCAAAGCCACAACTCCATTGTTGTCGCAATAACAGTTATTGGACGCTCAATGGCAGGAACTTGTTTATCTCATGAACAAGAAATGTCCAGACAGCCACTTTGGTGGTATCGTTGGCAGCGATGTATCCAGCCTTTATAGTCTAGTATGTCACGGTATCTAGCTTGGAACTCTTCCAACATACCGTCCCTCCACTGAGGGTAAAGACAATGCATGTGACTGACTTTCAGTCGACCTTATCACTCTGGAAGCTCGAACCAAGAACATTCTTTTGGCGCTTCTCAAGTACTTAAGAATGTCCTCCACAGTTGTCCAGCGATTCTCCCAAGATCCAATTGATTCCCGATCACTATACTTAGTGACCTAACTACATCAGGTCTGGTACATAACATCGCATACATTACAGATCCTACTGCCGACGCATAGGGTATCTCTTGCACGCGAGCACTCTCCAAATCAGTCTCGGGAGACATCTTTTGTAACGTCTTAGATTTCGATTAGTGTTAGTTTAGACGATGATGCTGGTTTTTGGTAAAAAGTTTACCAATTTGGGTTCCTCACATTTTATAACATTTAATTAATAATTTATTATTATTTTTTATGGCATGCACACACATGTACATGTTTATGTGAGGGTGTGTTTGTGTTATCTAGATTAGTGACCATGACAACTTAACCCTAATCCAATCCTTGCTTAACCTTAACCTAAACATCTAAATATTTATGGTGAGAGAGTGTAGATATTTGTCTTGGGTTTTTGTTTGGAGAGGAGGTGGCATGGTGAGCATATGCTTGAATTAATTGAATGGTGCACTCACTCGTGCACTCACCTCTCTCTTTCTCTTTATCTTTTCCTTCTCTCATTCTCTCACACTTATTCCCTTCTCATTATTTCTCATTCCCTTATTTTCTCAACTGAACACTTATCATCCCTTCACTAAACCTACACTAATCCATCTCTTATCTTCACAAAATCTCACAAAATCGCATCTTTGGACTAGTTTTGCCTCTTGGAGGCATTAGAGCTTGGAAAGCTAGGATCTTTGAGCTTGTGGGAGTAGATAATGATCTCTATCTATTCTTTATGTTGTTTTAGTGTTGTGTAGCCTTTTCGTTTCAGTTTTGAAAGTTTAAAGTTAAGTTTCGTGCAAATATCGTATTTTTAGTGTCGTTTGTAATATCAGTGATTTGTTGTGACCCCGAAAGTATACTAGAAAATCAAACAATATAGTTGTGTTGTACCGAGACCATAGGTCATCACCTGGAGCACGAACCCCTCTTGCTCGGACTCGGCCGGCGACGAGAAGGACTTTTTCGGCGACGTCATATTTTTGAGGGAGTTAGGGTTTGGGTTTTTGTGGGTAGGTGTCTGCTTTGGTTTAGGTGTGTTTAGTCCTGTTTGATTTTTGGGTTTTCTCTGTATACAAAATCTGGGATCACATAGCTATTTTCTTGTGTTACGATTACGTTTGTTACGTTATATGACACGGTTCGTGCACTTTGTGTGGTTTTGTTCTTGGGTTGGTTTCGTAGTGTCGCTACGCACGTTAGACACAATACGAACACTTGAGAGTATGTTTTGAGTTGGTGCGTCGGTCAAACGTAGTGTGTACGTGTTTTTGGTCGTTTGCTAATATACATACTTGTTTTATTGTTTTATGCTTTCAGGATAGCAGGCGAGGACTTCGGGCGTTGCGAATAAGGGAATGCAGGTGGTTGGCTTTACTTAGCCAGGACGGTTGGTGAGTAGATTTAACATCTACATGGGAATCGCCCGCATGGCGTTATGCGTCTGGGCTAGGGATGATATGATATTAGTCGCATATTCTATTGCATATATATATTTTGCGCATACACCTCATTGCATATTATTACTTGTTGTGCTTGGACTTGTACCCTTAAGACACTGCACTATTATTGACGGCTCATGTTGCACGAGCACTGATTGTATGCCACTCACACCGTCAATAATTGCCATGACACGCACAACACCTATACATATGTGATATTATATTGTTTAGGGATATTGAGACATGATCCTTATTTTCCTTCGTGCATATGACATATGGCATACCTGTATACCTACATGCTTACACATATACATTGACATGCTTACATGCTAGTTACCTGTATACCTATATGGTATTATACCATTAGAGATAGGTATATCCACACATGAGACATAGCTACATGTACATCTTGCATACATACTTATGCATATACCTGGAGGGTATTACATCATTACTGATAGGTAGATACATATACCTTGCTGTACCTACATGTTTACACATATATCTGGTTATAGCTACATGTTCACCTTTATTTGATGTTATATGGACTTGGAGAAATTAGGAACCGCATGATATATATTAACTTGTTGCAGTTAAATAGCGGCTTTTCCTTTATATGCTCACATTTCAGTATTATGTTGCATATATTATATTCATGGATTTTCGCATTGAGATATGGATTTTTCATGATATTTTATGGATTAGAGGACCGTGGTAGTTTCATGAAATTATACATTATTTGGAAAAAAACCCGGTTTCTCTTGATATGAAATTTCAGTATCCACCATGAGATTTATTGGTTCTGATATATATATATATATCCCACGCGAGGAACGGAGGAAGCCATGTACAGGTACATGGTGGGGCCCGGTGGTACCCCGGAGCAAGAAAGGTATTTCGATGGACCACGCCGATGAGCCTGACAGGGGAACCATACCTACCGGTGACAGTACCTTTGACTCGGCGTTTATACATCATCATAATGATTCATGCAAATATACTTATTCATTTCATGTGATTTACTTGATATTGGATACATGATATATGAGATTTACTTGATATTAGATACAGGATATATGAGATTTACGTGATATTGGACACTCAGGATATATGAGACTTACAGGATATGAGGGCTAATTTGGGGGCTGATTTGTGGAAATTTGGGATGTAGATTGTCTTAATGGACTTTGGTCCTGCCACGAGGTCAGGATTCCGTGGGAATGACATGTTTTATCGCATACTCCGCATTTATTGTATTTGCATTGCTTCATGTATTGGTAGTACCTGATAGAGTACATTTCATGACTGTTGCATTTACATACTGCTATTTTAGATGCATTTGTTGTTCTTGTATTAGTAGTACCTGATAGAGTACCTTACATGACCGTTGCATACATATTGCCCTTTATTTCTTCATGTATTAGTAGGACCCGATAGAGTACCTTTCATACTGTTGCACATATATTGGCATTTATTGTTATCAGCTTACATGCATTAGATTCGCGTTGTACGTGCATACTTGCGATTACATGCATATGTTATTTACTATTCATGAGTTGGCAACTCACCCCCATTGTGCCACAGTGTTTTGCAGGTTGTTCCTAAGAGTAGTCAGAGGCAGGGCTTTTCATCTATCATATCATCTTTTGCATCGGATACCGCCACAGCTGACTGTGTACAGTTTTGCTATAGGTGGGTTTTGCGGTTATCCGATGTTGCTCATTGTATATCTTTGTACCATGTACTCTCCATCTACTACTTTCATGTATGACTTAGAGACTTGATGTGAGGACGATATTATATATTATTTTGTGACTTGGAGGTCTTTAATGCAGTTTTATTTATATCGTCTTTTATTTCTTTGCTACGGCGTCGTATATCTGTTGTGGTGGTTGTTTTCCGCCTTTGGGCGTGTATTTGCTCCCGTTTGGGGATGCTTTACTTATATTTTTTGTTGTACCCATTTTTGGGGCTGGTTTTTACAAAGGAGGTGCTTCCAAAATTTTAAAGGAAGAAAAGTTGGACTTTAAACAATTTGGCTTGAGATTTCAAAAGTTTTAAAATTATTATTTTCACTTGCTACTTTTGATGGTTTAGATTACTGGGTTTTCGGCTTACTTCAATTGCGTTATGCCAGCAGACGTTGCGTAGTTTAAGGGCCGTCACGTGCTGATTTCGGGTCGTGACAAAGTTGGTATCAGAGCGCTAGGTTTTACCTTTCGGAGTGTAGGATGACCTTGGTATGATGGAGTAGGTAGCCTAAGAAGAGTAACGTAGTGTGTGTATGTCCGCGGCATACTTACGATCACGGTACTCCGCCTAAAGTGACCTAAGTACTAATTGCTTGAAATTCCTTCCTTGATGATATATCCTTGTGATTCGATTTCCGTGTTCTTATCGAATCCTTTTTCCATGTATAGCCTGTGCCGCCGATGACTATGGGGACTCAGAGTGATGCAGCGAGGGCCGAGGTCAGAGTTGACTCGGGTGGGACGAGGACTGACCAGGATGGCACGCTCGTTGCACTAGAGCAGATGGATCCACCTTCGACAGATCGTATCGCTAGGCTTGAGGCAGATATGCAGGACTTGCACCAGACGATGAGGTCGTTGGTTGAGGTCAGTCGAGCGCAGCGACAGGAGGTTGTCACCCCTGTTACCCATTTTTTCCTTGCGATCAGCACACAGCATAGTGTTACGTACGCAACACTAGTGGACGTAGCCCTTTTGGACAAGGAGCGTCTTTCCGAGACTTTAGGAGTCCGAGTACAGAGGAGGGCTCGTACAAGTGTATCAGCCTAGAGACAGAAGTTCAGTCGCCGTGATAGGTTTCATGCACGTCGCGGGAGTAGCAGAGGCTTGGGACGAGGACAGTCGCTCAGCACTCATCCTCAGGAGGGCCAACAGCCATCGTATAGATGTTTTCGATGTGGGAGCCTTCAACACTTCGTCGGACATTGTTCCATAGCACCGCGTCAGGCTTGTGTTCATAGAGGTCATGGTCGCGGAGGATTCGCTCAGAGGGGACAGGTTGGCAGAGGAGGAGTTTAGCCAGTTGCGGGTAGGGACGAGAGTTTGCTTCTACTCATCGGGACGCGCGGGCGTCCAATGCAGAGTTTTCAGGTATTCTTGATTCATGTTCTTTTGATGCGCTTGTTTGTTTTACACACTTTGTGCCGTGGTTGGGCCGATAGTCGTGTTAGCTAGATCAGCCGTTTGTTGTGTTAACTTCTGTCAACGATTCTTTTGTTGTGCGACACGTATTTCGGTCGTGTGCCAATCGGATAGGAGATATAGATTCGTCCGTCGCTTTGATCCTTCTGGAGATGTTGGATTTGACGTTCTCGTAGGCACGGACTGGTTAGCTACGTGTTAGGCATCTGTGGATTGTCGCGAGGAAACAGTCAGGTTTTGGTTTCCCGGCAAGTCAATTCTTGTTGTGCAGGGGGACAGTGGTGCCGCCTCTCACAGCTTGAACTCAGCCTTTTTCGCTAGTCGGCTTTTGAGTAGAGAATGTCGAGGCTTCTTGGCTTTCATTCGTGATACCGAAGCCATAGTGGGTTTGTTGGACTGGGTTCCTATCGTGTGAGAGTTTTCCGACGTTGTTCTAGATGAGCCGGCGGAGCTTAGGGGGCTTAAGGATCAGCTGTAGAGTTGCTTGTAGGGGGCTTGTGCGTCTGAGTGTTTCGCTTTGGGGAGCTCCTATTCTGTTCGTCATGAGAAGGACGGCAGTTGAGGTTGTGTATTGATGGATCGTCAATTGAACCGGGTTACGGTGCGGATAGGTATCCTTTACCTCGCATTGACAATTTCTTCGATTAGCTCCAGAGTGCGAGACTTTTTCTAAGTTTGTTTGGGATCAGGTCATCATTGGTTGCAGGTTCGGAGTGATGTCATTCTGAAGACTACTTTTGTGCGCGTTACGGGTAGTATGAGTTTTGGCGGTGTCGTTGGACTCACCAATGCCCTAGCAGCATTCATGGATGTGATGAACCAGATTTCTTCAGGCCGTTCCTCGACCAGTTTATTGTTGTGTCATTGATGACATTATGGTCTTTTCCAAGAGTCGTGAGAAACGTGGGCAGCACTTGAGGATTTTCTTTGCAGACATTGGGAGAGCACCGGCTGTTTGCTAAATTCTCGGAGTGTTCCTTCAGGCTTGATTGTGTTGACTCTTAGGACTTGTAGTTACGGGAGACGGTTTTCGTATGGTCCCGAGGAAGATCGAGGCCGTACAGCTTTGGCCCAGACTTGTGTACGGGACGGAGGTCCGCAGATCTTTGGGCTTAGCATGTTTTTACCGCCATTTCTTGCAGGATTGCTAGTGTATCGTTACACCGTTGACTGAACTGACCGGAAAGGAGGTTCCTTTTCTTTGGACTGAAGCATACGTGAGGAGTTTTCAGCAGTTGAACACTCGGTTGACAACTGCACTAGTTCCTTCCTTGCTTTCTGGATCGGGCGACTTTGTTGTTACTGTGATGTTTCTTGAGTGGGGATTGATTGTGTACTGATGTGATACTATAAAGTTATCATTTTTGCTTCCTGACAGTTGGGGGAAGTACGAGCAGGATATCCCACTCATGATCTGGAGATGGCCGCGGTGGTCGTGCGTTGGAGATTTGGAGACACTACTTGTATGGGGAGTCGTGTCAGATTTTCACGGACCACCAGAGCTTAATGTACATCTTCCTGCAGCGGGTTTTGATTGTTGAGACATCGTCGTTGGATGGAGCTTCTGAAGGATTGTGTTTGTGAGATCCTCGTTACCAGTGGTAAGGCGATTCTGGTAGCCGATGCTAGAGTTGTAGGCCCGGGGTTAGCTTGTCCCAGTTGTGCGCAGTTTTGAGACAGTCTTCTGCAGATTTACAGTTCTTGTGCGATCGTTGAGTACAGCTTAAGTTCTCCTCTACTGAGGGGACAACTTTCTCATGTCCGCACCCGTCCATTTTTCCTTAATCGTTTTCGCAAGGCACAGCCTGCCGATGCTCGTTTGTCTGAGATTCTTGAGCATACTCGGTTGGGTAAACATTCAGAGTCCTTGATTTGTGACCAGGGTATGCTACGTTTAGGTACGCGTTTGTGTGTACCTCATACTGTTGGGTAGAAACGCGAAATCCTAGAGCAGGCACATCAGTCAGCTTTCTGTGTTCATTCAAGTTCCACCAATATGTGACGTGACTTGTGAGATAGTTACGGGTGGGCAGGGATGAAGAGTGAAGTTTCGGATTTCGTTTCGAGCTGTCTGTCTTGTTGTGAGCTAAGGTTGAGCATTTGAGACCGGCCGGAGAGTTGCAACCTTTAACCGTTCCGGAGTGGGAATGAGAGCAGATCTCCATGAATTTCGTTGTGGTGTCTACCCAGGTCTAGACAGGGTGTGACTCCATTTGGGTGTTTGTTGTCCGGTTATGCTCAGTTTGCTCAGTTGTTCTTCGTTAAGTTTGTGCGTTGCACGGAGTTCCTTCATGTGTTGTATCCAATGGAGGACCCTGTTCGCTTGCCGTCTTTGGTAGAAGCTTCAGGAAGCCTTGTGTAGGGTTGCTAGGCACGCGCACAAGGGTCTACGAGGTATCAACCATGCCCGATTAAAAATTTAGCCATGCCGAACAACCCGAAGCTGGATCTTTAAACTAGGTTTTAGGCGAAAACATGCATGTTAAACTCTTTAACTCTAAGTGAGAGGGATTACAACCTTTGTAGATCCGGTCCTTCACTTCTTAAGCTCCATGTTGAGGTCCCTTCACTGCGATCATCGTGTTCTGGACTCTCGAGAGGCTTTACGAAGAAAATGATGCAACCTTTGCTTCCGATCTTCGATACCAAGTTAACACAAGCTAGATCATCTTGGTATCGAAGATCGGAAGCAAAGGTTGCATCATTCTCTTCGTAAAGCCTCTTGAGAGTCCAGAACACGATGATCGCAGCGAAGGGATCTCAACATGGAGCTTAAGAAGTTAAGGACCGGATCTACAAAGTTTGTAATCCCTCTCACTTAGTGTTAAAGAGTTTAACATGCATGTTTTCGCCTAAAACCTAGTTTAAAGATCCGGCTTCGGGTTGTTCGGCACGGCTAAATTTTTAATCGGGCATGGTTGATGCCTCGTAGACCCTTGTGCGCGTGCCTACAACCCTACAGTGGTATCAGAGCCAAGCAAGAGCTTTAGGCGAAGTCTAGACGAAGTTTAAAGTCCGATCGAACCCGAGAACCCCGATAAAACCCCTTCTCTTGATATTTTTTCAAAATGTTGACTTTTATGAATTAAAAATGCTCAGAAAAATAAGCAGGAAAAACTAAGAATTACTGTGAAGTACGGCCCTCTAATTCGCAAATATGACCGCAGAACCGCGGCCAAACCAAGGGTTTGGCGGCGGTTCCGCTGCCCGAATTGTGACTTAGTCCCTGGAATTTCATGTAATTATTCTTAGGTCCTTTCTTGTTATTTTTTTCTGGGAATATTTTTAATTCCACTCAAGTGTTGAGTTTCTCGGGTTGTATTGGGGACTCGTTGATTCGATTGGATAATTTAACTTTGTTTAGTTTGTCCGGGTAATTTTTTAGAAACTGTTAAAAAGTTCGACCGGATATCAATAACTCACTTTTTCCCCAGTCGGAAAATTTTTCACCTTGGGTATTGGTTGAGCTTTAGCTCCTCTTTTCCATCCGCAGGACGTGGGTTTGTGAGAGCAGGCTATACAGACTCTGGAGGATATGCTTGTGCGTGCGTACTAATTGTTGTTGGCTGTTGGGATCGTCACTTGCCATTGTTAGGGTTCTCCTTCGATAGCTGTTATCAGGAGACATTCCAATTGGAAAACTTTAGGCCTTGTTTGATAGGTGGTGTCGATCGCCAGTCTGTTTTTCTGACTCCGCGAGAGTAGAATTTTTGGACCCCAGCTAGTCGAGAGGCTTCGGAGATGATCCAGTTGATTCAGGTCAGGATGAGAACAGCCCAGTGCAGACAGAGGTCTTATGCCGACTGTGGTGGTCGCAGACTTGAGTTCGCAGTGAGAGATCATGTATTCCTATGGATTTTCCGATGAATGACGTGTTGAGTTTTGGGAAGCTTATCCCAGGATTGTAGGTCCTTTTGAGATCCTTAAAGAGAGATAGTTCCCTTGCCTATAATTTGGCACTTCCACCCAGATTATTGAGTATTCACCCCATATTTCTTGTGTCGATACTTCGCAAATACCATCATGACCTTTCTCACATGATTCAGCACCAGACCATTTAGCTTGGACACAATCTTTTCGTTCACCGGCAGCCAATTGTGTTAGTGGTTCGGCAGGTCGAGAAACTTCGGTCAAGGGTCTTGCTATCTGTGGAGAGTTTTCTTGGGCGTAGCCGTATAGTGAGGTGATCACTTGGAAGGCTGCGAGTGAGATTTGTGAGTTTTGCACTCATCTCTTTGAATGTATGCATAGTAAGAATTTTAAATTCGGGGACGAATTTTTATACGGGGGGAGATTGTAACATCTTATATTTCGATTAGAGTTAGTTTAGAAGATAATGCGGGTTTTTGGTAAAAAGTTTACCAATTTGGGTTCCTCACATTTTATAATATTTAATTAATAATTTATTATTATTTGTAATGGCATGCACACACATGTGCATGTTTATATGAGTGTGTGTTTGTGTTATCTAGATTAGTGACCATGACAACTTAACCCTAATCCAATCCTTGTTTAACCTTAACCTAAACATCAACATATTTGTGGTGAGAGAGTGTAGATATTTGTTTTGGGTTTTTGTTTGGAGAGGAGGTGGTATGGTGAGCATATGCTTGCATTAATTGAATGGTGCACTCACTTTTGGACTAACCTCTCTCTTTCTCTTTATCTTTTCCTTCTCTCATTCTCTCACACTTAGTCCCTTCTCATTATTTCTCATCCCCTTCTTTTCTCAACTGAACACTTATCATCCCTTCACTAAACCTACACTAATCCATCTCTAATCTTCAAAAAACTCACAAAAATCACATCTTTGGACTAGTTTTGCCTATTGGAGGCATTGGAGCTTGGAAAGCTAGGATCTTTGAGCATGTGGGAGTAGGTAATGATCTCTATCTGTTCTTTATGTTGTTTTAGTGTTGTGTAGCCTTTTCGTTTCAGTTTTGAACTTTTAAAGTTAGGTTTCGTGCAAATATCGTATTTTTAGTGTCGTTTGTGATATCTGTGATCTGTTGTGACCCCGAGAGTATACTAGAAAATCAAACAATGTAGTTGTGTTGTACCTGAGACCATAGGACATCACCTGGAGCACAAACCCCTGTTGCTCGGACTCGGCCGGCGAAGAGAAGGACTTTTCCGGCGACGTCGGATTTTTGAGGGAGTTAGGGTTTGGGTTTTTATGGGTAGCTGTCTGCTTTGGTTTAGGTGTGTATGGTCCTGATTGATTTTTGGGTTTTTTCTGTATACAAAATCTGGGATCATATAGCTAGTTTCTTGTGTTACGATTACGTGTGTTACGTTATACGACACGGTTCGTGCACTTTGTGTGGTTTTGTTCTTGGGTTGGTTTCATAGTGTCGCTACGCACGTTAGCCACAATACGAACACTTGAGAGTATGTTTTGAGTTGGTGCGTCGGTCAAACGTAGTGTGTACGTGTTTTTGGTCATTTGCTAATATACATACTTGTTTTATTGTTTTATGCTTTCAGGATCGCAGGCGAGGACTTTGGGCGCTGCGAAGAAGGGAAAGCAGGTGGTTGGCTTTACTTAGCCAGGACGGTTGGTGAGTAGATTTAACATCCACAGGGGAATCGCCCGCATAGCGTTATGCGTCTGGGCTAGGGATGATATGATATTAGTCGCATATTCTATTGCATATATATATTTTGCGCATACACCTCATTGTATATTATTACTTGTTGTGCTTGGACTTGTACCCTTAGGACACTGCACTATTATTGACGGCTCATGTTGCACGAGCACTGATTGTATGCCACTCACACCGTCAATAATTGCCATGACACGCACAACACCTATACATATATGATATTGTATTTTTTAGGGATATTCAGACATGATCCTTATTTTCCTTCGTGCATATGACATATAGCATACCTATATACCTACATGCTTACACATATGCCTTGACAAGCTTACATGCTAGTTACGTGTATACCTATATGGTATTGTACCATTAGAGATATGTATATCTACACATGAGACATAGCTACATGTATATCTTGCATACATACTTATGCATATACCTGGAAGGTATTACATCATTACTGATAGGTAGATACATATACCTTGCTATACCTACATGTTTACAAATATCTGGTTATAGCTACATGTTCACCTTTATTTGATGTTATATGGACTTGGAGAAATTAGGAACCGCATGATATATATATTAACTTGTTGTAGTTAAATAGCGGTTTTTCCTTTATATGCTAACATTTCAGTTTTATGTTGCATATATTATATTACATGGATTTTCGCATTGAGATATGGATTTTTCATGATGTTTTCTGGATTTGAGGACCGTGGTAGTTTCATGAAATTGTGCATTATTTAAAAAAAAACGGTTTCTCTTTATATGATATTTCAGCATCCACCATGAGATTTATCGGTTCTGATATATATATACCCCATGCGAGAAACGGAGGGAGCCGTGTGCGGGTACATGGTAGGGCCCGGAGGTACCCCGGTGCAAGAAAGGTATTTCGATGGACCACGCCGATAAGCCTGACAAGGGAACCATACCTACCGGTGACAGTACCTTTGACTCGGCGGTTATCGTGGGGATACCGACCGGAGTCATGTACGTATGGATACGTCGAAAGGCGAGGGTCAAAGCTGGGCACTTGGGTTTTCGAGACACCGTATGATACGTACCTATCAGAGGGCCAGTCATGGTGACAGCACCTGATAGATCAGTATTTATGTGTCGATGCTTGATACTTGGTTTCATGATATTTTTACTCCTAAGTATATATAACAGTGGAATAGGACGCTTATATATATATATATATATATATATATATATATATATATATATATATATATATTAGTGGTATGGGACGCTAATATATATATATATATACATATCTAATTTATATACATCATCATAATGATTCATGCAAATATACTTATTCATTTCATGAGATTTACTTGATATTGGATACAGGATATATGAGATTTACTTGATATTGAATAGATGATATATGAGATTTACTTGATATTGGATACAGGATATATGGGATTTACTTGATATTGGACATTCAGGATATATGAGACTTACAGGATATGAGGGCCAATTTGGGGGCTTATTTGTGGAAATTTTGGATTTAGATTGTCTTGATAGACTTTGGTCCTGCCACGAGGTCAGGATTCCGTGGGAATGACATGTTTTATCACATACTCCGCATTTATTGTATTTGCAATGCTTCATTTATTGGTAGTACCTGATAGAGTACATTTCATGACTGTTGCATTTACAAACTGCTATTTTAGATGCATTAATTGTTCGTGTATTAGTAGTACCTGATAGAGTACCTTACATGACTGTTGCATACATATTGCCCTTTATTTCTTCATGTATTAGTAGGACCTGATAGAGTACATTTCATACTGTTGCACATATATTGGCATTTATTGTTATCAGCTTGCATGCATTAGATTCGCGTTGTACGTGCATACTTGCGATTACCTGCATATGTTATTTACTATTCACGAGTTAGTAACTCACCCCCGTTGTGCCACAGTGTTTTGCAGGTTGTTCCTCTGAGTAGTCAGAGGCAGGGCTTTTCATCTATCATATCATCTTTTGCATCGGATACCGCTACGGCTAACTGTGTACAGTTTTGCTATAGGTTGGTTTTGCGGTTATCCGATGTTGCCCATTGTATATCTTTGTACCATGTACTCTCCATCTATTACTTTCATGTATGACTTAGAGACTTGATGTGAGGACGATATTGTATATTATTTTGTGACTTGGAGGTCTTTTATGCAGTTTTATTTATATCGTCTTTTATTTTTTCGCTACGGCGTCGTATATCTGTGGTGGTGGTTGTTTTACGCCTTTGGGCGTGTATTTGCTCCCGTTTGGGGATGCTTTACTTGTCTTTTTGTTGTACCTATTTTTGGAGCTGGTTTTTACAAAGGAGGTGCTGCCAAAATTTTAAAGGAAGAAAAGTTGGACTTTAAAGAATTTGGTTTGAGATTTCAAAAGTTTTAAAATTGTTATTTTCACTTGCTACTTTTGATGGTTTAGATTGCTGGGTTTTTGGATTACTTAAATTACGTTACGCCTGCAGACGTTGCGTAGTTTAAGGGCCGTCACGTGCCAATTTCTGTCGTGACATCTTTTTGGAGAGAGTGATTCATGAGTAAGTGGACAAACCACCAGGCTTAGAATCATCCACACTAAACCCCTTTTAGAATGTTGTTATTGTATCTGGATTTAGGACACTCCCAATATCCACTTAGATCTATCACCATAGATCATAATCCATAAAATATAGTAGGTATCATCCAGATCTTCCATGGAGGATCCTCGTGATAAGAGGAGCTTGACCGATTGTAGCATAGGAAACCATTTCCTATCAAGAGTATGTCATCTACGTACAATACGTGGAAGTCAACCTTACTCTCTACATCCTTCTTGTATATACTGTTAGTGTATATGCCCTAGAGGCCATTACTGTACATGCTAATTTGTATATTACTTAATGGAAGCTTGGGATATTCACAGTTGTATAGACAATCTTGCTCAAAATGGTAGTATGCTACTTGGTTTGTTTTTACTTTAATGTGTACATGTGTTTCTTTTAGCATATCGCCTATACACATTAGTGGAGCCCTTAGGATCTTTGCTTGATTACCAGCGTTGTGATGGCAGTCACACTAGTGGTGGCTGGGTAATCTATAAGCATATCCTTATACAGTTCCCTAGTCGAAGGATTATCGAGACGGGGCATCGATACTCCGGAGTAGACTAGTGTATGTGCTTCTCATCCCAGCAGGGGAGATGGTCTGTCCCACTGCTGTCAGTACGTCGTACTTGAGATAGTATGCGGGTGCTCGTTAAGTTACGAGTACACTGGACAGGACTCGTCGGGAACTGTTGGTTGGTACTATACCTATCGTCAGTTATCGGTTCCCAGGTGACATGAGTACAGCTTAGTCCGCTGACTTGACACTGTCACTTCGCCTCGAGTGTGTTCCCACTGTTCTTAGATTGCTGCCCTACCACGGCTCAAATGAGTCGTGCAAATAGGTAGCAGTTGGGTGCAGTCTCGAAGCACTTGTAGGCAGTGACGGTTAGACAGGATTCGTCTATCCCGGTATTGGGGGTTGATATCGCGTTGTATCTAGGAGATCCATTACACAAAGTCGTCCCTGGCCAGGGCAAGCGAGATATACTGGTAGGTTTTCCGGTGTTATCTCAGGGTGTTCTGGGCTACATTCCGACATGACTTGTACCGCTATTAGGGGACTGACGTTTTCTGCCCCCTAGGCCCTCCATGCGATATTCTCAGACGAACATACCGGACTGTACGGAGATTGTCACATTCAGGATCAGTAGGAGTTCGGATGAGTTCACCTCATCAGTCTTCTTATCGGCATCTACCTAGGGACCGTTACGTACAGCTAGTACCGCTTGCGGCCTGTGGTTAAACCCGCTGCCAGCGTAGTGTCGAGTCTTTAGAGTCCCACACAGAGGGCTTTTCGCCTTTAGGCAAAACAGAGTAGAGGTCGCATGGTTTTGCAACAGGGTTCGTTCACATCTACGCACTTGTGCACGTTTGGTGTCCGGGCGGTTATTACTAGCGGGCTTTGGTTTAAGCCAGATCCTAGTATTTGTTTTGGGATTGGTTTTGTCTCAGTGTATTCGTGTTCCTCGGAACACGGATGCGGGTGTGTATGCACAGTTGACAGAGGCAGAGGCAGAGGATTCTCATTAGGGTTGTTGACCGTTGAATTTTTCCAAACCCTAATGAGAATGAGAAATATGATTAATGGTATTAATTAAGGATAATTGTGCCATGGTTAGGGTTGTTGACCATTTGACTTTAGTTGACTTGTTGACCTATGTTGACATATTGACCATCATCATTTCACATGAAAGATGCTCCTTGATTCTTGCAAAACTCATTTAATGTGAAATGATAATGGTCATTCCAAATGAAACATCACATTTTCCTTGATTATTATTATTTTTCATAATTCACTAATATGAGAGTATGGTTGCTAAAATATCCTCATTCTTTCTTGCACTTTCTTTCTCATAGTTTTAGCTCATCCTCTTCCTCTCTCTTAAAGCTCTCATCTCTCATGTGTTGAGAACCATGAGCTTTTGAGATAAAACCACCATAACTCCTCTCTACTCATTCTAGGGTTCTAGGTTTAGCAAGCCAAGCACTTTAGTTACCTTTAGGTTGAGGTAGGAGCTCAAGGTAGAGGCCTTCGGGTGGATCCTTCTTCGACAAAGAGAAGACTACGAGGAGGAGCCGTTCAAACCACTCCAAGGAGCAAGAAGAGAAGGAGTTCAAGACCTAGGTATAACCTTCTAACCGAGTAGCTAAACTTGTAGTTAGTTTGCTAGGTTTTTGTTTAGCAAAGATCTTCTTTTTCTAGTCCAAGTTACCTTGCGTCAAAAATCGTTTTTTTTTACCTATTCCGCCTCCCCGTAAGTACCGGGGTGGGTAACGTAGACTTACAGTGGTATCAGAGCTTAGCTAAACAACAACTAGCATGTTAGAAAAGTGATTAAAACTTCGATCCGAAAAAAAAATCGCGAAACATGTCTAAAAACTAAACTTTCTGGCGATTTTTAAAACTGCTCTAAAAACAATTCCACATACCTTAAAAATCGATGTAGCGTTTTTTAAGAACATGCAGGAAAAATGAGACCATGACTCGGTCAACGCGCTGCGGAAGCGCGGCGAAACCACGCGTTTCGCCGCAGATCCGCGGCCGAGTTGACTCGGCCGCGACTCGTGTTTGCTGCAGTTTGTTCAGTGTTCTGTTTTGGGATTTTTAAGATATTTTTTTTCTGCCCAGAATTTCCAGAGAACAATGTTGTGTTTGGGGTAGTTACAAATTGATGTTTTGATCGAAGTTCTACAAACTTTTGCTAAATGGTTATATCTGTGATGTGATATATGCACTGAACGTCGACTAATCACTATAAGTCGATTAGTGGCGGTTGTGCATATCTGTGATCTGTAATGTTGTTGGATTGTGTATATGAACTCGTTGGATTGTCGCGGATGAATAGCCGGGGTTTTGTGAGATAAGATTTTCTTTTTCTTTCATTTGATGTAATATGTAAATTGATGTAATATTATTTTTATGGCCGCACATCCGGGATGAGGTTGTAGCCGCCATTGTATATTATTTCTTTTATTGTTTTTGCTCCTAGGATAGACCCAAGGTGGGGTGCACAAACTACCGGGTACTTTGAAGTGCCGAGTGGCCTACTCACGTTGTTGAGGGAGGTTGCCTCACTTCAGGTACTTGGCGGGTAGTTTGCCGCACCCGTAGGGGTCTAGCGTGGGGTATGGCTATTCATCGCGACCGTGTAATCCGTCTTTTGTTGCAGGCTCGAACGAAACACGGATTCCTAGCATATCCAATGTGTTCATCTGTGATCTGGATTGGCTATCATTGCGTCTGACGAATGTATATATCTATATATGATATCTATTAGGCGCTGTTTATGTTTTGCATCCGCGCTAGTCCAGCCCCCGCTCTGTCATTAGTTAAGTAACCTAACGGGTGATGACGGGGCCCTGTGGAGAATGCGGATGGCAAAAGCGTACGTCATATTTTCGTTGTTTTCTGCAATAGTAGGATTAATTGATGGGACGCATTAAATTAATGCAAGAAAATAAACCAAAGTAATGTCGTTGGAACAATTTCGAAACCACTCGGTTTCTTTTCAAAAACAGAAAACTTTTAAAAACGCGGAGCTTGAACCACTCCCTTTTAAAAGCTATCACGTTCCTTCGATTATATCAAGTTCACTACGTTTACGGTTTCGCCAAAACCATTTGTAGCCCTCCATCATTTCAGTTAAATATTTGGTAGTATTCAAGCTATGTATTTTGCCCTACGCCAAGGCATAGTGATTGGTAGCTGCTGGATATTTATCTGTTGCATAGATGGATGTGTTGGTTTGAGACCGTCGTACTGCCATTTTGGCCTACGTCAAGGGTATGTACTGGTGGGTTCAAATTAACCTGGTAAATGATGTGTAGAACTTGACATGTGACTTATGATATTTTGGCCTACGTCAAGGTCATAAGAGCATGGGGCAAAAATCCACATCGGGGGTTTCTAAAGAAACTGAAACTTGTTGTGCTGCATACCATTTGGAGTGGGATGATTCTGATAGGATTCCTTCAGTTTTATCACACGATGATATTTGGATCCCGATCCTACTGTGAGTATATACTACTCCTCCGGAACTTTCTCACTTAACGATCAATTCTATAAACCAAGTAGGTGTCTAGAAAGGTGTTAGCGGGGCTACGCCCACAGGAAAAAGAGGTTATTTAATTAAGGAACTTCGCGAAAGCGTCGTAAAACCTCCCTTGAAGTTCCAACACTGTCCTGGCTGAACGGTTAAGCAAGTATTGTACGGTGAGTTTGATCCCGACTAATTCTTCTTTTTTGGTTTGAGGAAGGATTCGAGAAACAGGGAGCCATCCTGTTTAGACAAACTAAAAACCACTCTAAACTTGCAAGAGCATCATGCTAAAGTGTTTCTTCTCTCTCTCCTAATTGCAGCGACCAAACATCATGACCGGACTTAAGTTACTACTAGATAAAAATATACTGACAGGGCCAAACTACAAAGATTGGCTCAGGAATGTCAAAATGGCAATCACTTATGACAAGTTGGGGTATCTCCTGACTACCAAAGCTCCCCCTGTCCCAGGTCCCAAATCCAGTGTCGCGGATAAGGAAATCCGTAAGACCAGGGAGATTGACTGCGCGATGGCCAAGTGCCCCGTGCTTGCCTCTATGGACAATGAACATCAGAGGAGGCACGAGAATATGGACCTTGAATCCATATTTCTCCATACTAAGGAACTATATGGAGAGCAATCCCGTATCGCCAGATACGAAGTCTCGAAAAAGTTGTTTTTGGTGAGATTGGCCGTCGGATCATCGGTAGCGGAACACGTACTTAAGATGATTGGCTATATTGAAGAGCTCGCGGACCTCGGGACCACATTAGAGAACGAGCTCTATACTGACTTGATTCTCCAGTCCCTTCCTTCCACTTACGCCCAGTTTATCCTGAACTTCAACTTGCAAGATAAAGAAGTTGAACTTCCGGAACTCCTCAATATGTTGAGGAGTGCAGAGGGCACCTTACAGAAAGTAAGGGAAACATCCACTTTTTCTGTTGGAGGACCATCCTCTTCTAGGTCCAAGGCGAAAGCCAAGGGAAAGAAGAAGATGACCCCCACCAAACCAAGGGGCGGTGTTAGTAAAGTAGAAGCCAAGGGAAAGGCAAAGGTGGCAAAGGTAGCGGGACAGCTTGTGGGGAAGGAAGAGTGCTTTTACTGTCATAAGAAAGGACACTGGAAGAAAGATTGCACGGCTTGGTAGGCCAAGAACCAGGACCCGAAGAAAGTTGTGGCTTCGGCTTCAGGTGTGTATGTTATTGAAAACTGTCTATCAGTAAACTCTACTTCCTGGGTATTGGATACCGGATCAGGATCTCATATCTGTAATTCTTTGCAGGCACTGAGAAAGCGTAGGGTTTTGAAGTCAGGTGATATGACCCTCAGAGTTGCAAACGGAGCTGGCATGGATGCTGAGTCCGTGGGGGACTATCACTTAGGATTGTCAGATGGACATGTTTTAGTTTTGCGTGACTGTTATTTTGTACCCAGTGTGACTTGTAATATCATATCTGTATCTTTAATGTCTAAAGAAGGTTATGATTTTGCATTTGTAAGCGATGTTGTAAACATTCACCTTAATCATGTTCTGATTGGTTCGGGTACATTAAGCAACGGCATATACGTATTGAACCAACCACAGATTTTCAATGTCCAGAATACACACAAAAGAAAGTCTCCAGAAATAAATCATGCTTTCTTATGGCATTGTAGAATGGGTCACATCAATGAGAGAAGGTTGACTAAGCTACATAATGAAGGATATTTGGATCCATTCGAATATCAATCATATACAACTTGTTAATCATGTCTCAAAGGAAAGATGACAAAGACTCTGCTCACTGGACATGGAGTAAGAGCGAGCGAGCTCTTGGGACTCGTACACATCGATGTATGCGGTCCAATGTCTACACATGCGCGAAGTGGTAATTCTTAATTCATTACTTTTACGGATGATTTTTCAAGGTTCGGGGATGTCTTCTTAATGAAGCATAAATCTGAAGCCTTTGAAAAATTCCAGGAATACAAAAATGAAGTAGAAAAACAAACAGGAAAAAGTATCAAGATGGTGAGATCTGATCGAGGTGGTGAATACTTGAGTGCCGAGTTCCTGGATTACCTAAAAGAGAATGGAATTCTCTCCCAGCTTACTCTTCCATACACTCCACAACACAACAGTGTATCGGAGAGACGGAACCGAACCCTATTGGATATGGTACGCTCCATGATGAGTAACGCTGAGTTACCGCGATCTTTCTGGCGATATGCACTTGAATCAGATGCATATCTTTTGAACCGAGTTCCAACTAAGACTTTGCCTACCACACCATATCAGATGTGGAGGGGGAAGAAACCCTATCTTCAATATCTGAAGATTTGGGGATGTCCAGCTTTTGTCAAAAAGCAGCATGCGGACAAACTCGAGGCACGCACAGTACAGTGCAAGTTTGTGGGATACCCAAAGAACTCCAGGGGGTATCTTTTCTATTACGCAGCAGAACAAAAGGTTTTTGTCTCTCGTCATGCCCACTTTCTGGAACATCGGTTCTTAGAAAAAGAAATAAGTGGGAGCGTAATAGAACTGGAAGAAATTCCAGAACCAAAAGCTATTACTGAAAGCTTAGAAGAACCAGAAGGTTCGAAAGAACAGGACATTCCTGCGTCGCTCCGCAGGAGTAGTAGGCAGTCTCATCTGCCCGAGAGATACTACGGTTTACTCATAGACGGGGATAGAGAGGATTGCATCATTGATAATGATGAGCCGACTAGCTTCCAGCAGGCCATTCAGAGCACTTACTCGGTAAAATGGTTGGATGCAATGCGGACCGAAATGGAGTCCATGTACACCAACAAAGTATTGACTTTGGACGTTGCACCAGAAGGGGTAAACCCCGTAGGCTGCAAATGGATCTTCAAAAGGAAGATTGGTGTAGATGGACAGGTTGAGACCTATAAGGCTAGACTTGTTGCAAAGGGTTTTCGTCAAAGACCTAGTTTGGACTATGACGAAACCTTTTCTCCAGTGGCTATACTCAAATCCTTTCGGATCCTTCTTGCCATTGCTGCCTTCCACGATTATGAGATTTGGCAGATGAACGTAAAGACCGCTTTTCTAAATGGAAATTTAGAGAAGTGTGTCTATATGGACCAGCCAGAGGGTTTCATTCAGAGTGGGAGCAGCGGGAAAGTGTGAAAGTTGCTTAAGTCCATTTATGGACTGAAGCAGGCAACGCGGAGTTGGAACATCTGTTTTGATGAGGCGGTCAAAGAATTTGGCTTTATCAAAAATCCAGATGAACCATGCATCTATAGTAAAATTGTAGCACGAACTGTCGTATTCCTCGTGTTATACGTGGATCGCATTCTCTTGATAGGAAATGGCATTCCTATGCTAGAATCAGTCAAAGGGTTCTTGTCACACAGGTTCTCCATGAAAGACCTGGGTGATGCATCTTACATTCTGGGGATCCGGATCCATCGTGATAGGTCCAGGAGGATATTAGGACTTTCACAGTCCAGGTACATCAACACCATACTGAAAAGATTCAGTATGGAAGATTCCAAGCGCGGTAATTTACCGGCTTGTCACGGGATCACCCTCTCCAAAGAGATGTCTCCCAAGACTGATTTGGAAAGGGATCGCATGTCTATTATACGCTACGCATCTGCGGTAGGCACTATAATGTATGCGATGTTGTGTACCAGACCAGATGTAGCTTATGCACTGAGTGTGGTAAGCCGGTATCAGTCAAACCCTGGGGAGATGCACTGGATAGCGGTAAAGAACATTTTGAAGTACCTGAGAAGGACTAAAGATATGTTTTTGGTTTACGGCGGAAAAGACCTCCATATGGAGGCCTTTGCTGACTCCAGCTTCCAGAGTGACAAGGATGACTCCAAATCCATGTCGGGTTATGTCTTTACCCTCAATGGAGGGGTGGGGTGTTGGAAGAGTTTCAAACAGGAAACCGTTGCTGACTCGACGATAGAAACGGAATATATCGCTGCATCTGATGCCGCAAAAGAAGCCTTCTGGATGAGAAAGTTCTTGACAGAACTTCAGGTGGTTCCATCCATTGTTGATCCAATACCTCTGTATTGTGACAACAACGGGGCTATAGCTTTAGCGTAGGAACCTAAGTCCCATCAGAAGTCCAGACACATCTTGAGGCGATATCACCTGATCAGGGAGATCGTGGATAGCCGGGAGATCGAGGTTCGGAGGGTTGCTACAGAAGATAACACTGCAGATCCATTCACGAAGGCCATACCCCAGACTCAGCTCGAGCGGCTGATCAAGATGATAGGTCTTCGATACGCCAGTACATGGCCTTAGTGCAAGTGGGAGATTTTTAGTGTATATGCCCTAGAGGCCATTACTGTATCATACTAGTTTGTATATTACTTAATGGAAGCTTGGGATATTCACAGTTGTATATACAATCTTGCTCAAAATGGTAGTATGCTACATGGTTTGTTTCTACTTTAATGTGTACATGTGTTTCTTTTAGCATATCGCCTATATACATTAGTGAAGCCCTTAGGATCTTTGCTTGATTACCAGTGTTGTGATGGCAGTCACTATAGTGGGGGCTGGGTAATCTACAAGCACATCCTTATACAGGTCCCTAGTCGTAGGATTATCGAGACGGGGCATCGATACTCCGGAGTAGACTAGCGTATGCGCTTCTCATCCCAGCATGGGAGATGGTATGTCCCACAGCCGTCAGTACGTCGTACTTGAGATAGTATGCGGGTGCCCGTTAGGTTACGAGTACACTAGACAGGACTCATCGGGAACTGTTAGTTGGTACTATACCTATCGTCAGTTATCAGTTCCCAGGTGACATGAGTACAGCTTAGTCCGCTGACTTGACACTGTCACTTCGCCTCGAGTGTGTTCCCACTGTTCTTAGATTGCTACCCTACCACGGCTCAAATGAGTCATGCAAACAGGTAGCAGTTGGGTGCAGTCCCGAAGCACTTGGAGGCAGTGACGGTTAGACAGGATTCGTCTCTCCCGGTATTGGGGGTTGATATCGCGCTGTGTCTAGGAGAGCCATTACACATAGTCGTCCCTGGCCAGGGCAAGCGAGATATACTGGTAGGATTTCCAGTGTTATCTCAGGGTCTTCTGGGCTACACTCCGACACGACTTGTACCGCTATTAGGGGACTGACGTTTACCGCCCCCTAGGCCCGCCATGCGATATTCTCATACGAACATACCGGACTGTACGGAGATTGTCACATTCAGGCTCAGTAGAAGTTCGGATGGGTTCACCTCATCAGTCTTCTTATCGGCATCTACCTGAGGACCGTTACGTACAGCTAGTACCGCTTGCGGCTTGTGGTTAAACCCACTTCCAGCGTAGTGTCGAGTCATTAGAGTCCCACACAAAGGGCTATTCGCCTTTAGGCAAAACAGAGTAGAGGTCGCATGGTTTTGCGACAGGGTTCGTTCACATCCGCGCACTTGTGCACATTTGGTGTCCGGGCGGTTATTACTAGCGGGCTTTGGTTTAAGCCAGATCCTAGTATTTGTTTTGGGATTCGTTTTGTCTTAGTGTATTCGTGTTCCTCGGAACACGGATGCGGGTGTGTATGCACAGTTGACAGAGGCAGAGGCAGAGGCAGAGGATTCTCATTAGGGTTGTTGACCATTGAATTTTTCCAAACCATAATGAGAATGAGAAATATGATTAATGGTATTAATTAAGGATAATTGTGTCATGGTTAGGGTTGTTGACCATTTGACTTTGGTTGACTTGTTGACCTTTGTTGATATATTGACCATCATCATTTCATATGAAAGATGCTCCTTGATTCTTGCAAAACTCATTTAATGTGAAATGATAATGGTCATTCCAAATGAACCATCACATTTTCCTTGATTATTATTATTTTTCATAATTCACTAATATGAGAGTATGGTGGCTAAAATATCCTCATTCTTTCTTGCACTTTCTCTCTCATAGTTTTAGCTCATCCTCTTCCTCTCTCTCATAGCTCCCATCTCTCATGTGGTGAGAACCATGAGGTTTTGAGATAAAACCACCATAACTCCTCTCTACTCATTCTAGGGTTCTAGGTTTAGCAAGCCAAGCACTTTAGTTACCTCTTGTTGAGGTAGGAGCTCAAGGTAGAGGCCTTCGAGTGGATCCTTCTTCGACAAAGAGAAGACTACGAGGAGGAGCCGTTCAAACCACTCCAAGGAGAAAGAAGAGAAGGATTTCAAGACCTAGGTATAACCTTCTAACCAAGTAGCTAAACTTGTAGTTAGTTTGCTAGGTTTTTGTTTAGCAAAGATCTCCTTTTTCTAGTCCATGTCACCTTGCGTCAAAAATTGTTTTTTTACCTATTCCGCCTCCCTGTAAGTACCGGGGTGGGTAACGTGGACTTACATATACAAGGTTCGTCTATCTTTTTGATGAAGTCTAACTCTTTGACTACCACATCAAAACCGATGTTCCAACTCCGCGATGCCTACTTTAATCCTGATGGACTTGAGCATAGCTTTGAAAGTCTTAACTTTTCCATTTACACCAAGAATCTTCCCAAGATCCTCTTGTTCCTCATGGGTTTTACCCCTTCAGGTGCATTATTTAAAGTCATGCTTTGTTGGTGTACATGGATTCCATCTTTGATGGAATAGCATCCAGCCATGTCACAAAGTCTCCACTTGTGATGGCCTGCCTGAACCTAGTTGGGGCATCATCTATCATGATGCTACCCTCGCTCCCACTGTTACCGAGAAGTCCGTAGTATCTCTCAAGTGGATGAGGAACCCTACCAGATTCGCGTAGAGGCTGTGGTTCGTTGGATACTACCGAATCCTTTGGTTCCACTAAATCATTAGTTCTAGTTTGCACAGCTGGAATTCCTTCCAGTTCTACCTCATGTCCACAAATCTGTTTTTCAAGAAAAATCCTTTTGCCAAAAATGTGGTATGTTGAGAAACAAAACAGCTTTTATTCCTCGGTTTGGTAGAAGATATTCCCTCGCAAATGTTTGGGATATCCAACAAACTTACCGAACTGACCTTGCCTCGAGTTTGTCCGGATTTTGCTTTTCAACATAGGCCGGAAAACCCCATATCTTAACTCGTTTAAGACATGGTCTCTTCCCCTTCCATGTCTCATATGGAGTAGTAGGCCTTGATTTTGATGGAACCTTATTCAATAGGTATGCAGCTTCTCAAGTGCGTAACTCTAAAAGGAAACAGGTAACTCAGCATTACTCATCATAGAGCGCACCATATCTCATAAGGTGCGATACCTCTGCCCCGATACACCGTTGTGTTGTGGTGTATTCGAAGGAGAAAGCTGAGAGAGAATCACATTCTCCTTTTAGAAAATCCAGGAACTCCATCCCCAAGTATTCGCCTCCTCGATCATTTCAAAGGACATTAATACTTCAACCTGTCTGGTTCTCAACTTCAAGCTTATATTCCTTGAATTTCTCAAAAGTTTCAGACTTGTGTTTCAACAGGAACATATGTCCGAATCCTGAAAGATGATCAGTGAATATAATGAAAAGAATCGTCAATACGCTGGCAGTAGGTGATGATCATATCAAACACCCACAAGCTGCAAGCGGTCAGCTAAACGTAAAAGCTACCCAGGTATTGAGCGCTCAGAAGATCAACAAGCAAGCCTGTACATTCTCCTGCGAATCCAAACAGTAACACTCCCGTACAGTCCGGTCTCGTCGTCTGATATGTTGCATATCTCGCCTAGGGGTGGTAAACGTCAGACCCCAGTAGCTTGATAAGTCGTGTCGATATGAGGTCTATAACAGTTCGAGAAACTACTGATAACACTTACCAGTAAATCTCAGCAACCCTGGCCAGGGATTTCCGGTTATAGCCAATCGAACACAGCACAACATCAACTCCCTATACCGGGAGAGACGAATCCCCTCCTATCGCTCATTGCCTCCATGTGATTCGGGACTGTACCCAAAAGCCACCTTTTTGCATGCCCTCTTGGACGTGGTATGATGGAAATCAAAGCACAGTGGGAACCACACAAGAATCTATGACGATCTCGGGTCAACAGACTACTCTGTACCAGTGTCACCGGAGAACTGCCATCTGACGTATGGTATAATACCTTCTGGGAGTTCTCGGCGAGTCCGTCTAGTGTACCCAGTCTCCACTGAGCACCCGTACACCATCCTTGATGTCAAACACCGATGGTTATGGGATCATCCATCGCCCATCATATGGGTCAAGATGCGTATACGCTAGTCAACTCTGGTACATCGATGCCCTGTCTCGATACACCCTCGACTAGGAACTATTATAGGATGTACTCGTCGACTACCATGGCCCCACTAGTATGATCTCATCATAGTCCCAGTAGTCGAGTACATATCCTAAGGGCTTTATCAACATGTAACATAGAGACAATCAAAGTACATGTTAAGATAAAGTACAACCAGATAGCATACTATCATGTCGAGCAAGAAAGTCCTCCCTATATATGTCCTAGCATCCACTACAATATACATCGTATGTACAGTAATGGCCTCTAGGGCATACATATAACTAACAATCTCCCACTTGCACTAGGGCCATCTGTTATGGTATCGCATACCCAACAATTAGCTGCAGTTGAAGTATCTCATACTCAACCATCCAATAAAAGTCTCTACTGGGAAAAAGGCCTTTGTGAGTGGATTCGCGTTGTTGTCCTCTGTGTCTACTCTCCTAACCTCGATCTCCCTGGAGATCAACCATCTCCATGATCAGGTGACACTGCCTAAGAATTATATCTGGATTTCTGATGGGACGGTAGTTCCTTGGCTAAAGCCACAACTCCATTGTCACACAATGGTAGGAACGAAGTTCATCTTATGAACTTATATATATCCAGACTGCCTCTTTGGTAGCATCATTGGTAACGATGTATCTTGCCTTTAATCGTCTAGTATGTCACGGTATCTAGCTTGGAACTCTTCCAACATACCGTCCCTCCACTGAGGGTATAGACAAGCCTGCGACTGACATTTAGTCATCCTTATCACCCTGGAACCCTTCCAGTGATTCTCCCCAGGATCGATTGATACCATCTCACTACTACTAGTGAGTTTCCTAACATCCAATTAGATCTATCTCATATATCCAAAACCCAGGATTTAGGAGGTATCACTTTGATCCTATATGGAGAATCCTTGTGATAAGCGGAGATTGACCGAGCGTAGCATAGGAAACTCCTTCCCTATCAAGAGTATGTCATCCACGTACTCTACGAGGATCACCACCATACTCTCTACTACCTTTTCGTATATACAAGGTTCATCTACTATTTTGATGAAGTCAAACTCTTTGACTACCACATCAAAACAGATGTTCCAACTCCGCGATGCCTGTTTTATCATATAAAACATCTTGCACACGTTTCCGCTGCTCCCACTGTCTATGAAGCCCTCTGGCTGTGTACTTATAGACGCTCTTTTCTAAAACATCATTTAGAAAAGCAGTCATGACACCCAACCACCAGATATCGTAGTCATGGTATGTAGCCGTGGCAAGTAGGATCTGGATGGACTTAAGCATAGAACCTTAGAAAAGGTTTCAACATAATCCATACCTGGTCTATGATGCAAACCTTTAACAAGTCTAGCTTTGAAAGTCTCAACTTTTCCATGTACACCAAGTAATCTTCTCAAGATATACTTGCTCCTGATGGGGATTTACCCCTTCAGATAAAGCAACCAAAGTCCATACTTTGTTGGTGTATAAGGATTCCATCTCAGATCGATAAGCATCCAGCCATTCTTACAGAGTCCCACTCCTGATGGCCAGCTCGAAACCAGTTGGGTCATCATCTCATGATGCAATCCTCGCTCCCACTGTCATAGAGAAACCGAAGTATCTCTCAGGTGGGTGAGGAACCCTACTAGATCGGCGGAGTGGCTGAGGTTCGTTGGAAACTATTGAATCCTTTGGTTCTACCAAATCATCATCTGTTTTTGTATAGCTGGAACCTTTCCAGTTGTACATAACAGACCTTGCCTCGAGCTTGTCCGGATTTTGCTTTTAGACATAGGCCGGACAACCCCAAATCTTAACAAACTTAAGATATAGGCTCTTCCCATTCCATATCACATATAAAGTGGTAGGTAACTGATTTGATTTGAACCCTATTCAATAGGTATGCAGCTTCTCAAGTGCATAACTCCTAAAAGGAAATAGGAAACTCAGTAGTACTCATCATAGAGCATACCATATCTAATAGGGTGAGTTTGCTCCGCCCCGATATACCATCATGCTATGGTGTATACGGAGGAGTAATGCTGAGAGAGAATCTCATTCTCCTTTAGAATAGTCCAGGAATTCCGTGCTCAAGTATTCTCTTCCTTGATCTCATCAAAGGACATAATACTTATACCCGTATTTTGGTTCTTTACTTCTAACTTATATTCTGTGAATATCTCAAAAGGTTCAGACTTGTGTTTCAACAGGAACGCATGTCTGAATCTTGAGAGATTATCAGAGAACGTAATGAAGTAAAAAGAACCGGTCTTGGCATGTGTAGACAGGGGGCCTTCATACATCAACATGTATCAATCCCAAGAGTTCACTAACTCTTTCTCTGTTTCCAATAAACAGAGCAATAGTCATCTTATCTTTGTGACATGACCGGCAAGTTTCACAAGATGTAAATTCAAACAGATTTAAATATGCATCTAAATGTAACTTAGCTAGCCGGGTCGCATTGATATGACCTAGTCTACAATGCCTCAAGAAGGATTCGTTCATTTCTGAACTCTTCCTCTTGTGTGTGTTCTGTATACTAAGAACTGTGGTTTGATTTAGAACGTCAATGCTTTTAGATAACGTGCCTGAACTGATCAACTCTTGAAGGAAATGTTCAAAACATTATCCAACAATACAAAATTATATCCTTTCTTTACTAATAAAGAGACTGATATGATTTTGTATATCAGGTTCGGTATCTAATAACATTTGTTCAGAATCAATGTATTCTGGTAATACAGGGTGATAGTGACCAACAGACTTGGCTGCAACACTTGCACCGTTTTTTGTCTCATGAAACTTATCACCCGTTCTCAGTTCTCTACCTATCTGTAGCCCATGTAACAGATTACATATAGGGGATCCTGATCCGGTATCACATACCCAGGACGTAAAGGATACTGAGAAACAGTTTTGTGTAATGAACACACCCGAAGATGATGCATCAGCATGCACTTTCTTCGTTTGGGCGGCACGGGAAATCTGGTATTCCCCAATTTCCTGCTTTGTCCTATAACAATTATAAGTTAGAGCGGGACCAACATTCCCCAGCTCAGTATAACAAGCGGGTTCGGTCAATATATCCGTATTATTATCTTGATTAAGGCGTGATATGGTCGCTACCTAGAGAGAGAGAAGAAAACACTCAGCGTATGCTCTTGCAAGATTAGATTGGTTATCTAATATATCTAATCAGGATGTCTCCCACTGTTTTAATCAAATCTTCCTTCAAACCCTAAAAGGAAAGACTAGCCGGGATTAATTACACGCTACAAATTCGCCAATCTTTCAGCCAGGCCAGTGTCGGTACTTTGAGGGAGGTCCCCCGTGCTTTCGCACGAACCTAATTAAAGTAAACCTCGTTTTCCCAGAGGCGTAACCCCGTTAACACCTTTCTAGACACCTACTTGATCAGCTAATTGTAATGTGTAAAACTCTCCTAGGAGTAACTCTTACTCGCAGCGGGTATCGGGATCCAACTATCTCATAGAAGGTATGCAATCTCATTGCAAATTTCAACACTTGAAATTCCCAATAATATTTTGCCCCTAGTGACTTATGACCTTAACTATGGTCAACAAATCATAAGCACTAGTCAAGTTCTACCCGTCATTTCTTGATTAATTAGACCTACCCACATGACCCTTAACTAAGGTCAACAAAGCCATATGACTGTCCTAACTAATCGCATCATATGCTATATAGGAAGACATCACTTAGCTACCGCACACTGTGCCTTAACTATGGTCAACAAACATAGCACGAATACTAAGTACTCTACTTCCTAAAATGACGGAGGGTTACGACAGGTTTTTACGAAAACCTATTGCGTAATGTACTTGATATCGTTGTAGAATCGAGTGATTTTAAATGGAGTGCTTTTGAGGCTTTTCTAGTTTTGCTAAAGGGGTCACTCCCGGTGAAGGGATCGTCGGCCTTTTCCTCATCGAATAAGGTGCAGGATATTTCACAAATACCACTATGCAAAGCAGAAACTATAGAAGCAATCAAAAGACAAACCGAGTTTGTAGCATCTGCCAGTTATTGCTAAAGGAGTCACTCCCGGTGAAGGGATCTCGGTCCTTTCCTTATCGAATAAGGTGCTGGATGTTCTACAAGGAACACCGCTATGCAAAGCAAGAACTAGAGCTACCAGTTTTTATAAACAAGTTTCTACAACATCTTAGGTTTCTTTTATTTCATTAATCTCATTAATGAAGTCCCATTTTATTATGCTTCACAAGCATCTCTTTTTGAAATGAAATCTGCAATATAACATATATCTCATATTTATAATATAAACATTCATCTCAGGCAGTAATATGATCTCATCACAGAACAATGCAGCAGAAGAACATATATGAAATATTGGATATACTAGGACGTCCGTGTTTTCAATACGAGCCTGTATAAAACACGGATTCCACGGTCGCGATGAATAGCCAAACCCACATCCCTAGACCCCTACGAGAGCGGCAAGTGACACTGCCAATTCTAGGGTTAGGAGACCCGGTCTCGACTCCTCGAGATGGTCTCCCACTGGACCCTAGAACCCGGTTACTTGTGCTCCCCGCCTTGGGTCTACCTAATGCGGAAAAGTAAATAATATACAACGGCGACATCTTCCGCTACCTGGAAGTGCCCCAATAAAAGAATATTACATACAAATGAATTTTACATGAATGAAAAAGAAAAACTCTCATCTCACATAAAACCCCCGGCTATTCAAAACGCGACGATCCAATATAACATATCACAGCAACACATAATATCTCATATCATCAACGTAAGCAAGTATGCGTATCCTGATTGTCGTTGATGTATAGCAACGAAGCCGGCGATACACCACATACTACGCTTACGGTTACAGAAAAGAAAGTGTAAAACTACAACAGTTGGAATCCGCAACCTCCTTAGACATCGCATGCCTAACCAAATGAATTCCTTAGACATCTCATGCCTAACAATTATAAACCCCGCATTTTAGTCTCATTATCGAAAAACTCTTTTCAATATCAAGTCGGGCAATTCAACAAGATTCCCGACATCCCGATCGAATGCTCGTCGCAAACTTTAGTAGACGGCCGCACCCCCAGATGCCGTCGACGAAGTGCACTAAGGCGGAACACCGCTGCCGTGAGCACCCGAACGGATGCTTTCGGCGACGGGGTTCTCCTACAGTCACTTGGTCGGGGCTATGGGGCGTAGCAGTCTATTAAGTTTACCCGGCGAGTATCCGCGTACGCTACGTGATTGCGACGGACTTTTGATCACATCAAAATTCCGTAGCAACCGATCAACTGAGACTAAACTACTATGTTTATAATATTCAAATCAGTTATCTCATAACTACCTGTGGATTCCAAATATTGTATCATATTCCAGATAAATAGAAAAAGTTAAACTTTCCGATCGAATCATCAAGCACCCAAGATTTCCCCAATATATCTCAACACTTGAAATCAGTTTAAAAACATCCATTACATGCCACAGTACCAATGGTCCAGCCGTAGAAGGGTCAAGCTAACGCCTCACATGTGGCACGCCTACTGCCCCAAACCCTAAGGTTCAAAGGGCAGTTCAAGATGGTCACATAATCGAGTTAAGGTTTGTTGTCTTCTAGAGGGTCCACCGAGTTACTTGCACGACTTAGAACGTTCTTAACCACGAGAAAAAATCCAACTTTTGAAAAAATTTCCGACAGGGGAAAAAGTGAGTTATTGATATCCGTTCGAACTTTTTAACAGTTTCTAAAAGTTATCCGGACAAAACACAAAAGACGCAGTTAAAGTTCCCGATCGAATCATCGAATCCCCAACACAACCTAGAAAATTCAACAGTTGAATAAATATTAAAAATTCCCAGAAAATACAGAACTAAAAGACAAGAATTACTGTGCAAATTTCAAACAGTGAAGTGACTAAAGTGTCGCGGAACCGCCGCACATGCCATGCATGTGCCGCGGTTCCGCCGCGCTTTGGTGGAATCAGGCGCACGTGCTTCACAGTAACTCTTGTATTTCCCTGCTTATTTTTTGAGCATTTTTAATTTGGAAAAAATCACATTTTAAAAAAATTTCCAGAAACTAGGGTATATCTGGTTTTCCGGGTTCGATCGGACTTTAAACTTCGTCTAGACTTCGCCTAAAGCTCTAGCTTGGCTCTGATACCACTGTAGGGTTGCTAGGCACGCGCACAAGGGTCTACGAGGCATCAACCATGCCCGATTTAAAATTTAGCCGTGCCGAACAACCTGAATACGGAACTTTAAACTAGAGATTAGGCGAAAACAAGCATGCTAAACACTTTAACACTAAGTGAGAGGGATTGCAACCTTTGTAGATCCGGTCCTTCACTTCATATGCTCCGTGTTGTGGTCCCTTCGCTGCGATCATCGGGATCCGGACTCTCGAGAGGTTCCACGAAGAGAAAGACGCAACATTTGCTTCCGATCTTCGATACTAAGATGATCTACCTTGAAGTTTCTTTAACACAAGCTAACACTAATGAAATGATGTGAACACCCTCATCTAAATGGCAAGGGAAGATGAGGATGATGAAGTAGGATTTTTGCTCTCTTTATTTATCTTTTTCTCATATTTATCCATCACAAAAATCAAAGCAAGAAACCATTTCAAGCAAAGAAGAAGAAGGAAGAAGATGATGAACAATATTAGTGATCCTTTTGTGATGAATAGGAAAAGAATAATATGATAGAATTATGCAACCATGGTCAAGTGAACCTTTGTAGAGAATTAACTAGGGTTAAGGTTTGGGTTGGGTTAAAGCATGAGTCACTTGAAAATATCTTTATCATGACAAAATGAAAAGCTTCTAGAAACATCTAGAAAGTTTAACCCTAATCCAAACCCTAATCATGTTTAAACTCTAGTAAACAAGTTGCATTAGTTATCATATCATATTACAATATTATATATCACATATATAATATTTATCGTAACAAAATAAAATAATACATTTAACATATATCGCATATATATCAATGTATTACCCGAGTGAGAAAAAGAATCTTTTAGTGAGCAAATATTAGTTAATGTAATTTAATATATCATATATATTATTATACATTAAATTATCGAATCAACACTTGATCCGACAATCCGGCTATATCGCATATAACCGACTAATATTTATCCGTACCGATTCATCGAATCAACACTTGATCCGATGACCCGACTGATATCAAATATCGCGAGAATAGAATACGGTATCTCATATCGTATTATCCTCGGTCCCGCACATATCACATATGTGCCCCTACTCCGTTTTGCCTGAGTCAAGAAACCTCTGTGTAGGACTCTAAAGAATCGTCAATACGCCGGCAGTAGGTGATGATCATATCAAACACCCACAAGCTGCAAGCGGTCAGCTAAACGTAACAGCTACCCAGGTATTGAGCGCTCAGAAGATCAACAAGCAAGCCTGTACATTCTCCTGCGAATCCAAACAGTAACACCCCCGTACAGTCCGGTCTCGTCGTCTGATATGTTGCATATCTCGCCTAGGGGTGGTAAACGTCAGACCCCAGTAGCTTGATAAGTCGTGTCGATATGAGGTCTATAACAGTTCGAGAAACTACTGATAACACTTACCAGTAAATCTCAGCAACCCTTGCCAGGGATTTCCGGTTATAGCCAATCGAACACAGCACAACATCAACTCCCTATACCGGGAGAGACGAATCCCCTCCTATCGCTCATTGCCTCCATGTGATTCGGGACTGTACCCAAAAGCCACCTTTTTGCACGCCCTCTTGGACGTGGTATGTTGGAAATCAAAGCACAGTGGGAACCACACAAGACTCTATGACGATCTCGGGTCAACAGACTACTCTGTACCAGTGTCACCGGAGAACTTCCATCTGACGTATGGTATAATACCATCTGGGAGTTCTCGGCGAGTCCGTCCAGTATACCCAGTCTCCACTGAGCACCCGTACACCATCCTTGATGTCAAACACCGATGGATATGGGATCATCCATCGCCCATCATATGGGTCAAGATGCGTATACGCTAGTCTACTCTGGTGCATCGATGCCCTGTCTCGATACACCCTCGACTAGGAACTATTATAGGATGTACTCGTCGACTACCGTGGCCCCACTAGTATGATCTCATCATAGTCCCAGTAGTCGAGTACATATCCTAAGGGCTTTATCAACATGTAACATAGAGACAATCAAAGTACATGTTAAGATAAAGTACAACCAGATAGCATACTATCATGTCGAGCAAGAAAGTCCTCCCTATATATGTCCTAGCATCCACTACAATATACATCGTATGTATAGTAATGGCCTCTAGGGCATACATATAACTAACAAGACAAGCCGGGATTAATTACACCCTACAAGTTCGCCTATCTTTCGGCCAGGCCAGTGTCGGTACTTTGAGGGAGGTTCCTCGTGCTTTCGCACGGACCTAATTAAAATAAACCTTGTTTTCCCAAGGGCGTAACCCCGCTAACACCTTTCTAGATACCTGCTTGATCGGCTAATTGTAATATATAAAACACTCCCAGGAGTAACTCTTACTCGCAGTGGGTATCAGATCCAACTATCTCATAGAACGTATGCAATCTCATTGCAAATTTCAACACTTGAAATTCCCGATAATGTTTTACCCTTAGCGTCCTATGACCTTGACAGAGGTCAACAAACCATAGTGCGCTTGTCAAGTTCAACCCGCCTTTTATGATTGAATTAATCTCACCCGCACGACCCTTGACAGAGGTCATCAAACGCATTATATGCTTTGCAGATAGGCACTAATCAGCTACCGCACACTTCGCCTTGACAGAGGTCATCAAACGCAGCACGAATACTAAATACTATTTATCTGAAATGACGGAGGGCTACGGTAGGTTTTTAAGAAAACCTTTTGCGTAATGAACTTGATATCGTTATAGAATCGAGTGATTTTGAAAAGGAGTGTTTTTGAGGCTTTTACTAGTTTTGCTAAAGAGGTCACTCCCGGTGAAGGGATCTCGGCTCTTTCCTTATCGAATAAGGTGCTGGATATTCTACAATGAATAGCGCTATGCAAAGCAAGAACTAGAGCTACCAGTTTTTAAAACAAGATTCTGCAACATCTTTAGGTTTCTTTTATTTCATTAATCTCATTAATGAAGTCCCGTCATATATGCTTCCTAAGCATTATATAAGAAACAAAAGCATCAATATTTATTATATCTCATATATATAATATAAGCAATCGTCTTAACATATCAAGTGATCACATCACAGAATATCAGCAGTAGAAGAACACATATGAAATATTGGATATACTAGGAATTCCATGTTTTAAGTTAATCCAGTATAAAACACGGATTCCACGGTCGCGATGAATATCCAAACCCATATCCCAAGACCCTTACGAGAGCGGAAAGCAACCCTTCCAATTCTAGAGTTAGGAGACCCGGTCTCGACTCCTTGAGATGATCTCCCACTGGACTCTAGAACCCTGTTACTTATGCTCTCCTCCTTGGGTCTATCCTAATGCGGAAAAGTAAATAATATACATCAGTGGTGACATCATCCTCAATCCGGAAGTGCCCCAATAAAAGAATATTACATACAAGTTTTTACATGAATGAAAATGAAAAACTCTCATCTCACATAAAAAAAACCCGGCTATTCAAACCCGACGATCCAATATAACATATCACAGCAACACATAACATCACATGTCATCAACGTAAGTAAATATGCGTATCCCAATTGTCGTTGACATATAGCACCGAAACCGGCGATACACCACATAATACACTTTCGATCGCAGAAAAGAAAATGAAATTAACATCATATTACACTTACGATACACCACATTTTACAACTCTTGGAAAATTTCTAGCGATGGAAAATATGGGTTATTGATATCCGTTCGAACTTTTTAACGCCGTCTAAATAACCCGAAAAGATGTTAGAATTACGATTACGAAACACTAAGAATTGCCTTTGCACAAAGATAACATCACATGCAATTTTAGCAAAAACAAGCAACACCTGAAATACCAAAATCTAGAGACTGGAACACAGAGAAAATTTGAAGCCAAAAATCCACAGGAAAACCGGTGAGCTCGGAAAGTCTTGCCTTGTGGCTGGCCAAAATCCGGTGGGGAGAGTTCAAATTTCTACTGTGTTCATGTTACATCTCATATAACATTCTGCAGTTGCTTAAAAAATTTTTAACACTTTAAAAATTTCGACAGAAACAATATTTTTATTTCGTGTTTCAGAGTTGTTTCGGTTTCGTAATCCTACAAATATCGTCTAATTCTCTAGCTTGGCTCTGATACCACTATAGGGATATTCAGCACGACAATAAGGTTTCGGGAGGCATCGTCCATGCCATTTTCAAAAAATTTCCATGCTAAACAAACCTAACCCTAGAATCTTAACTTGAGAATTAAACAATACAACATGTAAATATCTTTATATCTAAGTGAACAAGGAATACAACCTTTGTAGACCGGTCCTTCACTTCAATAGCTCCGTGTAGTAGTCCCTTCGCTCCAAGTAGTGAACTTCCGGACTCTAGAAATGCTCCACAACGGAATAAGCTTGCTTGAAGTCTTCGAGGCCGAAGATGATCTACGTCGAGAAGACACCAACTCAAGCTACCTCTTCACTAATATGGAATTAATGAAGCAAACACCCTAAACTAAATGGCTAGTATAGTAAAGGATGATGAAATAGGAATTTTGCTCACTTTAGATTTATTTTTCTCACAATATTTCATCACCTTGAGAAAAGCAGGAAAACTTTCTCTTGAGAGGAAAGAAGATGAAGTGGAGATGAGAATGAAACTCATAAGGTGAGAATAGCAACCATGGGTGAGTTTGTATCATATACCAACTCATGTAAAGACTAAACTATGGTTAAGGATAATGGTTTGGTTAATAAATATCTTAAGCAAAACAAAACTAGTGGACTAAGTCAATGGGCTTAAAAAGCTTCTCCAAGCTTCTAGCCATGACAAAATTCCAACCAATTTTGAATTTCTTAAATAAATAAAAACCCTAGGATTATCATAAGCATGGTGTAAGTCTCATACACCCATGCAACATGTATCAACTAGCACGACACAAAATAATGTACATTAATATATATCACATATATACTAAGTGTACACAAGTGAGAAAAAGAAATGTTTAAGTGAGCTAATATTAGTTAATGTAATTCAATATATCTAATATATAATTATACATTAAATTATTAAATCAACACTTGATTTAATAATCTGGCTATATCACATATAACCAACTAATATCATGTGTATCAACTTGTCGAATCAACACTTGATTCGACAGCCCGGTTATATCAGATATAACCAACCGATATCACATATCGCGAGAATAGAATACGGTATCACATACTCGTATTAATCTCGGTTCCATACATATCACATATGTGCTCCTACTTCGTTTCGCTTGAGCCAGGAAAGCTCTGTGTAGGGCTCTAAAGACTCATCAATACAGCGGCAGTAGGTGGTGATCATATCAGTCACCCACAAGCCACAAGCGGTCTACTAAACGTAACGGCCACCCGGGTATTGAGCGATCAGAAGATCAACAAGCTAGCCTGCTCATACTCCTGTGAATCCAATCAGTAAAACTACCGTACAGTCCGGTCTCTTCGTCTGATATGTCGCATATCACAGCCTGGGGGTAGCAATCGTCAGACTCCAAAAGCCTAAAAGTCATGCCAATTTGATGTTCATAACGATTCGAGAAACTACTGATAAGACTTGCCAGTAGATCTCAGCAACCCTGGCCAGGGATTTCCTGTTATGGCCAATCGAGCATAGCGCAACATCAACCCCTAATACCGGGAGAGAAGAAATCCCCTCCTATTGCTCATTGCCTCCATGTGACTCAGGACTGTACCCAAAAAACACTGTTTTGCACGATCTCTTGAATGTGGTAATGTGGTAATCAAAGCACGGTGGGAATCACACAAGACTCTATGACGATCTCGAGTCGACAAACTAACCTGTACCAGTGTCACCAGAGAACTGCTATCTGACGATAGGTATAATACCATCTAGGAGTTCTCGGCGAGTCCGTCCATTGTACCCAGTCTCCACTGAGCACCCGTATACCATCTCTAATGTCAAACACCAATGGATATGGGATCATCCATCTCCCCATCATATGGTCGACAAGCGTATACTCTAGTCTACTCTGAAATATCGATGCCCCGTCTCGATACTCCCACGACTAGGAACATTTGAAGGAAGTACTTACCAACTACCATTGCCCCACTAGTATGGTCTGCATCATAATCTTCGTAGTCAATGTTTGTAATATGTATGCCCTAGAAGACATTATTGTACATGGTTGTATATTATAGTGGATGCTTGGATATATATAAAGAGGACTTTCTTGCTCGACATGATAGTATGCTATCTGGTTGCTCTTTATCATAATATGTATGCTTATGTATATTTATACTATCTCTATGTTACACGTTGATAAAGCCTTTAGACGCGAACTTGACTACTAGGTCTATGATGTAGATCATACTAGTGGGGCCAGGATAGTCCACAAGTACATCCTTTAATTGTTCCTAGTCGAGAGAGTATCGAGACGGGGCATCGATATTCCAGAGTAGACTAGTGTGTATGATTCTTAACCCTGTATGGGGCGATGGTTGATCCCACAACCATTAGTGTTTGACATCAGAGGATGTGCACAGGTGCTCATTAGAGAATGGGTACACCGAACAGGACTCGCCGAGAACTCCTAGATGGTATTATACCTAACGTCAGATAGCAGTTCTCTGGTGACACTGGTATAGGTTAGTCTGTAAACCCAAGATTGTCATAGAGTCTTGTGTTATTTCTTCTGTGCTTTGATTTCCATCATACCACGTTCAAGAGAACGTGCAAACCGGTGGCTTTTGGGTACAGTCCCGAATCACATGGAGGCAATGAACGATATGAGGGGTTTCTGTTAGTGTGATATGCCATAGATGCCATTATTGTAAAGTACTAGTTTGTATATTACATTTTGGAAGCTTGGGATATATGCATGGATTTATGACAGTCTTGCTCGATATAGTAGTATGCTACTTGGTTTGTATCTATCTTAATGTGTGTATATGTTTCTTTTAACATATCACTAGTACATATTGATAGAGCCCTTATGATCTTTGCTTGACTACCAGCGTTGTGATAGCAGTCATACTAGTGGGGGCTGGGTAGTTTACAAGCACATCCTTATACAGGTCCCTTGTCGTAGGATTATCGAGACTGGGCATCGATACTCCAGAGTAGACTAGTGTATACGCTTCTCATCCCAGCAGGGGAGATGGTCTGTCCCACAGCCATCAATATGTCGTACTGGAGATAGTATGCAGGTGCTCATTGGGTTATGAGTTACACTGGACGGACTCGTGGGGTACTGCTGGTTGGTACTATACCTATCATCAGGTAGCAGTTCCGCGGTGACATGAGAACAGCTTAGTCCGTTGACTTGACACTGCTACTTCGCCTCAAGTGTGTTCCCACTGTTCTTAGATTGCTACCCTACCATGGCTCTATTGAGTCATGCAAACATGAGTACTTGGGTGTAGTCCCGAAGCACTTGGAGGCAGTGGCGGTTATATAGGATTCGTCTCTCCCGGTATTGGGGGTTGATGCCGCGCTGTGTTCGGAACACCATTACACAAAGTCCCTGGCCAGGGCAAGTGAGATTTACTGGTAGGTACTCCAGTAGTTTCTCAGGGTGTTTTGGACTGTACTCCGACACGACTTATACCGCTATTAGGGGTCTAACGTTTACCTCCCCCTAGGCCCGATATGCGACACTCTTAGACGAATAGACCAGACTGTACGGAGATTGCCACAGACAGGCTCAGTAGGAGTATGGATGAGCTTGCTCGTTGGCCTTCTTATCGACAGATACCTGGATAGCCATTATGCACAGCAAGTACCGATGACGTGCTTGTGGTTAAACCCACTGACAGAGTACTGTCGAGTATTTAGAGTCCCACACAAAGGGTTTCCCAGCTTCGGGCGAAACGATGTAGAGGTCGTATGGTTTTATGACATGGTTCGATCACATACGTGTACTTGTACGCATGTGGTGTTCGAGCGGACAATACTAGTGGGCTTTGGTTTAAGCCGGATCCTAGTATTTGATTATTGGATTAGCTTCGTCTAATTGTATTCGTGTTTTTCGGAACACGAATGCGGGTGTGTATATACGGATGAGAGGGGGTATAGAAAGAGACACCTCATTAGGTTTTTGACCATTGACTTGGTCAAAAAAAATATGAGGTGGAGAAAAGGTTTTATTATTTTTGGTAAATGATAATTTAGTGGCATGGCTACTTGGGTTGACATTTTGACTTGGTTGGACATTTTGACTTCAGATATTTTGATGACATATTTTTGTGACCTAGATATTTTTGTTAAAATATTATTTTCATGCCATGCTTATTGTCATATAAGGAGCCATCCGATTTTCTCAATTATCATTATCAAAAATACTTTCTCTTTCCTCAAGCTTTCTCTCTTTCTTCCTCTCAAACCCTAGTGTATCATGTGTTGATAATCACGGGTTAGTGAGACCTGGCTACTCTAAATCACACTCTACTCATTCTAGGTTGCTTAGTTTAGCACACCAAGTGATCTAGTTACATCAAATTGGAGGTTTAGCTCAAGGTTAGAACTCTCGGGTAGATCTTCTACTACTTCGAGAAGTCGACGAGGAGGTGCTATCCATTTCCACTCCAAGGAGCTCGCGGGGTGAAGGAGGATAGCGGGAAGACAAGAAGGACTTGGAACTTTAGGTATAATCTTCTTACATAGTAGATAAAACCTCTAGTTATTTTGTTAGTTATGGTTTAGCTATGATCATGGTGTTAAAGTCGATGTTACTTTGTTTGTAAAAATCGTTTTTTACCCGTTCCGCCTCCCCGCGAACCCGTCGGGTGAGTAACGTCGACTTACAGTGGTATCAGAGCCGACTAAACTATAGATAACTGTTTAAACGACAAGTAAAACAACGAAACCGAAATAACCCGAAGACATCGAAGCGTAGATTCAAGTTTCTGTCGATTTTTCACAAGACACTAAAAATTATTTTAGCAACTGCAGAGCACTCTTTGAACTGTAAAATGACCACTTACCAAAAAAGAGAAAATTTCCTCTTGTTTTGGCCGACCACAATGAGCAAAATTCCGAGCTCACCGGTTCGTTTGCTGGGGATTGCTTCGTGTTTTGGTGTGTGGATTTGTGGCTTGGATCTAGGGGTTCAGGAGTTGTTTGTTTTTGCCAATTTTGATAATACTGTAAATTCTTTACTGTGGCAATACTGGGTGTTTCGAAATCGCAGTTTAACATCTTTTAAAGTTTTCAAGTTGTGATTAATGTGTTGGTAAACTTCCGCTAATTGCTATACGTCGGTTAGTTGGGGGTTGCACATTTCTGTGGTGATTATATTGGTTTGTGTATATGAACTTGTTGGATCGTCGTGATGAATAGCCAGGGATGTGAGATGAGGGTTTTCATTCTTTCATTCGATATAAAATTTGTAAAGTGATGTAATATTATTTTTGCGGGGCACATCCGGGTTGAGGTTGTAGCCACCGTTGTATTATTTCTTTTACTATTTTTTGCTCTTAGGATAGACACAAGGTGGGGTGCACAAGCTACCGGATACTTTGAAGTGTCGAGTGGCCTACTCACTTTGTTGAGGGAGGTTTCTTCACTTCGGGTATTTGGCGGGTAGTTTTCCGCACCCGTAGGAGTCTAGGATGGGGTTTGGCTATTCATCACGACCGTGGAATCCGTCTTTCTTTACAGGCTCAAACGAAACGCGGAATTTCTAGTATATCCAATGTGTTCATCTGTGATCTGGAATGCCTATCATTGCGTCTGACGAATGTATATATCTATATATGATATCTAGTAGACGTTGCTTATGTTTTGTATCCGCGCTAGTCCAGCACTCGCTCTGTCGTTAATTAAGTAACCTAATGGGTGATGACGGGGCCCCGTGGCGATTGCGGATGGTATAAGCGTACGTTATACTTTCGTTGTTTTCTGCAATGGTAGGATTAATTTATGGGACTGCATTATATTAATGCAAAGCAAACAAACCAAAGTCGAATCGTTGGAACAAATTTCAAAACCACTCGGTTTTTTCAAAACAGCAGACTTTTAAAGTGCGGAGCTTAAACCACTCCTTTTAAAAGCTATCAGGTTCCTTCGATTATATCATGTTCACTACGTTCACGGTTTCGCCAAAACCGGTCGTAGCCCTCCGTCATTTCATATGAATATTCAATAGTTTTCAAGCTATGTTTGTTGACCTTCGTCAAGGCATAGTGATTGGTAGCTGTTGGGTGTTCATATGTAACATAGATAGATGCGTTGGTTTGGGACAGTCGTACTACTATTTTGGCCTTCGTTAGGGGTATGTACGGGTGGGTTCAAATTAACCAGGATAATGACGGGTAGAACTTGACATGTGACTTATGATATGTTGGCCTTCGTCAAGGTCATAAGAGCATGGGGCAAAAATCCACATCGGGAGTTTCTATAGAAACTGAAACTTGCTAGTGTTGCATACAATTTGGAGTGTGATAATTTTGGTAGGATTCCTTCAGTTTTATCACACAATGATATTTGGATCCCGATCCTACTGTGAGTATATGCTACTCCTCGGGAGATTTTTTTCACTTAACAATCTATGCTATAAACTAAGTAGGTGTCTAGAAAGGTGTTAGCGGGGCTACGCCCCCAGGGAAAAGAGGTTATTTAATTAAGGAACTTCGCGAAAGCGTCGTAAAACCTCCCTCAAAGTACCGAAACTAGCCTGGCCGAACGGTCAAGCAAGAATTGTACGGTGAGATCAATCATGACTAATTCTTCTTTTATGGTTTGAGAAAGGATTCGAGAAAAGTAGGAGCCATCCTATTTAGATAAATTAAGAACCAATCTAAACTTGCAAGAGCATCATGCTAAAGTGTTTCTTCTCTCTCTCCTAATTGCAGCGACCCGGTGACCAAGACTAGGTAACATCTAGATAACAAAATGACTGAATCTGACTATAATGACTGGCAAAGGTCTGTCCAGATGTCCATTACCTATGCCAAGCTGGGAGACGTCTTTACTACTCAAGCCCCCGCCGTCCCAGGTCCAGTTTCCACCGTCACGGATGTTGATATCCGTAAGACATCGGAAAAGGATAGTACGAATGCCAAGTGCCTCGTGTTGGCCTCAGTATATGGTGTAAACCGGAGGCAACACGAGAAGATGGACTTAGCTTCCATCTTCCTCCATAACAAAGATTTATATGGAGAGCAATCTCGTATCGCAAGATATGAGACCTTGAAGGAATTGCTTAAAGTGAGGTTGGCTATCATGTCATCTGTAGGGGACAACGTCCTTACAATGACTAGCTATATTGATGAGCTCATGGACCTGAAGACCACGTTGGAAAATGAGTCACGTACTGACTTGATTCTACAGTCCCTACCCTCTACTTACACCCTGAAGGAAACCAGGGAGACACCCGCTCTGCTTATTGGGGAATCTTCCTCTTCTGCATCTAAGGAGAAAGAAAAGGGTAAAAGGAAGAAGACCTCCACAAAGCCGATATGCGGTGTCAGGAAGGTAGAAGGAAAGGGAAGGGCAAAAGTTTTGGGACTAAAAGTAGGCAAGGAGGGACGTTCCTATTATCACGGGAAAGGACATTGGCAGGAAGATTGCATGGCTTAGAAAGCCAGTAGCCAGGATTCGAAGCACATTGTGGTTTCGGCTTCGGGTGTGTTTGTAATTGAAAACTGTATGTCAATTTACTCTACTTCCTGGGTACTAAATACCGGATCAGGATCTCATATCTGTAATTCATTACAGGCTTTGAGAAACTATAAAGTTATTAGGGTAGGTGATATGGCTCTCAGAGTTGGGAACGGAATGAGCGTGGACGCTGAATCCGTAGGGGAATATCACCTATGATTAACAAGTGGACAGATATTGATTCTACGTAACTGTTTATATGTACCTAGTCTAGCTTGTAATATCATATCTGTATCCTTACTTTCTAAGGAAGGATATGATTTTTCATTTTTAAGCGATGTGGTCCACATCCATCTAAATCAAGTTCTGATTGGGTCAGGTACATTAGAAAATGAAATATACATATTAAATCAAGCTCAGGTTTTCAGTGTCAAGAACACACTTAAAAGAAAGTCTCCAGAAACAAATCAGGCTTTCTTATAGCATTGTAGACTGGGTCACATCAATGAAACACGGTTGACGAAGTTACATAGAGAGGGATATTTGGATCCATTCGAATATCAGTCTTATGCTACTTGTGAATATTGTCTCATAGGAAAGATGACAAAAAATCCGTTTACTGGACACAGAGTAAGAGCAAGCTCGCTCTTAGGACTCATACACATCGATGTATATGGTCCAATGTCTACACATGCGCGAGGTGGTTATTCCTATTTCATTACTTTTACAGATGATTTCTCTAGGTATGGACATGTCTTCTTGATGTAGCATAAATCCGAGGCCTTTGAGAAATTCTGGGAATACAAGAATGAAGTGGAAAAACAAACAGGCAAAAGTATCAAGATACTGAGATCTGATCGAGGTGGTGAATACTTAAGTGCCGAGTTCCTGGGCTACTTAAAAGAGAATGGAATTCGCTCTCAGCTTACTCCTCCATACACACCTCAACACAACGGTGTATCGGAAAGACGGAATTGAACTCTATTGGATATAGTTCGTTCCATGATGAGTAAGGCTGAGTTACCGCGATCCTTCTGGGGTTATGCACTAGAATCAACTGCATATCTTTTGAACAAAGTTCCAACCAAGACTGTGCCTACCACACCATATCAGATGTGGAGTGTGAAGAAACCCTGTCTTAAGTACCTTAAGACATGCAGATGTCCAGCTTTTGTAAAAAAGAGGCACGCGGACAAGCTCGAAGCACGCTCAGTACTGTGTAAGTTTGTGGGATACCCTAAGAACTCCAAGAGGTATATTTTCTATTACGCAGAGGAACAAAAGGTTTTTGTTTCTTAACATCCCCACTTCTTGGAAGCTGAATTTTTAGAAAATCAGAAAAGTGGGAGCGCAATAGAACTGGAAGAAATTCCAGAACCACAAGCTATTACTGAAAGCTTGGTAGAACCAGAGGTTTCAGAAGAACCGGACATCCCAGCGCCACTCCGCAGGAGTAGTAGGCAGTCTCATCCGCCCGAGAGATACTACGGTTTTCTCATAGACGGGGATCGAGAGGATTGCATCATTGACAATGATGAGCCTACTAACTTCCAGCAATCCATTCAGAGCGGCGACTCGGTAAAATGGCTGGATGCAATGTGGACCGAAATGGAGTCCATTTACACCAGCAAAGTATGGGCTTTGTACATTGCTCCAGAAGGGGTAAAACCCGTAGGTTGCAAATGGATCTTCAGAAAGAAGATTAGTGTAGATGGACAGGTTGAAACCTATAAGGCTAGACTTGTTGCAAAGGGTTTTTGTCATAGACCTGGTTTGGACTATGACGAAACCTTTTCTCCGTGGCTATGCTCAAATCCATTCGGATCCTTTTTACCATTGTTGCCTTCCACGATTATGAGATCTGGCAGATGGACTTAAAGACGGCTTTTCTAAATGGTAATTTAGAAGAGTGCGTCTATATAGATCAGCCAGAAGGTTTCATTCAGAGTGGGAGCAGCGGTAAAGTGTGCAAGTTGCTTAAGTCCATTTATGGACTAAAGTAGGCATCGCGGAGTTGGAACATCTGTTTTGATGAGACTGTTAAAGAATTCGACTTTATCAAAAATCCAGATGAACCATGCATTTACAGTAAGATTGTAGGGAGAACTGTGGTATTTCTCGTCTTGTACGTGGATGACATTATCTTAATAGGAAATGACATTCCTATGCTACAGTCAGTGAAAGGATTCTTGTCACAGTGGTTCTCCATGAAAGACCTGGGTGATGCCTCCTACATTCTGGGGATCCAGATCTATCGTGATAGATCTAAACGGATAGTGGGACTTTCACAGTCAAGGTACATCGACGCCATACTGAATAGATTCAGTATGGAAGATTCAAAGCGCGTTAACCTGCCGGCTTGTCACGGAATCACCCTCTCCAAAGAGATGTCTCCTAAGACTGATTTGGAAAGGGCTCGCATGTTATCTATACCCTACGCATCTGTGGTAGGCTCTATAATTTATGCGATCCTGTGTACCAGACTAGATGTAGCATACGCATTGAACTTTGTAAGCCAGTATGAGTCAAACCCAGGGTAGAAGCAATGGACAGCAGTAAAGAACATTCTCAAGTACCTGAGAAGAACTAAGGAGATGTTCTTGGTGTAAGGCGGAAAAGACCGCCAGATCGAGGCCTTTGCTGACTCCAGCTTCCAGAGTGACAAGGATGACTCCAAGTCCATGTCGGGTTATGTCTTTACCCTCAATGGAGGGGCGGTCTGTTGGAGGATCTCCAAACAGGACACCGTTGCTGACTCGTCGATGGAAGCGGAGTACATAGCTGCTTGCGATGCCTTGAAAGAAGCAGTCTGGATGAATAAGTTCCTCACAGAACTTCAGGTGGTTCCATTCATTGTTGATCCAATACCTCTGTATTGTGACAATAACGGGGCTATAGCTTTAGAAAAGGAACCTTGGTCCCATAAGAAGTCCAGACACATCTTGAGGCGGTATCACCTGATCAGGGAGATCGTGGATCGCCGGGAGATCGAGGTTCGGAGAGTTGCTACTGAGGACAACACTGCAGATCCATTCACAACGGTCTTTCCACAGACGCAGTTCGAGAGGCTATTCGAGATGATAGGTCTGCGATATGCCAGCACATGGACATAGTGCAAGTAGGAGGTTGTTAGTGTGATATGCCCTAGAGGCCATTATCGTATAGTACTAGTTTGTATATTACATTTTGGAAGCTTGGGATATATACACGGATTTATGACAGTCTTGCTCGATATAGAAGTATGCTACTTGGTTTGTATCTATCTTAATATGCGTATATGTTTCTTTTAACATATCACTAGTACATATTGATATAGCTATTAGGATCTTTTCTTGACTACCAGCGTTGTGATGGCTGTCACACTAGTGCGAGCTAGGTAGTCTACAAGCACATCCTTATACAAGTCCCTAGTCATAGGATTATTGAGACTGGGCATCGATACTCCAGAGTAGACTAGTGTATACGCTTCTCATCCCAGCAGGGGAGATTGTCTGTTCCACAGCCATCAGTACGTCGTACTAGAGATAGTATGCAGGTGCTCATTGGGTAATGAGTTACACCGGACGGACTCATGGGGTACTGCTGGTTGGTACTATACCTATCGTCAGGTAGCAGTTCCCAAGTGACATGAGTACAGCTTAGTCCGTTGACTTAATACTGCTACTTCGCCTCAAGTGTGTTCCTACTTTTCTTAAATTGCTATCCTACCATGGCTCTATTGAGTCGTGCAAACAGGTAGTAGTTGGGTGCAGTCCGGAAGCACTTGGAGGCAGTGGCGGTTAGATAGGATTCATCTCTCCCGGTATTGGGGGTTGATGTCGCGTTGTGTTCGGAACGCCATTACACAAAGTCCCTAGCCAGGAAAAGTGAGATTTACTGGTAGCTACTCCAGTAGTTTCTCAGGGTGTTTTGGACTGTACTCCGACACGACTTATACCGCTACTAGGTGTAACGTTTCCAAAATAATAAAATATTATTTTTGGGAATTTTTATAATTTAATATTATTTTAATGAATATTTTAATATTCCGGTATAATTAAATACAAATTAATGGGGAAAATTATGGAAAATTCGAAAATAGGGTATTTTATGGGATTATGCCATTTTTAAGTTTTTGTGATTAGTTTAACATTAATTTAGTGCTAATCGCGATTAAAAATCGCTAATCGAAATTTTGGTATTTTTGTGCAAAACATGCACATATCTCTTTTCTACACTTGTGTTACATTTTTTCTTGCCATGGTTGGTCATTTGGGTTCACTATTGGAGTGAGAAGGAATTAGGGTTAAAGAAAAGAAAAGAAAAAGGAAAAGGGAATATATTATGAAGCATGGTGAGAGAGAGAAAGAGTAGGTGAGGTGTGTTGACTTGAACCATTCCTCCATCATTCTTCAACTCATTGCTCTCTCCCCCTCCCTCTTGTTGCTGCTGAGCTGCTGCTCCCTCTTCTCCCTTCCCTTTTCAAGCCCCAAAAACACCACAAAAATCACTCCAAAACCCCATCTTCCCTGCACTAAAAAGGTGCACGAGCTCGAGAGGAACGCATTGGACTAAGGAAGAGTGGATCTTGAGGACTTTGAGCAACTCAAGAAAATTCTTGAGTTGCCAAAGGAGGTAATTTCTGCACCCCTAGTTTAGTATTTCAATTCTTATTCCATCCATACTAGTTTCATGTCGATATGGTGTCGTTTGAGGGACTTGTGAAACTTCAAGTTAGGGTTTAGGGTTAGATCTGAATCAAAGGTGAAATTGAGACTTGTTGTGACCTTAGAACCCCTGGTGTGATGTTATTTTAGACCCAAACCTGGTACTATAACCAGAATACGGATTTATAGAATCGATATCGGGAAAAACTGGAAATCTGTCACTGTTTTTATTGATCTGCATTAACCCGAGACACCTGAAAATAAAATTGACTTGACAGAGAGATGTGCAGGCACCCTGGAACCAACACCCAAAACCCTAGCCCCCAACTCCAAATTCGGGTCGCAGATTTATTCCTTCTGGCCTCAATTTGCGGCCAGAGCAGGGTGGTTTGGCCTCGTTTTTGGTGCAGGGCCCTATCTCCAGTAAACTAGACCCCTGGCATGCATAGATTTGTCTAATTTGACCTAGGGTGAAATCTGGAGCCTATTTCCTAAGTTGCTGTTTTGGATTCGTGTTTCCGTATTTCCGTATTTCCATATTGTGAATTCTGAGTTTGCGTACTCAACTACTTGGCGTTTATACGACGATATCGAGGGTTGTTGATGGTTTTGGAAGCGTTGTCCATAGGTTTTAACCTATAGATCATAGCGTATCGTTTGGGGTTTCGTATGCCGTTTTAGTTCTGAATTGGTTTTGATACCCATTTGCGATACGATAATGTGTAGGTACCCCATGAGGACTTCGGGATGACAAGCAAACGCGTGGCGACGTCGACAGATAAAGACGCAAGGTGAGTAGATTATATCTACTGGGAAGTCGGGTGGATGGCGTATAGCACCCCCACAGTCCGTGGTGATGTATACGAATACGTATACACACATATTTTTATTATGTGTTGTTAGGATTATTGATGGTGATAATGGAATTATTGATGATAAGATGGATTGGTTTAGCGTAGTGTGAAACCCTAGAGTAGGGGTTGCACCCATACACGCACGCACGCACTTGCATACATACTTTCTTTCGCATGTGTGTATGGGAATATATGTTTGTATGCGTTCACATGGGTATGGGACTATGTGTACATATACTGGATTATGAGGATAGTGCTTAGGATGTGGGTTGAGTCGATGTGATTGGATTTGAGGCCGTGAGATCGGCGATATGACAAGATTCGTATGGGAGATACGACAGGATGCTTTAGCGGGCCTTGGGCATGCGTTTTACCCAGCATTCATATTATATAGATTGTATCGATGGTACTAGACTTAGAGTTGTACCTTAAATTATATGATATGATGGTAGTGATACCTGCTATGTGATGAGATAATGTGATATCAACTCATATTTAGGTGGTTTTCATACCCCTCCCAATTGGCTTGATAGTTGGGTCCGTAGTTCGCATAGTAGGCATAGACTTGACCCGAGTCATACCTATTTCAAAACTAATGAATCGTGGATATTTTAAAGATAGGCAAAAGGGATTCTACGGATATTTTCAAACGTAGCATCTGTTCTTAAAACACCGTATCACTTATTTTACCAAAAACCCCGATTCGTCTTATTTCAAAAGACAAGGCTGCATGATATAGTTTTTTAGGTAGATCCTTTACTGTTGCGTTGATTATTCGATTCCGCATATTCATGCTATTTGCATTGCATCGCTTGTGTTGTTGATATATTACAGTCATGCTGTTAGGACACCAGCACCATTATCGATGATGCGTATGTTCCACATACACTTGTTTGCCGGCTCACACACTTCATCATCGATAATTGCCATGTCACTACACTGTAGTACTGTTGCATTCAGTATATGTTTCTTGCATGACATAATGATATGCTTACATTTCCTTTACATGTCGCCATCATGCTTTCTGATGATACGCATTGAGGTATGTTGTTTCCATGATATTTCTGGATTTCGGGAACCGTGGGTATTTCAAAAGAGAATATGTCATTGCTTTAAAAACCCGGTTACCCTTTATATGATATTTCAGTGCATCCACCATGCGTTTTCTCGGTGCTGAGAGCGACATGTGAAACCCGATTCGAGGAGCGAACGAGCCGATTGCGGGTACATGGTGGACCCGGTATGGTTCCCCTCGGCAAGATGATCGAAGGATTTTGCCGATTGAGCCTGGAGGTGGGCGAGTACCTACCGGTGATTGGTTGGACTTGGCGGTTATCCAGAGGATACCGACCAGAGTCGATAGATGGATATGGACATACTGCTGGGGCCGAGGGCCGATTCCGCAGATAGAGCCCGTGGGCTGGTCCAGACTGACGGAGCCCGTTATATGAGGATTTTCGTGCCGATGCTGGGCAGAGTTTTCATGATGTTTTCGAGTGTCGATGCTGGACACTCCGGTTCCATGATTTTGACGTGTCGCGAAGAACACAGGTGGTTTATATCCTCATATTTCCATGCATATGTTGATGATATTTACATGCATGATGGTTATTGTCATTGGGTGACGAGTGGACGGGATCCACGTACAGGCAGATTTGATTACACTGATTTTATCTCATATTTATGATATGTTATTACCTGAGGTACTGGCACGAGCACTTGGCACTACACTCATGTATAGAGATTACATTGTCAGTTTAGCATGCTTCCGACTTATTCATATTGAGGTTTATAGTTATCTGATTGTATTGACCTAGGATGGGTCATACATTCGATCTCTGCTTGTAGATATTTTCTATTCACGAGTTGGCAACTCACCCCCGTTGTGCCACAGTTCTTGCAGGTTTTTGTCGTACAGATTCCATAGCGGCTTTTCTGGCACACTGCTTCCATATGGGTGACTTGCGTTGGTAGGTGGGTTCTTTTGCATCAGAACCACCCTTGTACATGTACTTTCAGTTGTATCTAGTCATTCCATCAACCAAAACTTGTATATTGTTTCAGACTTAGAAAAACAGTGTTGTATTATCTCGACCTTAGAGTCGTGCTTGTAGTATTATGGTTTTCTGGCTGTTTTGACTTTCTTTTTGGGTTTTGATCCTCGCCCTTTGGCGTTGTATATTATTATTGCTTGTGTTGTTATGACCGTCGATTGACGAAGAGCTAGCTCCCGCTTGGGGATGCCTTTTATCATTTCATATATATTATTCTTGTTGTACCCCGTTTGGGGCCAGTTTTTATAAAGGAAACTCTGCCGAAATTCTCATGAAAGGTTACACATTTTAAAAATGCATATTCGGCTTAGTTATTTAAAAACTTTGATTTTCAAAACATGATTTCTTTACTTCTAAAAAAAACCAGTTTTCCTTATTTACTTTTTAAAATGGTCTTAGATTTCTGTGATTTTGGCTTACTTGGATCAGATGGAGTCCTATAGACTTTATATGGTTCAAGGGCTAGTCACGTGCTCTTTCGGGTCGTGATAAAGTTGGTATCAGAGCGCTAGGTTAACATTGGTTCGAGTCTAAGTTTGACTATGTGGAGCCTAGGGCGTTATTTATATACGGAACTTAGGCTTGACCTTACGGAACTTAGACTTAGTCGAGGGGGTATTATACCCGAACTTTCGTCGCATAGGATGACCCTTGGTTGATGGAGTAGGTAGCTTGAGTAGAGGGACGTACCGTACGTATGTTCCGCGGCATACTTACGACACGCCACTCCTCTTAAGAAACCTTAGGATGTACATTTCCTTGCACCGTATTATATTCCTCCCTATGATCTATCCTTATCGATACTGCTTATGGTTTTGCTGCCACGATTGCACGGGCAGAGTGAGCTACGGCTCGAGTTGCGTCAGCATGAGCTCGTCATGGACGAGGACTGACCAGGGCGTGTTCCCAGAGACATATGATTGCATATGGAGGCGTCGTCTTATTGTGCTTTCGCGCCATGAGCGTTGCACTGATCGCTTTTGCGAGATTTCTCGAGCGTACCGATCGGTACCAGAAGATTGAGCCACTGATAGAGGCCAGCCAGGATGTGATGACCATTGATATATCGCTTATCCAGGATGATTGAGGCGTTGTTTAGCGTATAGACGAATGAGCCAGTTGCTGCTGCGAATGATGAGATATTGCCCAGATGATTGGAGCTACTGCAGCATGAGCATACTTAGAGATATGATGGTGAGTCGCTAGTCACCAAGGATGAATGACTGGGACATGTGGTTCGTTCGCTTACCCCGATGTGAGGTCATCAGGTAGATTGATTCCAGCTAGAGACGACTTCACGCAGATTCATTGAGAGTCGATTGAGACGATCGAATGTCAGGAACCCATTTTCCAAGTTTAAAGTATTCGGAAAGACATGCAAGCGAATCTATGGACCCTCTAGAAGAATGAAACCCTAACCCGACATAATGACCGTGTGAAAGCTTTTGAACCTTAGGGTTTGCGGCAGTTCCGCGGCGCCATTAGTGAGGCTTGGGTTTGCCCTTCTACGGTTGGACCACCGATGCTGTGGTATGTACTCGATACTATTAAACTGTACTCAAGATGTTGATCTCTTGGGGGAATACGAGGTTCTGACGAGTCGATCGGATGGTTCGACATCTTTCGGATATTGTGATAGGACGCTGCTTGGGAGACTCCAGATACGAGCATAGCCGTTGGAGCGTAGTCCATGCAGCCATGAGTAGACGAGTCCGAATCAATCGACGTTGGAACACGTGGAGTAAAGAGTTCGCATGAGATTTCGACGAGATGACGTTCCACTCCGCTGACATCAAAGATACGATACGCACGTTGAGGACGTGATCGGCTAGATATCTTCTACTGAGTGATGAAGATACCGAGTTCGTGATTTCGAGTCCGTGTGAGGGACTTCGGATGGACCATAGCCGAGGACATTGCAGTGCGCAGATAGAGACGCGACGTTGAAATGGACGATGATACAGACAAATGGGACAAGAAGTTCGTGCGAGATGCAGACGAGCAGTTACTACTCCCCGTCAAGATTAAAGGTCGGATATGCATACAGAGGCGATGGGATGCGACCAGCTTCCGGGTAGTTGTTGTACTAAGGACGCGGATGTCCAGAGAGCGAGAAAAGATTATGCCAGAGTACCAGCCTCCGTACAGTTTGGCTTAGGCGAGATCAGAAGAGACATTGAGTAGGATTCCTTCCAATAGACTGCTGCAATAAGATTTGTACCAGGAGATGATGTGTGATGTGCATTCAGAGGACCAGAGGTCGGTGTCAGAGATGTGCTGCTTTACGAGCGGTCGTGAGGATTGACCGAGAGATGACCAGAGAAGTGCCAGAACGAAATCGTTCCTGTTAGCACACCTGACCGGGCCGATGAGCCGATGGATTGCGAGATTGGTAATCCACAGGAAAGATAAGGATCCAGAGGCAGAGGACGCCAGCCGCGAGCAAGAGGCAAGTAGATATCTTGCGCCGCTAGCATTGGATGTACCGGCACCTTCTCGACTTCGAAGGAGGATATACCGACGGCGGTAATTATGATTTGTGATTTTGTGATTTGACTATCACGTATCCGTCACTTTGGATTTCGGTATTTTGGGCGATCTATTCGCATGATTTAGTCTTGATGACTGAGTTTCATGACATTTGATTTTGTGCACCATGGTTGCACCTACTGGGTATTTATACCTTGCGCATAGTTTTTATTCTTGAGGTACTGATTGTGATTTCATGCCTACTTTATGCCGGTGATTTGATTTACGCTTCCAGCATAGTTTTCATGTACTTTTAGTATTTAATTTGATTTGTGCACGCTGATGCACGCGGTTGTGAGATTTTCCATCATAGTACACTTGATTTTGATTGAGCCGCATTGTATATCGTCGACTTTAACCCTGATATTATGATTCTTGCACTCCGTGCTTTTGAATGGACTTACGCATGTTCGACGTTTGCCATTGGATTTCGTGATTCCGTGCATGTTGAGTGCGCGGGGTTTAGATTTTCATTCGTGCACGATGGATGCACCGATTTGGATTTTCGCGCATGTTTTGAGGTACGATTTTGGTGCACACCAGATGCACTAAATCGAGATTCTTCATGCATGTCAGATGCACCTGATTTGGCTGTCAGGCACACACGTTGCCTACGACAGATACTTCATGCAGACCCATTGCACCTAGATGTTGTTTTATGCACGTGTATGGCACATATATGGATTTTGATTTCCGTGCGCACCAGACGCACAGGGTGGTGTTATGTGCATTTTTTGGGATTTATTCCTATTGGAGAAGTACTTTTTATGATATTTGATATTCGTTTCGTACTGAGCAGGACTAGTCAGAGGACAGTACCTGGATATATTTTCCATGCATTGATAGTTATCGAAGGGATTTCCAAAGAGCGAGCTATAGTCTCAGCATTTATACCTACGTGTCCTATATGACATGAAAAGTTTTTATAAAAAAAAAACAAGGAAACCCTTCTAAATTGTTTTCGAAACGGCGGAACGTACATATTAAACAAAAGATATATACGTAGATAGTTATTTTTTTTATGAAAAACGTCCGCCACTGTGCAGTGTTATGCGCATCGCACAGCGACTTAAAAAGATTTGGCACGCATTTACATCAGCTATTCACATGTATAGATTGGATGTCTACATGTATAGTTCTGATCTATATCATTTTGGTTTTGTATTGGATTTGACATTTGTGTCTTTACCATGACTCCGATGATTGCGGGATGCTTGATGGAGTTTTGCTTTTGAGTTATCTGCTCAGTACTCATGCGCAAGCATTGCGCTATGATGTTTTATGTATTGATGATTCGGAACCCCGACGACTTGGAATTTGTATTGAAATGTTTTAGTATTTAGGGGTTTAAATTTAAATTCAGGGACCGAATTTCTTTAAGAGGGGTAGAGTGTAACGTTTCCAAAATAATAAAATATTATTTTTAGGGAATTTTTATAATTTAATATTATTTTAATGAATATTTTAATATTCCGGTATAATTAAATACAAATTAATGGGGAAAATTATGGAAAAAATTCCAAAATAGGGTATTTTATGGGATTATGCCATTTTAAAGTTTTTGTGATTAGTTTGACACTAATTTAGTGCTAATCGCGATAAAAAATCGCTAATCGGAATTTTGGTATTTTTGTGCAAAACATGCACATATCTCTTTTCTACACTTGTGTTACATTTTTTCTTGCCATGGTTGTTCATTTGGGTTCACTATTGGAGTGAGAAGGAATTAGGGTTAAAGAAAAGAAAAGAAAAAGGAAAAAGGGAATATATTATGAAGCATGGTGAGAGAGAGAAAGAGTAGGTGAGGTGTGTTGACTTGAACCATTCCTCCATCATTCTTCAACTCATTCCTCTCTCCCTCTCCCTCTTGTTGCTGCTGAGCTGCTTCTCCCTCTTCTCCTTTCCCTTTTCAAGCCGCAAAAACACCACAAAAATCACTCCAAAACCCCATCTTCCATTCACTAAAAAGGTGCACGAGCTCGAGAGGAACGCATTGGACTAAGGAAGAGTGGATCTTGAGGACTTTGAGCAACTCAAGAAAATTCTTGAGTTGCCAGAGGAGGTAATTTCTGCACCCCTAGTTTAGTATTACATTTCTTATTGCATCCATACTAGTTTCAAGTCGATATGGTGTCGTTTGAGGGACTTGTGAAACTTCAAGTTAGGGTTTAGGGTTGGATCTGAATCAAAGGTGAAATTGAGACTTGTTGTGACCTTAGAACCCCTGGTGTGATGTTATTTTAGACCCAAACATGGAACTAGAACCAGAATACAGATTTATAGAATCGATATCGGCAAAACTGGAAATCTGTTACTGTTTTTATTGATCTTCTTTAACCCGAGACACCTGAAAATAAATTTGACTTAACAGAGAGATGTGCAGGCACCCTGGAACCAACACCCGAAACCCTAGCCCCCAACTCCAAATTCCGGCCGCAGATTTATTCCTTCTGGCCGCAATTTGCGGCCAGAGCAGGGTGGTTTGGCCTCGTTTTTGGTGCAGGGCCCTATCTCCAGTAAACTAGGCCCCTGGCATGCATAGATTTGTCTAATTTGACCTAGGGTGAAATTTGGAGCCTATTTCCTAAGTTGCTGTTTTGGATTCGTGTTTCCGTATTTCCGTACTTCCATATTGTGAATTCTGAGTTTGCGTACTCGACTACTTGGCGTTTATACGACGATATCGAGGGTGGTTGATGGTTTTGGAAGCGTTGTCCATAGGTTTTAACCTATAGATCATAGCGTATCGTTTGGTGTTTCGTATGCCGTTTTAGTTCTGAATTGGTTTTGATACGCATTTGCGATACGTTAATGTGTAGGTACCCCATGAAGACTTCGGGATGACAAGCAAACGCGTGGCGACGTCGACAGATAAAGATGCAAGGTGAGTAGATTATATCTACGGGGGAAGTCGGGTGGATGGTGTATAGCACCCCCGCAGTCCGTGGTGATGTATACGAATATGTATACACACATATATTTATTATGTGTTGTTAGGATTATTTATGGTGATAATGGAATTATTGATGATAAGATGGATTGGTTTAGCGTAGTGCGAATTCCTAGAGTAGGGGTTGCACCCATACACGCACACACGCACTTGCATACATACTTTCTTTCGCATGTGTATATGGGAATATATGTTTGTATGTGTTCACATGGGTATGGGACTATGTGTACATATACTGGATTATGAGGATAGTGCTTGGGATGTGCGTTGAGTCGATGTGATTCGATTTGAGGCCGTGAGATCGGCGATATGACAGGATTCGTATGGGAGATACGACAGGATGCTTTAGCGGGCCTTGGGCATGTGTTTTACCCCGCATTCATATTATATAGATGGTATCGATGGTACTAGACTTAGAGTTGTACCCTAAATTATGTGATATGATGGTAGTGATACCTGCGATGTGATGAGATAATGTGATATCGACTCAGATTTAGGTGGTTTTCATACCCCTCCCGATTGGCTTGATAGTTGGGTCCGTAGTTCGCATAGTAAGCTTAGACTAGACCCGAGTCATACCTATTTCAAAACTAATGAATCGGGGATATTTTAAAGATAGGCAAAAGGGATTCTACAGATATTTTCAAACGTAGCATCTGTTCTTAAAACACCGTAGCCCTTATTTTACCAAAAACCCCGATTCGTCTTATTTCAAAAGGCAAGGCTGCATGGTATAGTTTTTGAGGTAGATCCTTTACTGTTGCGTTGATTATTCGATTCCGCATATTCATGCTATTTGCATTGCATCGCTTGTGTTGTTGATATATTACAGTCATGTTGTTAGGACACCAGCACCATTATCGATGATGCGTATGTTCTACGTACACTTGTTTGCCGGCTCACACACTTCATCATCGATAATTGCCATGTCACTACACTGTAGTACTGTTGCATTCAGTATATGATTCTTGCATGACATAATGATATGCTTACATTTCCTTTACATGTCTCCTACATCATGCTTTCTGATGATACGCATTGAGGTATGTTGTTTCCATGATATTTCTGGATTTCGGGAACCATGGGTATTTCAAAAGAGAATATGTCATTACTTTAAAAACCCGGTTACCCTTGATATGATATTTCAGTGTGTCCACCATGTGTTTTCTTGGTGCTTAGAACGACATGTGAAACCCGATTCGAGGAGCGGACGAGCCGATTGCGGGTACATGGTGGACCCGGTATGGTTCCCCTCGGCAAGATGATCGAAGGATTTTGCCGAGCCTGGAGGTGGGCGAGTACCTACCGGTGATTGGTTGGACCTGGAGGTTATACGGAGGATACCGACCAGAGTCGATAGATGGATATGGGCGTACTGCTGGGGCCGAGGGCCGATTCCGCAGATGGAGCCCGTGGGCTGGTCCGGACTGACGGAGCCCGTTATATGAGGATTTTCGTGCCGATGCTGGGCAGAGTTTTCATGATGTTTTTGAGTGTCGATGCTGGACACTCCGGTTCCATGATTTTGACGTGTCGCAAGGGACACAGGTGGTTTATATCCCCATATTTCCTTGCATATGCTGATGATATTTACATGCATGATGGTTATTGTCATTGGGTGATGAGTAGACGGGATCAACGTACAGGCAGATTTGATTACACTGATTTTACCTCATATTTATGATATGCTATTACCTGAGGCACTGGCACGAGCACTTGGCACTACAATCATGTATAGAGATTACATTGCCAGTTTAGCATGCTTCCGACTTATTCATATTGAGGTTTATAGTTATCTGATTGTATTGACCTAGGATGGGTCATACATTCGATCTCTGCTTGTAGATATTTTCTATTCACGAGTTGGCTACTCACCTCCATTATGCCACAGTTCTTGCAGGTTTTTGCCGTACAGATTCCATAGCGGCTTTTCTGGCACACTGCTTCCATATGGGTGACTTGCGTTGGTAGGTGGATTCTTTTGCATCAGAACCACCCTTGTACATGTACTTTCAGTTGTATCTAGTCATTCCATCAACCAAAACTTGTATAATGTTTCAGACTTAGAAAAACAGTGTTGTATTATCTCGACCTTAGAGTCGCGCTTGTAGTATTATGGTTTTCTGGCTGTTTTGACTTTCTTTTTGGGTTTTGATCCTCGCCCTTTGGCGTTGTATATTATTATTGCTTGTGTGGTTGTGACCGTCGATTAATGAAGAGCTAGCTCCCGCTTGGGGATGCCTTTTATCATTTCATATATATTATTCTTGTTATACCCTGTTTGGGGCCATTTTTTATAAAGGAAACTCTGCCGAAATTCTCATGACGGGGTACACATTTTAAAAATGCATATTCGGTTTAGTTAATTAAAAACTTTGATTTTCAAAACATGATTTCTTTACTTCTAAAAAAAACCAGTTTTCCTTATTTACTCTTTAAAATGGTTTTAGATTTCTGGGCTTTTGGCTTACTTGGATCAGATGGAGTCATATAGACTTTATATGGTTCAAGGGCCAGTCACGTGCTCTTTCGGGTCGTGACATTAGGGGTCTGACGTTTACCGCCCCCTAGGCCCGATTTGCGACACTCTTAGACGAACAGACCGGACTGTACGGAGATTGACACAGACAGGCTCAGTAGGAGTTTGGATGAGCTTTCTCGTCGGCCTTCTTATCGACAGATACCTGGGTAGCCATTACGTACAGCTAGTGCTGCTGACGTGCTTGTGGTTAAACCCACTGCCACAGTACTTGCATGTCCACGTTATCTCTCCCGGTGGTTACGGGCTTGCGGAAATGATGAAAAACATTTTTCAAGAGGTGGCAACATGAACTCAAAATACGGATCTTTGTTAAATAACTATCTAACAAACCTAACAAGAGTTTTACCTACTCGGTTAGGTGGTTATACCTTAACTTGAACTCCTTCGTCTTCAACTCCTTGCGGTTGTCGGATCGGCCTCACCTCGTCGTCTCCTTGCGCCGAAGATGGATCCACCTGAAAGCTTCTACCTTTGGATTCTCTTCATACCAGAAGAAACTAGAACACTTGGTTTGCTAAACCTTGTGAACTAGAATGAGTAGAGGAGTGTGTTGGGATTTATCTCTATGGTTCTTGCTTCTCAACTCATGAGACAAGTGAACCATAGACTAGAGCGAGAGCAAGAGGAAGAGGGAGAGCTCAAGCAAGAGAGAGAAATGAAATGAAAGAATGAGCAAGTCTTTTGACAACCAAGCGCTCATAATCCAAAAAATTATGATAACAAGTAATAATAATTGAGTATAATGTGATGGTTGTTATCATGACAAATGACAATATCATTTCTTGCATTAAATGCAATTTGTGAACCATCAAGCAAGCACAAGTCAATGCAAACAAATGATAGCCATTGTCATGATGGTGGTCAACAAGTCCAACCTAGTCAACCGGTCAACAAAAGTCAAAAAGTCAACAAGGTCAATCTTTCAACTCTAACCATGTCACTATAATACCTAATTAATATTATTGTTAATCATAAGTCTAATTCTCATTAGGGTTTAGCAAAAGTCAACAGTCAACAACCCTAATGAGAATCCTCTGCCTCTGTCTCTGTCAACTGTGCATACACACCCGTATCCACGTTCCGGGGAACACGAATACAAACGAGATAAAACCAATCCCAAAACGTATACTAGGATCTGGCTTAAACCAAAGCCCGCTAGTAATAACTTCCCGGACACTAAACGTGCATAAGTGCACGGATGTGACCGAACGCTGTCGCAAAACCATGCGACCTGTCGCAAAACCATGCGACCTATCGCAAAACCATGCGACCTCTACTCTTTTGCCTAAAGGCGAATAGCTCTCTGTGTGGGACCCTAAAGACTCGACACTACGCTGGCAGTGGGTTTAACCACACACCGCAAGCGGCACTAGCTGTGCGTAACGGTCCCTAGGTAGATGCCGACAAGAAGACTGACGAGGTGAAACCCATCTGAACTCCTGCTGAGCCTGAATGTGACAATCTCCGTACAGTCCGGTCTGTTCATCTGATAACATCGCATGGCGGGCCTAGAAGGCGGTAAACGCCAGTCCCCTAATAGCGGTACAAGTCGTGTCGGAGTGTAGCCCAGAACACCCTGAGATAACACTGGAAACCTACCAGTATATCTCGCTTGCCCTGGCCAGGGACGACTTGTGTAATGGCTCTCCTAGACACAGCGCGATGTCAACCCCCAATACCGGGAGAGACAAATCCTTTCTAACCGTCACTGCCTCCAAGTGCTTCGGGACTGCACCCAACTACTACCTGTTTGCACGACTCCTTTGAGCCGTGGTAGGGTAGTAATCAAAGTACAGTGGGAACACACTCGAGGCGAAGTGACAGTGTCAAGTCAGTGGACTAAGCTGTACTCATGTCACCGGGGAACTGATAACTGACGATAGGTATAGTACCAACCAACAGTTCCCTACGAGTCCTGTCCAGTGTACTCATAACCTAACGAGCACCCGCATACTATCTCAAGTACGACGTACTGACGACAGTGGGACAGACCGTCTCCCACACTGGGATGAGAAGCGCATACGCTAGTCTACTCCGGAGTATCGATGCCCTGTCTCGATAGTCCTATGACTAGGGACCTGCATAAGGATGTGCTTGTGGATTACCCAGCCCCCACTAGTGTGACTGCCATTACAACGCTGGTAATCAAGAAAAGATCCTAAGGGCTCCACTAATGTGTATAGGTGATATACTAAAATAAACACATGTACACATTAAAGCAGAAACAAACCAAGTAGAATACTACTATATTGAGCAAGATTGTCTATACAAGGTGAATATCCCAAGCTTCCATTAAGTAATATACAAACTAGTATGATACAGTAATGGCCTCTAGGGCATATACACTAACAATCTCCCACTTACACTAAGGCCATGTACTGGCGTATCGAAGACCTATCATCTCGATCAGCCGCTCGAACTAAGTCTTGGGTAAGGCCTTCGTGAATGGATCAGCAGTGTTATCTTCCATAGCAACTCTCTGAACCTCGATCTCCTGGCGACCCACGATCTCCCTGATCAGGTGATACCGCCTTAAGATGTGTCTGGATCTCTGATGGGACCTGGGTTCCTTCGCTAAAGCTATATCCCCGTTGTTGTTGCAATACAGTGGTATTGGATCAACAATGGACGGAACCACCTGAAGTTCTGTTAAGAACATCCTTATCGAGACTGCATCTTTTGCGGCATCTGCAGCAACGATATTTTCCGCTTCCATCATCGAGTCAGCAACGGTTTCCTGTTTGGAACTCTTCCAACACACCGCCCTTCCATTGAAGGTAAAGATATAACCCGACATGGACTTGGAATCATCCTTGTCACTCTGGAAGCTGGAGTCAGCAAAGGCCTCGATCTGGAGGTCTTTTCCGCCATACACCAAGAACATCTCCTTAGTCCTTCTCAGGAGCTTGAGAATGTTCTTTACCGCTATCCAATGCTTCTCCCCAGGGTTTGACTGATACCGGCTTACCACACTCAGTGCATAAGCTACATCTGGTCTAGTACACAACATCGCATATATTATAGAGCCTACCGCAGAAGCGTAGGGTATAATAGACATGCGATCCCTTTCCAAATCAGTCTTGGGAGACATCTCTTTGGAGAGGGTGATCCCGTGACAAGCCGGTAGATTACCGCGCTTGGAATCTTCCATACTGAATCTTTTCAGTATGGTGTCGTTGTACTAGGACTGTGAAAGTCCTAATATCCTCTTGGATCTATCACGATGGATCCGGATCCCCAGAATGTAAGAGGCATCACCCAGGTCTTTCATGGAGAACCTTTGTGACAAGAACCCTTTGACAGATTGTAGCATAGGAATGCCATTTCCTATCAAGAGAATGTCATCCACGTATAAAACGAGGAATACGACAGTTCTTGCTACAAATCTACTATAGATGCATGGTTCATCTGGATTTTTGATAAAGACAAAATCTTTGACCGTCTCATCAAAACAGATGTTCCTACTCCGTGATGCCTGCTTTAGCCCATAGATGGACTTAAGCAACTTGCACACCTTTCCGCTGCTCCCACTCTGAATGAAACCCTCTGGCTGGTCCATATAAACACACTCCTCTAAATTTCCATTTAGAAAAGCGGTCTTTACGTCTATCTGCCAAATCTCATAATCGTGGAAGACAGCAATGGCAAGAAGGATCCGAAAGGATTTCAGCATAGCTACTGGAGAAAAGGTCTCGTCATAGTCCAAACCAGGTCTTTGACGAAAACCCTTTGCAACAAGTCTGGCTTTATAGGTCTCAACCTATCCATCTACACCAATCTTCCTTTTGAAGATCCACTTGCATCCTACGGGTTTTACCCCATCTGGAGCAACGTCCAACGTCCATACTTTGTTGGTGTACATGGACTCCATTTCGGTCCGTATTGCATCCAGCCATTTTACCGAGTCAACGCTCTGAATGGCCTGCTCATAACTATCAATGATGCAATCCTCTATATCCCCGTCTATGAGAAAACCATAGTATCTCTCGAGCGGATGAGTCTGACTACTACTCCTGCGGAGCGGTGCAGGAATGTCTTGATCTTTCGAACCCTCTGGTTCTACTATGCTTTCAGTAATAGCTCGTGGTTCTGGAATTTCTTCCAGTTCTATTGCGTTCCCACTTATCTGATTTTCCAAAAACTCAGTTTCCAAGAAGTGGGCATGACGAGAAACAAAAATCTCTTGTTCCTCTTCGCAATAGAAGAAATATCCCTTGGAGTTCTTTGGATATCCTACAGACTTGCACTGTACTGAACGTGCCTCGAGTTTGTCCGCATGCTGCTTTTTGACAAAACCTGGACATCCCCATGTCTTAATGTGCTTAAGATAGGGTTTCTTCCCACACCACGTCTGATATGGTGTGGTAGGCACAGTCTTAGTTGGAACTCAGTTCAAAAGGTATGCAGCTGATTCTAGTGCATATCCCCAGAATGATCGCGGTAACTCAGCGTTACTCATCATGGACCGTACCATATCCAATAGGGTTCGGTTCCGTCTCTCCGATACACCGTTATGCTGCGGAGTGTATGGAGGAGTATGCTGAGAGAAAATTCCATTCTATTTTAAGTAATCTAGGAACTCGGCACTTAAGTATTCACCACCTCGATCAGATCTCAGTGTCTTGATACTTTTGCCTGTTTGTTTTTCTACTTCATTCTTATATTCCTGGAATTTTCCAAAGGCATCGGATTTATGTTTCATTAAGAAGACATATCCGTACCTTGAAAAGTCATCCGTAAAAGTAATGAAGTAAGAATAACCGCTTCGCGCATGTGTATACATTGGACCGCACACGTCGCTGTGTACGAGTCCCAAGAGCTCACTCGCTCTTACACCGTGTCCAGTGAACGGATTCTTTGTCATCTTTCCTTTGAGACAGGATTGACAAGTTGCATATGATTGATATTCGAACGGATCCAAATATCCTTCTGTATGTAACTTCGTCAACCTTCTCTCATTGATGTGACCCAGTCTACAATGCCATAAGAAAGCCTGATTTGTTTCCGGAGACTTTCTTTTGTGTGTATTCTGGACATTGAAAATCTGTGGTTGGTTTAATACGTATATACCATTGCTTAATGTACCTGACCCAATCAGAACTTGATTAAGATGAATGTTTACAACTGTTGGAGATAGTGCCCTCAGAGTCAATTATTGGATCACAGGCACGTGATTGCAATGATTGAGGAAGGACCTATCCCGGTAGGACAGTCTTACTCAAGATGATAGTATGCTATCTGGTTTATCTTTATCATCGTGTACTGCTTTAGGTAACATTACTGATCACTATTGCACGTTGATAGAACCTTTAGGATTCTTGCTTGACGGCCAGCAGTATGATGGCGATCATATACGTGGGAGCTAGGGTCTATAAGCGCATCCTTAAAAAGGTCCCTAGTCGTGGGAGTTTCGAGACTGGGCATCGATACTCCATTAGTAGACTAGTGTATACAGTCAAGACCCCGACGAGGGGCGGTTGCCGGTCTCACAAGCCACTGGTGTCAGTTGGTTCACCTAAGATGTATACAGGTGCTCATTGGGTTACAGGACTCGCCGGGAACCTGCTAGTTGGTATTATATCTAGCGTTAGATAGCAGTTCCCTGGTGACATGTGTACATGTTAGTTCATCGACCTGAGATCGTCATTTGTCTCGTGTGAGTTCCCACTATGCTTTGATTACTCTAAGTCCATGCTACCCTTCCCCGGTTCTTACGGGGTTGCGGAAGTGGTGAAAAACGATTTTCAAGAGGGTGGTAACATGGACTACCAATACGGATCTTTGTTAAACGACTAACTAACAACCTAACAAGAGTTTACCTACTCGGTTAGGGGGCTATACCTTTCTTGAACTCCTTCGTCTTCAACTCCTCCCAGTGTACGGATCGGCCTCACCTCGTCGTCTCCTTGCGCCGAAGATGGATCCACCCGAAAGCTTCTACCTTTGGCTTCTTCTTCGAACTTTGACGAAACTAGATCACTTGGCTTGCTAGGCCTTGTGAACTAGAATGAGTAGAGGAATGTTTTGGTGTCTTTTTATCTCTAAGGTAATAAGTCTCAACACATGAGAATGGTTTGCGTTGAGCTAGAGAGAGCAAGAGGAAGAGGGAGAGCTTGAGAATGAGAGAGCTCAAGAGAGAGAAAGCAAATGAAAGAATGAGCCTCTCTTTTCTCATCCAACCTCTCATAATCCAAAAGCCATCATAACAAAAATAATAATCAAGTATTGTGTGATGGTTTAAGTCAAAATGGCTATATCATTTCATGCACTCATTTTGCATAAATAAACAAGCAAGCAAAAGTCTTTGCCATGGAATGATAGCCATTGTCATGATGATGGTCAACTAGTCCAACCAAGTCAACCGGTCAACAAGTCAACAAAGTCAACCCCTCAACAACCATGTCACTATAATACTTAATTAATATTAATGTTAATAATATTTCTTATTCTCATTAGGGTTAAGCCAAAGTCAACGGTCAACGGTCAACAGTCAATAACCCCAATGAGAATCCTCTGCCTCTGTCTCTCTGTCAACTGTGCATACACACCCGCATCCGCGTTCCGAGGAACACGAATACAAACGAGATAAAACCAATCCCAAAACGTACACTAGGATCTGGCTTAAACCAAAGCCCGCTAGTGTTAACTATCCAGACACTGTACGTGCACAAGTGCACGGATGTGACCGAACCCTATCGCAAAACCATGCGACCTGTCGCAAAACCATGCGACCCCTACTATTTTGCCTAAAGGCGAATAGCTTTCTGTGTGGGACTCTAAAGACTCGACACTACGCTGGCAGTGGGTTTAACCACAGACCGCAAGCAGCACTAGCTATGCGTAACAGTCCCCAGGTAGATGCCGACAAGAAGACTGACGAGGTGAAACCCATCTGAACTCCTACTGAGTCTGAATGTGACAATCTTTATGTACAGTCCGGTCTGTTCGTCTGATACATCGCATGGCGGGCCCCAGGGCGGTAAACGTCAGTCCCCTAATAGCGGTACAAGTCGTGTCGGAGTGAATCCCAGAACACCCTGAGATAACACTGGAAACCTACCAGTATATCTCGCTTGCCCTGGCCAGGGACTACTCGTGTAATGGCTCTCCTAGACACAGCGCGATGTCAACCCCCAATACCGGGAGAGACGAATCCTGTCTAACTGCCACTGCCTCCAAGTGCTTCGGGACTGCACCCAACTACTACCTCTTTGCACGACTCCTTTGAGCCGTGGTAGGGTAGTAATCTAAGTGTAGTGGGAACACACTCGAGGCGAAGTGACAGTGTCAAGTCAGCGGACTAAGCTGTACTCATGTCACCTGGGAACTGATAACCAACGATAGGTATAGTACCAACCAACAGTTCCCGACGAGTCCTGTCCAGTGTACTCGTAACCCAACGAGCACCGGCATACTATCTCAAGTACGACATACTGATGGCTGTGGGATAGACCATCTCCCACACTGGGATGAGAAGCGCATACGCTAGTCTACTCCGAAGTATCGATGCCCCGTCTCGACAGTCCTGCGACTAGGGACCTGCATAAGGATGTGCTTATAGATTACCCAGCCCCCACTAGTGTGACTGCCATCACAACGCTGGTAATCAAGCAAAGATCCTAAGGGCTCCACTAATGTGTATAGGTGATATACTAAAATAAACACATGTACACATTGAAGTAGAAACAAACCAAGTAGCATACTACTATATTGAGCAAGATTGTCTATACAAGGTGAATATCCCAAGCTTCCATTAAGTAATATACAAACTAGTATGATACAGTAATGGCCTCTAGGGCATATACACTAACAATCTCCCACTTGCACTAAGGCCATGTACTGGCGTATCGAAGACCTATCATCTCGATCAGCCGCTCGAACTGAGTCTGGGGTAAGGCCTTTGTGAGTGGATCAGCAGTGTTGTCTTCCGTAGAAACTCTCCTAACCTCGATCTCCTGGCGACCCACGATCTCCCTGATCAGGTGATACCGCCTCAAGATGTGTCTGGACTTCTGATGGGACCTTGGTTCCTTTGCTAAAGCTATAGCCCCGTTGTTGTCGCAATACAGAGATATTGGATCAACAATGGACGGAACCACCTGAAGTTCAGTTAAGAACTTCCTTACCCAGACAACTTGTTTTGCGGCAACTGCAGCAACGATATTTTCCGCTTCCATCGTCGAGTCAGCAACGGTTTCCTGTTTGGAACTCTTCCAACACACCGCCCCTCCATTGAGGGTAAAGACATAGCCCGACATGGACTTGGAATCATCATCGTCACTCTGGAAGCTGGAGTCAGCAAAGGCCTCGATCTGGAGGTCTTTTCCGCCATACACCAAGAACATCTCCTTAGTCCTTCTCAGGTACTTGAGAATGTTCTTTACCGCTATCCAGTGTTTCTCCCCAGGGTTTGACTGATACCGGCTTACCACACTCAGTGCATAAGCTACATCTGGTATGGTACACAACATCTCATACATTATAGAGCCTACGGCAGAAGCGTAGGGTATAATAGACATGCGATCCCTTTCCAAATCAGTCTTGGGAGACATCTCTTTGGAGAGGGTGATCCCGTGACAAGCAGGTAGATTACCGCGCTTGGAACCTTCCATACTGAATCTTTTCAGTATGGTGTCGATGTACCTGGACTGTGAGAGTCCCAGTATCCTCTTGGATCTGTCACGATAGATCCGGATCCCCAGAATGTACGAGGCATCACCCAGGTCTTTCATGGAGAACCTGTGTGACAAGAACCCCTTGACAGATTGTAGCATAGGAATGTCATTTCCTATTAAGAGAATGTCATCCACGTATAAAACGAGGAATACTACAGTTCTCACTACAAATCTACTATAGATGCATGGTTCATCTGGATTTTTGATAAAGCCAAATTCCTTGACCGTCTCATCAAAACAGATGTTCCAACTCCGCGATGCCTGCTTCAGTCCATAGATAGACTTAAGCAACTTGCACACCTTTCCGCTGCTCCCACTCTGAATGAAACACTCTGGCTGGTCCATATAAACACACTCCTCTAAATTTTCATTTAGAAAAGCGGTCTTTACGTCCATCTGCCAAATCTCATAATCGTGGAAGGCAGCAATGGCAAGAAGGATCCGAATGGATTTCAGTATAGCTACTGGAGAAAAGGTCTCGTCATAGTCCAAACCAGGTCTTTTACGAAAACCCTTTGCAACCAGTCTAGCTTTATAGGTCTCAACCTGTCCATCTACACCAATCTTCATTTTGAAGATCCACTTGCATCCTACGGGTTTTACCCCATCTGGAGCAACGTCCAACGTCCATACTTTGTTGGTGTACATGGACTCCATTTCGGTCAGCATTGCATCCAGCCATTTTACCAAGTCAACGCTCTGAATGGCCTGCTGGAAGTTAGTCGGCTCATCATAATCAATGATGCAATCCTCTCTATCCCCGTCTATAAGAAAACCGTAGTATCTCTCGTGCGGATGAGACTGCCTACTACTCCTGCGGAGCGGCGTAGGAATGTCATGATCTTTCGAACCCTCTGGTTCTACTAAGCTTTCAGTAATAGCTCGTAGTTCTGGAATTTCTTCCAGTTCTATTGCGCTCCCACTTATCTGATTTTCCAAAAACTCAGTTTCCAAGAAGTGGGCATGACGAGAAACATAAATCTTTTGTTCCTCTTCGCAATAGAAGAAATATCCCTTGGAGTTCTTTGGATATCCCACAAACATGCACTGTACTGAGCGTGCCCCGAGCTTGTCCGCATGCTGCTTTTTGACAAAAGCTGGACATCCCCATGTCTTAATGTGATTAAGATAGGGTCTCTTCCCACACCACATCTCATATGGTGTGGTAGGCACAGTCTTAGTTGGAACTCGGTTCAAAAGGTATGCAGCTGATTCTAGTGCATATCCCCAGAATGATCGCGGTAACTCAGCGTTACTCATCATGGACCGTACCATATCCAATAGGGTTCGGTTCCGTCTCTCCGATACACCGTTATGCTGCGGAGTGTATGGAGGAGTAAGCTGAGAGAGAATTCCATTCTCTTTTAAGTAATCAAGGAACTCAGCACTTAAGTATTAACCACCTCGATCAGATCTCAGTGTCTTGATACTTTTGCCTGTTTGTTTTTCTACTTCATTCTTATATTCCTGGAATTTTCCAAAGGCTACGGAATTATGTTTCATTAAGAAGACATAACCGTGCCTTGAAAAGTCATCCGTCAAAGTAATGAAGTAAGAATAACCGCTTCGCGCATGTGTAGACATTGGATCGCACACGTCGCTGTGTACGAGTCCCAAGAGCTCGCTCGCTCTTACTCCGTGTCCAGTGAACGGAGTCTTTGTCATTTTTCCTTTGAGACAGGATTGACAAGTGGCATACGATTGATATTCGAACGGGTTCAAATATCCTTCTGCATGTAACTTCGTCAACCTTCTCTCATTGATGTGACCCAGTCTACAATGCCATAAGAAAGTCTGATTTATTTCCGGAGACTTTCTTTTGTGTGTATTCTGGACATTGACAATCTGTGGTTAGTTTAGTACGTATATCCCATTGCTTAATGTACCTGACCCAATCAGAACTTGATTAAGGTGAATGTTTACAACATTACTTGCAAACGCAAATTCATAACCTTCTTTAGAAATCAAAGATACAGAAATGATATTACAAGTTGCGTTGGGTACAAAAAAGCAATTACGTAAAACCAAAACATGTCCATCTGACATTCCCAGGTGATAGTCCCCCACGGCCTTAGCATCCATGCTAGCTCCGTTTGCAACTTTGAGGGTCATGTCACCTGCCTTCAAAACCCTACGGTTTCTCAACGCCTACAAAGAATTACAGATATGAGATCCTGATCCGGTATCCAATACCCAGGAAGTAGAGTTTATCGATAGACAGTTTTCAATAACATACACACCTGAAGCTGAAGCCGCAACTTGCTTCAGATCCTGTGTTCTGGCTTTCCAAGCCCTGCAATCTTTCTTCCAGTGCCCACTCTTATGACAGAAAAAGCACTCTTCCTTATCCACAAGCCTTACCGCTACCTTTGTTGCTTTTGCTTTTCCCTTCGTATCCACTTTACTAACACCGCCCCTTGGTTTGGCGGGGGCTTTCTTCTTCTTTCCCTTGGCTTTTGCCTTGGATCTAGAAGAGGAAGATCCTCCTACAAACAAAGTGGATGTTTCCCTACCTTTCTATAGGGTGCCCTCTGCACTCTTCACCATGTTGAGGAGTTCTGAAAGTTCAACTTCTTTTTCTTGTAAGTTGAAGTTCAGGATAAACTGGGCGTAAGTGGAAGGAAGGGACTGGAGAATCAAGTCCGTATAGAGCTCGTTCTCTAACGTAGTCCCAAGTTCCGCGAGCTCCTCAATGAAGCCAATCATCTTAAGCACGTGTTCCGCTACCGATGATCCGATTGCCAACCTTGCCGAAAATAACTTCTTCGACACTTCGTATCTTGCGATACGAGATTGCTCTCCATACAGTTCTTTTGTATGAAGAAATATGGATTCGAGGTCCATATTCTCGTGCCTCCTCTGATGTTCGTTGTCCATAGAGGCAAGCACGAGGCACTGGCTTTCGCGCTATCGATCTCCCAAGTCTTACGGATTTCCCTATCCGCGACGCTGGAGGTGGGTCCTGGGACAGGGGGAGCTTTGGTGGTAAGGAGATACCCCAACTTGTCATAAGTGATTGCCATTTTGATATTCCTGAGCCAATCTTTGTAGTTTGGCCCTGTCAGTATGTTTTTATCTAGTAATAACTTAAGTCCGGTCATGATGATTAGTCGCTGCAATTAGGGGAGAGAGAAGAAACACTTTAGCATGATTCTCTTGCAAGTTTAGAGTGGTTTTTAATTTGTCTGAACAGGATGGCTCCCACTGTCTCTCGAATCCCTCCTCAAACCAAAAAGGAAGAATTAGTCAGGATCAATCTCACCGTACAATACTTGCTTAACCGTTCGGCCAGGCTGGTGTCGGTACTTCGAGGGAGGTTTTCCAACGCTTTCGCGAAGTTCCTTAATTTAAGAACCTCTTTTCCCTGGGGGAGTAGCCCCACTAACACCTTTCTAGACACCTACTAGGTTTATAGCATTGATCGTTAAGTGAGAAATTTCCCGAGGAGTATCATATACTCACAGTAGGATCGGGATCCAAATATCATTGCGTGACAAAACTGAAGGAATCCTACCAGAATCATCACACTCCAAATGGTATGCAGCGCTAGCAAGTTTCAGTTCTTTTGAAACTCCCGATGTGGATTTTGCCACATGCTCTTATGACCTTGACTTTGGCCAACAAATCATAAGTCACATGTCAAGTTCTACCCGTCATTCTCCATGTTAATTTAAGCCCACCCGCACATACCCTTGACTTTGGCCAACAAGGTAGAACGACTGCCCCAAACCAACACATCTATCTATGCTGCACATGAATACCCAATAGCTACCAATCACTATGCCTTGACTTTGGCCAACAAACATAGCTTGAATACTATTGACCATCCATGTGAAACGACGGAGGGCTATGAATGGTTTTGGCGAAACCGTGAACGTAGTGAACTTGATATAATCGATGGAACGAGATAGCTTTTAAAAGGAGTGGCATAAGCTCCGCGTTTAAAAGTTATTTTGAAAAGAAACCGAGTGGTTTTGAAAGTGTTCCAACGACTTTTACTTGGTTTATTTTTTCTTGCATTAGTTCTTTTAATGCGTATTTTTCTTGCATTAGTTCTTTTAATGCGTCCCATCATTTAATCCTACCATTGCAGAAAACAACCAAAATATGACGCACGCTTATGCCATTCGCATTCGCCACGGGGCCTCGTCATTACCCGTTAGGTTACTTAACTAACGACAGAGCGGGGGCTGGGCTAGCGCGGCTGCAAAACATAAGCAACGCCTAAATAATATCATATATAGATATATTGCAATGATAGCCATTTAAGATCACAGATGAACACATTGGATATACTAGGAATCCGCAATTCGTACGAGCCTATAACGAAAAGCGGATTACACGGTCGCGATGAATAGCCAATACCCCACCCTAGACCCCTACGGGTGCGGCAAACTACCCGCCAAATATCCAAAGTGGAGCAACCTCCCTCAACGACGTGAGTAGGCCACTCGGCACTTCGAGATACCCGGTAGCTTGTGCACCCCACCTTGGGTCTATCCTAGGAGCAAAAACATAAAAAGAAATTATACAATGACGGCTACAACCCCGACCCGGTTGTGTGGCCAAAAATAATATTACATCAATTTACATATTATAAGAATTGAAAGATAAAAGGAAAAACTCTCATCTCACGACCCCCGGCTATTCATCCGCGACAATCCAATGAATTCATATACACATACCATCAACATTACAGATCACAGATATGTATAACCCCCACTAATCGACGTATAGCGATTAGCGGACGTTCAATACATATAACACATCACAGATATTTACCTGTCAGCCTTAGTCTTTAGAAGTTCGATAAAAATACGGATTTTCAAGCCCCAAAAACTAATTTTTCTTTCTGGAAAATCTGGGCAGAAAAGACATAATGTAAAAATCCCAAAATACCCCCAGAAACACACTGCAAGAAATTTGACCCACGACCGACTCAACTCGGCCGCGGATCCGCGGCAGGAGCGTGCTCCCGCCGCGGTTCCACGGCGCGTTGAACGGTTCTCTGGACCAAATTTCTACAGTGTCTTTTAAAAAGCCTGAGTCGATTTTTGGAGTATGATTTTTTTCATTTTTTGAACAGAATACAGAATCGACAGAAACTTGATTTTCCGGGTGTTTTTCGTGACTTTTTCTCCGATCGAACTTCTACTTACTTAGCTAACATGTTAGATAGTGTTTAACTAGGCTCTGATACCACTGTAAGTCCATGCTACCCTTCCCCGGTTCTTACGGGGTTGCGGAAGTGGTGAAAAACGATTTTCAAGAGGGTGGTAACATGGACTACCAATACGGATCTTTGTTAAACGACTAACTAACAACCTAACAAGAGTTTACCTACTCGGTTAGGGGGCTATACCTTTCTTGAACTCCTTCGTCTTCAACTCCTCCCGGTGTACGGATCGGCCTCACCTCGTCGTCTCCTTGCGCCGAAGATGGATCCACCCGAAAGCTTCTACCTTTGGCTTCTTCTTCGAACTTTGAAGAAACTAGATCACTTGGCTTGCTAGGCCTTGTGAACTAGAATGAGTAGAGAAATGTTTTGGTGTCTTTTTATCTCTAAGGCAATGAGTCTCAACACATGAGAATGGTTTGCCTTGAGCTTGAGAGAGCAAGAGGAAGAGGGAGAGCTTGAGAATGAGAGAGCTCAAGAGAGAGAAAGCAAATGAAAGAATGAGCCTCTCTTTTCTCATCCAACCTCTCATAATCCAAAAGCCATCATAACAAAAATAATAATCAAGTATTGTGTGATGGTTTAAGTCAAAATGACTATATCATTTCATGCACTCATTTTGCATAAATAAACAAGCAAGCAAAAGTCTTTGCCATGGAATGATAGCCATTGTCATGATGATGGTCAACTAGTCCAACCTAGTCAACCGGTCAACAAAGTCAACAAGTCAACAAAGTCAACCCCTCAACAACCATGTCACTATAATACTTAATTAATATTAATGTTAATAATATTTTTTATTCTCATTAGGATTAAGCAAAAGTCAATGGTCAACGGTCAACAGTCAATAACCCCAATGAGAATCCTATGCCTCTGTCTCTCTGTCAACCGTGCATACACACCCGCATCCGCATTCCGAGGAACATGAATACAAACGAGATAAATCCAATCCCAAAACGTACACTAAGATCTGGCTTAAACCAAAGCCCGCTAGTGTTAACTATCCGGACACTGTACGTGCACAAGTGCACAGATGTGATCGAACCCTGTCGCAAAACCATGCGACCCCTACTCTTTTGCCTAAAGGCGAATAACTTTCTGTGTGGGACTCTAAAGACTCGACACTACGCTGGCAGTGGGTTTAATCACAGACCGCAAGCGACACTAGCTGTGCGTAACGGTCCCCAGGTAGATGCCGACAAGAAGACTGACGAGGTGAAACCCATCTGAACTCCTACTGAGTCTGAATGTGACAATCTCTCTATACAGTCCGGTCTGTTCGTCTGATACATCGCATGGCGGGCCTAGGGGCGGTAAACGTCAGTCCCCTAATAGCGGTACAAGTCGTGTCGGAGTGAAGCCCAGAACACCCTGAGATAACACTGGAAACCTACCAGTATATCTCGCTTGCCCTGGCCAGGGATTACTCATGTAATGGCTCTCCTAGACACAGCGCGATGTCAACCCCCAATACCGGGAGAGACGAATCCTGTTTAACCGTCACTGCCTCCAAGTGCTTTGGGACTGCACCCAACTACTACCTGTTTGCACGACTCCTTTGAGCCGTGGTAGGGTAGTAATCTAAGTGCAGTGGGAACACACTCGAGGCAAAGTGACAGTGTCAAGTCAGCGGACTAATCTGTACTCATGTCACCTGGGAACTAATAACCGACGATAGGTATAGTACCATCCAACAGTTCCCGACGAGTCCTGTCCAGTGTACTAGTAACCCAACGAGCACCCGCATACTATCTCCAGTATGACGTACTGATGGCTGTGGGACAGACCATCTCCCACACTGGGATGAGAAGCGCATACGCTAGTCTACTCCGGAGTATCGATGCCCCGTCTCGATAGTCTTGCGACTAGGGACCTGCATAAGGATGTGCTTATAGATTACCCATCCCCCACTAGTGTGACTGCCATCACAACGCTGGTAATCAAGCAAAGATCCTAAGGGCTCCACTAATGTGTATAGGTGATATACTAAAATAAAAACATGTACACATTGAAGTAGAAACAAACCAAGTAGCATACTACTATATTGAGCAAGATTGTCTATACAAGGTGAATATCCCAAGCTTCCATTAAGTAATATACAAACTAGTATGATACAGTAATGGCCTCTAGGGCATATACACTAACAATTACTACCCTACCACGGCTCAAAGGAGTCGTGCAAACTGGTTTTAGTTGGGTACAGACCCGAGCCACATGGAGGCGGTGAGCGGATCTGCAGGGGTTCGTCTCTCCCGGTATTGGGGGTGAGGTCGTGCTGTGTCTAGGAGAGCCATTACACAAAGCCCTCGTCCGAGGCAGGAGATTTACTGGTAGGTATTCCAGTAGTATCTCAGGGTGTTCTGGGCTTCACTCCGACACGACTTGTACCGCTTTTGGGGGTCTGACTTTTACCAACCCCCTAGGCCTGCCATGCGATACTCATAGACGAACGGACCGAACTGTACGGATATTGTCACTGACTGGCTCAGTAGGGTGTCAGGATGAGTTCGCTCATCGACGTCCCTTTTGGTCAATAGCTGGTAGCCCGTCACGTATGGCTAATACCTCTGACGTGCTTGTGGTTAAATCCACAGCCATAGTATTGACGAGTCTTTAGAGTCCACCACACACAGTTACTCGAGTTTCGGGCGAAACGCTGTAGAGGCCGTATGGAGATATGGCAAGGTTCGATCAGATACGTGCGGTATTTTACGGATCGTGATCGGACGGATAATACTAGCGGGCTTTGGTTTAAGCCGGATCCTAGTATTGTACAGTGTAGATTTTGTCTCTTTGAATTTGTATTCAGTGGGAATACAAATGCTGGTATGTATATACAGTCGCGGGGTTTTCCTGTAATTTATTACGGGATCAGTTTTCTGAAGTTGCCAGTTTGCATTTCGCTCCGGCCAGTTTTCTTTTGTTCCTACCCGGCCGGATTTTTCTGATGGAGGGGCTAATTTGCAAGTTTGCAAATTAGCATTTGTGGAGGGGTTCTTTGCATTTGTGGCATTATGATAGGTTTAGCATCTTTGCTTTTTCATGATGGTTTAGCATTAATGAGATTAGAGTTGATTAGAAATTGAATTGACCTTGTTATCATCACTCTTGGCTTATGGTCACCCTTTGCTTTTACTACTCTCACCTCCCTTCATGGTTTTGTTTTCATTCCCTCCACCATTTGTTGAGATAAAGGGCCGGCCACAATTGGATGAGATGAGGGGGTTCATTTTTTATCAGGAAAATTTGTTCATCTCATTTTTCTTGCTACACAAATTCTAGCTCCACTTGAAAGTTCATTTTCATTCTATTCCTCCATCCCCATGGCAACTACATAAACCCCAAAAGAGACAAGTCACTACACTTACCTACAGCATTCCTTGGACGTGTCGGCTAGCCAACTTCGAGCCCGAGTTGCATCGGTCCAGAGGTGGGAGCCCGTAAAAGAACCCGGCAATGTGGTGCCCGTTTCGACAAGGAGGCGACGACCGGAGATTCCGCGGGAGATCGGGATGACGACGAGAAGACCGAAGGACACGGATCGCTCGGTATATCTCTCTACCCATTCTCTTGATAGCTAGGATTAGGTTAATGGTTATGATTCGGGTTTATTGTCCGCGGTAGCGCCGGTTTAAAGTTAAGAAAATTTTTGATTCCGCATTTTGGCCTCGAGTAGACGGCCGGGGTGCTGCCGTGGCAAAACATGGTATCAGAGCCACGCCATTAACCTAGTCTAGGTTGCTCTAACATGTTTACAAGTTCGATCGATCGGAATTTCCAAAAACCGTATTTTTCTAGCATAAGTTTTCTGTCGAATTATTTTTGGCTCGAAATTTTTTTCAGTACATTGCAGAAATACATGCAGGGAATTATAAGCAATCTGTGAAAATTTGGTCGAGTGAAGTCATCATACCACCGCGGAACCGCGGCCAAAACCACGCATTGGCCGCGGTTCCGCCGCGCATTTAACTGTTCATTTGACCAAATTTGTACAGTGGGCTTCTGAGTTGAAAATGGGGTTTTTGGAATATTCTTTTTGGGCCCAGATTTTCTCTGAGTGCTACAGTGGTGCTTGGGGCCCACTTCGGTAAATTTGATCTATCGAAAATTTTAAACATGTTAGTTCACAGTATTTACATTATATCTGCAACCGTGAATGTCATTTGATCGGTAAATCCTGTCTAACTGCTATAGCCCTTTTAGACGGATTTGCGAACGTGACATTCACGTTGATGTTCTGTGTTGTGCTGTGATGTTGCGGATTGGTCGTGGGGATAGCCTAGTTGTAGTGGTAATACAGCTTTGTTTTATATGTGCATTTGATATTGCGGGGCGAGCGTCCGACATGTGGACTGCCGTCACTGCCTGTTTGTATTATTCTTTTGGAGCACGACCGGGTTGAGGTCGATGTACCCGTTGTATGTATATTTTACTTTCTGTACTAGGATTACCCCAAGGAGGGGTGCACGGATAGCCGGGTTCTAGAGGGCAACAAGCCCGCATCTCATGGCATTGAGACGGAGGGGGCTTCACTCTAGAATTAGCGGGCTATTCGCCGCACTCGTAGGGGGTACAGGTTGACCCATGAGGGGTGCCTAAGTTACCGGATTCCATGAAGTGCTGGGTGGTCCATTCACGTTGCTGAAGGGGGCTGCCTCACTTCAGGTTTTGGCGGGTAACTTGCCGCACCCGTAGCGGTCTAGGATTTCATTGCACAGGCTATCCACACGACCAAAGGAACGTCGGGTTTCAGCAGTGGCTCTGTAAAACCCGGGGATTCCAAATATCTGTATTGTTCTGTGATGCTGGTTACATTTCTGTGATGTTGCATTTTATCACGCCTTGAGCGAATATTATATATTGATATATATACTAGTAGATGTTGTATATGTTTTACACCCGCGCTAGTCCAGCCCCGCTCTGTCGTTAGTTAAGTAACCTAACGGGTGATGACGGGACCCAGTGGCGAATGCGGATGGCATATACGTACATCATTATTTTCGTTCTTTGTGTTGTGATAAATTGATGGGACTGCATTGATTCGGATCAATGCAAGCTAAACAAACCTATTATGATGTTGTTGGAACATTTTTCAAAAAGTTGTTATTGCAAGGACGTTCGCTTTTGTTTTGCACAGTGGTATTCAGTTGGAATATCCTGCACCTCAGTCGACGAGGCAAGGGCCGAAATCCCTTCACCGGGAGTGAACTCTTGGACAGAAGTTTGCGTCAGGGAAATAACTTCACTATAGCCGATTACTTTTGCTTTGCATCGTGGTATTCAGTTGGAATATCCTGCACCTCATTCTACGGGGAAAGAGCCGAGATCCCTTCACCGGGAGTGACCTCTTTAGCTAAAGGTTTTCGTCACTATATTTTTATAAAAAGGCTATGCAGTTCCTTCAACGATATCAAGTTCATCACGTTAAAGGTTTTTCGCCAAAAACCATTCGTAGCCCTCCGTCATTTCGGATTAGTATTGCTTAGTATTCGCGCTACGTTTGTCGTTGCTATTCGCCGAGGCGTAGTGTGCGGTAGCTCTGTAATGCTTTCTGTCGCATGGATATGTGGATTGGTTAGGACAGTCGTACGACTTTGTTGATTATTCGTCAAGGGTCGTGCGGGTGGGTTTAACGCAATCAAGATAATGACGGGTTGAACTTGACTAGGACCTTTTGATTTGTTGATTATTCGTCAAGGTCACTTGGGTCCTAGGGGTAAAAATCACATCGGGAGTTTCTAAAGAAACTGAAACTTGCCAGGCATGCGCATACCTTCTGGAGTGTGGCGACGTGAGTGGATTCCGTCACGTTATCATGCGATGATAGTTGGATCCCGATTCCCATTGATGAGTTGGTTTACTCCTCGGGTGATCCCGACTAATTCTTCTTTTAGGTTTGGAGGAGAATTTGACGGTACAGTGGGAGGTTTCCATATTAGATAAATTGGTAACCATTCTGATCTAGGTTAGAGTGCACGCTGAGTGTTTCTTTTCTCTCTCTCTCTTTGGAAGCGACCATTGACCCGACCCTAGACTATGACTAAGTGACCAAGTTGACCGAACCTTCTTTAACACTGACTTTTGGATTGTCAGAGTTGCATACCTCATTGCCACTCCTACTTTTACCCTTTTCTCCAGGACACCCCGTATTACTACGAACGTCCACTTCCATTGGACAAAACCATCGTATGGTTATATACGAACTCGAAGGAATTTATTCGAGGATGGTTTCCGGTTCTGGAGAAAACGAATAGTACTATTCAGTTGTCTTTTCCTTTTACCTTCTCTTAGGTTGCGAGTGCTCCTTGGATTAGGACAGTACACCTATTACGCAAAGAAATAGTCTTCTTCCAAACCATAGGCCGGTGCCGACCGGTAGGGAATGAAGAAAACCAATTAGCATAACGATGGTGTGCAGAAGGTATTAAGTAAAGACATATCAAGGGATTAGTAAGAGGGCAAAGTAAACATCGACTGCTATTCACGACCAAACCAAGTATTTCTTCACCAATCCTAAATCACCTTTGTATTTCTATAGAACACTCCGTATCACTATGAAGATCCACAGTTTATTTGGATACTCCATCATATGGTTATATACGAACTCGAAAGGAACTTGTTCCAGTTAGGGGATGGATTCTGGTTCAGGAGAAATAGGAATAAGGTTTATTCAGGTGTCTTTTATCTTCACCTTCTCACGCATTGCGAGTGTTCCTAGGGTTGGGACAGTACACCCATTATGCTTATTGGATAGTCTTCTTCCAAACCATAGGCTGGTGCCGAACGGTAGGGAAGGAAGAAAACCATTTGGCCTAAAGGGGTGTGCAGAAGGTAACGACTAAAGACATATAAAGGGATTTGGAGAGATGGCAAAGAAATATACGGTTACAGTTGTGAATCTGGATAATGGAAAAGGCATTACTAGGAATACCGGGATACCCCATCGAAACATTTCAATGTTTCAGTTTCACTGTGTACTGTTAAAAGGAAAACTGATTTCCCAATTAGACACTTGCTCCAGGGTATGTATTTACCAGGTATGATTCTCACATCTGTATGGTTTTACAGATGATGAGTGGGAGTAAGTTATTGGGAATTAGGTGATCATCCTCATTATATTGGGATTCGTTGTAATTGGTGATATTTGAGGAAATCACCTGGGTTGTTTGCCGGATGGCAAATATTTGGTTTTGAATATCCGTTGTTATGCACCAATTTCAAATTGATATATCTGTAAGTCTATTTTTATAGAGTGAGATATACCTTTTTGAAATTATGTCTATGACATTTACCTATATCAGTGGATTGTTAGGTAAGGAGCATTAAACAGCGGTGTAATTCTTCTTAACCATAAGTACAGTTTTCAACCTACGACACATAGTGAATGAGTCACTAGACTCAGAGGACTTATACAGAGGATTGTATATTGTCCAGTGTCCATTAGGACAGAGGGATTGGTCCTCGTACTATACTCTGTTTACTTATGACTTCTCTAGTTCTTAGACGGGTATTTCGTAGAAACACAGGGTCCAAGTTTTGAGAAGTTATAGGTATAATAATAAAGTAGAGAACCAGGTGTTGCAAGTATCGGGATTCTTCAAGGTGATCGAAGATGTAGATACTTGTGTATGGTGTTCAGTTGATAGTAATGATTAAGAGAACTTGCTTCTCTTTCAGGTTACTCATAATTGGAAGCACTCCTAAGTTGAGTAACGCTGATCGGCCTCCTTGCATTTAGTTGACATGCACTGGAGACAGCTGCATAATTTGAATCTGTTTCAATTAAATCAGTACCTCTGTTTCTATATTGGATATAAAACAGTTCATATCTTGACATTGTTAAGGTACGAGGAGTTTTCCGGCTTATGCTTAAAACCAGACTCTGGATAACTCAAGGCACGTTTCTGTAATGGCTGTTTGTAGGTTGACCCAGGCTATGACGAGGGTTGACTTTCTACCATCTGGAAGATCAATAGTGGTATTGTTCTTAACTCGCCACGGTTTTAAATAAAAATGAATTTTTTCAGAAAACAGTAATGGGAGTATGGTAGAACTGGAAGTGATTCCAGAACCGCAAACGATCATCATGGTTTTAATATAACAATAAACACATTTAAACATACAATGTGATGCGAATAGCAAGAATATGCGGAAAATGAATAATAAATACAACAGTGAAGAATCTACATCAATATATATATATATATATATATATATATATATATATATATATATCATACAGTTTTGCCATTTGAAATAACACGAATCGTGGTGTTTAGAAAAATAAGGGCTACGGTGTTTTTAAAAAAAGATGCGTCTTTTGAAAATATCCGTAGAATCCCTTGACCTGTCTTTAAAATACTCACGATTCGTTAGTTTTGAAATAGGTATGACTCGGGTCTAGTCTAACATCTACTAAGTGTAAGTGCACGGCAGCGCCCCGGCCGTCATAACGAGGCCAAAATGCGGAAACGATACTTTTCTTTAACTTTCAAAACTGGCGCTACCGCGCACTAAAAACCCGGATCGGGCCATTAACCTAATGCTAGCAAACTAGAAGATGGGTAGAATGCTATACCGAGCGATCTGTGTCCTTCGGTCTTCGGCCTCCATCTCGATCTCCTCGCGGAATCTCCGGTCTTCATCTCCTCGTCGGAAAGGGCACTACATCGCCGGGTTCTTTTACGGGCTCCCACCTCTGGACCGAAGCAACTCGGGCACAAAGTTGGCGAGTCGACGTGTCCAAGGATGCTGTAGGCTAAGTGTAGAACACTGGGTCTCATGGGGTTACTAGAAGTTGCTTTTTGGGTGGAGGAATGAGATATGAGCTTTTTGAGATGAACAAAGGGATTTTTGTACAAGCAAATGAGAGCAGTTTTTCTCCCACACAAAAATGGACAGCCCCTCCACTAGTTGTGGCCGGCCACTTCATAAGAAGAGAAGGGAGAAAAGTCAAAAGGGGGTGAGCACAAGCTAGTGCGAGGTGACCATAAGAAAAGGTGGGTAATGATGATAAACAATGATCACAAACATGTATATATCAACTCCCATCACCAACAACCAAGTAATCATGAATAAAGAAGTCAAATGATGGTTGAACCATCATGAAGCTATCATCACAAAAAGTCTACTCAATAAAATGCACAATTGCAAATAACCCCCTCCACACCAATTTTCAGCCAAGGAAAGAAACAAAGGAAAATGGCCGAAACGGAATGCAAACTGGAAACTTCAAAAAACTGATCCCGTAATAAATTACAGGAAAACCCCGCGACTGTATATACATACCCGCATTTGTATTCCGACCGAATACAAATGCAATGAGACAAAATCTACACTGTACAATACTAGGATCCGGCTTAAACCAAAGCCCGCTAGTATTATCCGTCCGATCATGATCCGTGCAATACCGCACGTATAAGATCGAATCCTGCCATATCTCCATACGGCCTCTACAGCGTTTCGCCCGAAACTTGAGAAACTGTCTGTGGGGGACTTTAAAGACTCGTCAACACTTTGGCTGTGGATTTAACCACTAGCACGTCAGAGGTATTAGCCATACGTAACGGGCTACCAGGTATTGACCAAAAGGGACGTCGATGAGCGAACTCATCCTGACACCCTACTGAGCCTGTCAGTGACAATATCCGTATAATCCGTTCCGTTAGTCTATGAGCATCGCATGGCGGGCCTTGGGGGTTGGTAAAAGTCAGACCCCCAAAAGCGGTACAAGTCGTGTCGGAGTGTAGCCCAGAACACCCTGAGATACTACTGGAATACCTACCAGTAAATCTCCTGCCTTGGCCAAGGACTTCGTGTAATGGCTCTCCTAGACACAGCGCGACCTCACCCCCAATACCGGGAGAGACGAACCACTGCCTATCCGCTCACTGCCTCCATGTGGCTCGGGACTGTACCCAACTAAAACCTGTTTGCACGACTCCTTTGAGCCGTGGTAGGGTAGTAATCAAAGCTTAGTGGGAACTTACACGAGACAAATGACGATCTCAGGTCGATGAACTAACCTGTACACATGTCACCAGGGAACTGCTATCTGACGTCAGATATAATACCAACTAGCATGTTCCCGGCGAGTCCTGTCCGGTTTACTCATAACCCAATGAGCACCTGTATACATCTTAGTGAACCAACTGACACCAATGGCTTGTGAGACCAGCCACCGTCCCTCGTCAGGGTCTCGACTGTATACACTAGTCTACTAATGGAGTATCGATGCCCAGTCTCGAAACTCCCACGACTAGGGACCTTTTAAGGATGTGCTTATAGACCCCAGCTCCCACGTATATGATCGCCATCATACTGCTGGCAGTCAAGCAAGAATCCTAGGGGCTCTATCAACGTGCAATAGTGACCTGTAAGGTCACCTAAAGCAGTACACGATGATAAAGATAAACCAGATAACATACTGTCATCTTGAGTAAGACTGTCCTACCGGTATAGGTCCTCCCTCAATCATTGTAATCACGTGCCTGTGATCCAATAATTGACTCTGAGGGCACTATCTCCAACAATCTCCCACTTGCACTCAAGGCTAATTATTGCGATGTCGCATACTCACAGCCCATGTGATACCGAATACCCAACTCCTCTACTAATCAGTCTCACAAAACCCGTTTGCGAAACTATTGCGTTCGAGGAATAGCCTCAGTGAGTGGATCCGCCTTGATGTTTCTTTCTATGTCTCTCTATATCTCAAGTTCGCGGAGAAAGCCATCTCCCGAAATGAGCAATACCTGTCTTAGAATGTGTCTGGATGTCTGATGGGACCTAGTTCATAAATGAACTCCAAATCCAAACTTCTTAGACTGTATCGTCAACTGAACTTAATCAGTACCCTGCGCCATGTCTCTCTCAGTATCCGCTTGGATCACCTGTCCAAAACACTGCCCCTCGTCAGAGGGAAAAATATAACTCTGACAGCCACTCTGTCATTCAGGTCACCTTGGAAGCCTGGAATGATAAATGTCTCCCGAAAGAGGCTGTTGTTATCATATCCCTAGAACATCCACTTATGTTCTAAAACTCCTTCCGAATGTTCCTCCAGGATTGGATCAATATCAACTTATTGCATCTACTGCAAAAACAACATCTGGTGTGGTACTTGACATCTCATAATTGACTCAATTGCCTAAGCAAGTGATCTGCCAATCATGCACATCCCTCTCCCCTTTAGTCTGTAAGACACCTTCAGAGAGGGTGACTCCATCACCTGCAGGTACACTACCGTGCCAGGAGTCGTCCATTCTAAAACACCAGTAAAATGCTGTCTAAGTACCCAGATTGGGACACTTCCCAGATCTAGATCTAAAACTATAGATCTAGTAATCAGAATGTCTGATATTATATCTATATCCTATGTGGAGAAACCACTGTGTGACAACCAAAGTATAACCGACCGTAGTATAGAAATTTCACTTCCTACTCTGTGTATGTCATCCAAATACCAGGACATCACACCCTACTACCTTCTTAACAGATCCATCCCCTATTCTGATGAAGTCAAACCTATGACTGTCACATCAGAAATAGATGATCTATCTCCGCTATCTTTGCTTTAGTCTATAAATAGACATAAGCCACTTGTCCACCATGCTTCCGCTGCTCCCACTGACTACAACAACCCTCTGGCAGAGTCATATACACGTGCACTTCTAAAACCAGTTCAGAACGACGCTATACTCATCCTCCTGCCGGGTCTCACAGTCTGGAACAACAGCAATGGCATGTCTGGGTAAACAAGAACCTCCCTGTCACCGTCCATGAGGCTACCGGAGTACCTCTCGGGTGCCTGAGGTTACCCACCATATCTGCGGAGTGGCTAATAGAATGTCAAATCAAATTGAATCTTTAGGTCCTATTAAATTTTCAGTAATCGTTTGCGGTTCTAGAATCACTTCCAGTTCTACCATACTCCCACTACTGTTTTCTGAAAAAATCTATTTTTGTTAAAACTGTGGAGAGTCTAGAACAATATCACTATTGATCTTCCAGATGGTAGAAAGTCAACCCTTGTCATAGCCTGGGTCAACCCACAAACAGCCATTACAGAAACGTGCCTTGAGTTATCCAGAGTCTGGTTTTAAGCATAAGCCGGACAACTCCCCATACCTTAACAATGTTAAGATATGAACCGTTCTATATCCAATATAGAAACAGAGGCACTGATTTAATTGGAACCAGATTCAAATCATGCAGCTGTCCCCAGTGCATGTCAACTAAATGGAAGGAGGCCTATCAGCGTTACTCAACTTAGGAATCCTATCCAGATATGAGTAACCTGAAAGAGAAGTAAGTTCTCATAATCATTACTATCGATTGAATACCATACAAAAGTATCTACATCTTCGATCATCTTGAAGAATCCTGATACTTGCAATACCTGGTTCTCCACTTTATTCATATACCTATAACTTCTCGAAACTTGGACCTTATGTTTCTATGAAACACTTGTCTAAAAACTAGAGAAGTTATAAGTAAACCAAATATAGTACGAGGACCAACCCCTCTGTCCTAATGGACACTGGACAACATACAATACTCTGTATAAGTCCCCTGAGTCTAATAACTCATTCCCTGTGCGTCGTAGGTTGAAAACTGTACTTATGGTTAAGAAGAATTACACCGCTGTTTAATGCTCCTTACCTAACCATCCACTGATATAGGTAAATGTCATGGACATAATTTCAAAAAGTTATATCTCACTCTATAAAAATAGACGTACAGATATATCAATTTGAAATTGGTGCATAGCAACGGATATTCAAAACCAAATATTTGCCGTCCGGCAAACAACCCAGGTGATTTCCTCAAATATCACCAATTACAACGAATTCCGATATAATGAGGATAATCACCTAATTCCCAACAACTTGCTCCCACTCATCATCTGTAAAACCATACAGATGTGAGAATCATACCTGGTAAATACATACCCTGGAGCAAGGGCTAATTGGGAAATCAGTTTTCTATTAACAACAAACAGTGAAACTAAAATATTGAAATGTTACACAGGGGTATCCGGGTATTCCTAGTAATGCCTCTTCCATTATCCAGATTCACAACTGTAACCGTATATTTCTTTGCCATCTCTCCAAATCCCTTTATATGTCTTTAGTCGTTACCTTCTGTACACCCTCTTAGGCTAAATGGTTTTCTTCCTTCCCTACCGTTCGGCACCAGCCTATGGTTTGGAAGAAGACTATCCAATGAGCATAATGGGTGTACTGTCCTAATCCTAGGAGCACTCACAATGCGAGAGAAGGTGAAGATAAATGACAACCGAATAAACCTTATTCCTATTCCTATTTCTCCTGAACCAGAATCTATCCCCGAACTGGAACAAGTTCCTTTCGAGTTCGTATATAACCATACGATGGAATATCCAAAATAACTGTGGATCTTCGTAGTGATACGGAGTGTTCTGGAGAAATACAAAGGTGATGTAGGATTGGCGATGAAATACTTGGTTTGGTCGTGAATAGCAGTCGCAGTTTACTTTGCCCCTTTATTTGTCTTTACTTAATACCTTCTATACACCGTTTAGGCTAATTGGTTTTCTTCATTCCCTACCGTTCAGCACCTGCCTAAGGTTTGGAAGAAGACTATCCAATAAGCGTAACAGGTGTACTGTCCTAATCCAAGGAGCACTCGCAACCTGAGAGAAGGTAAAAGGAAAAGACAACTGAATAGTCCTATTCGTTTTCTCCAGAACCGGAAACCATCCTCGAATAAATTCCTTCGAGTTCGTATATAACCATACGATGGTTTTATCCAATGGAAGTGGACGTTCGTAGTAATATGGGGTGTCCTGGAGAAAAGGTAAAAGTAGGAGTGGTAATGAGGTATGCAACTCTGACAATCCAAAAGTCAGTGTTTAAGAAGGTTCGGTTAACTTGGTCACTGAGTCATAGTCAAGGGTCGGGTCATGGTCGCTTCCAGAGAGAGAGAAAAGAAACACTCAGTGTGCACTCTAACCTAGATCAGAATGGTTACCAATTTTTCGAATCAGGAAACCTCCCACTGTAACCTCAAATTCTCCTCCAAACCTGAAAGAAGAATTAGTCGAGATCACCCGAGGAGGTAAACCAACTCATCAGTGGGAATTGGGATCCAACTATCATCGCATGATAATGTGATGGAATCCACTCACATTATCACACTCCAGAAAGTATGCGCATATCTGGCAAGTTTCAGTTTCTTTAGAAACTCCCGATGTGATTTTTACCCCATGCTCTTATGACCTTGACGAAGGTCAATAAATCATAAGTCACATGTCAAGTTCTACCCGTCATTGTCCAGGTTAATTTGAACCCACCCGTACAAGCCCTTGACGAAGGTCAACAAGGCTATACGACTGTCCCAAACCAACGCATCTATCTATGCAGCAGAAAGGTAACAAGCAGCTACAATTCACTATACCTTGACGAAGGTCAACAAACATAGCATGAATACTACGTGCTACCCGTCTGAAATGACGGAGGGCTACGAATGGTTTTTGGCGAAAAAACCTTTAACATAATGAACTTGATATCGTTGAAGGAACCGGATTGCTTTTATAAAAATATAGTGGCGAAAACCTTCGCTAAAGAGGTCACTCCCGGTGAAGGGATCTCGGCTCTTTCCCCGTAGAATGAGGTGCAGGATATTCCAACTGAATACCACGATTCAAAGCAAAAGTAATCGACTATAGTGAAGTTATTGCCCTGACGCAAACTTCTGTCCAAGGGGTCACTCCCGGTGAAGGGATCTTGGCCCTTGCCTCGTCGACTGAGGTGCTGGATATTCATAACCGAATACCACTGTGCAAAACAAAAGAGAACGCCCTTGCAATAACAGCTTTTTGAAAATTGTTCCAACAACATCAGAATAGGTTTGTTTAGCTTGCATTGATCCGAACCAACGCAGTCCCATCAATTGATCACACCAATAAAGAACGAAAATATGATGTACGTATATGCCATCCGCATTCGCCACTGGGTCCCGTCATTACTCGTTAGGTTACTTAACTAACGACAGAGCGGGGACTGGACTAGCACGGATGCAAAACATATACAACATCTACTAGTATATATCAATATATAATATTCGCTCAAGGCGTGATAAAATGCAACATCACAGAAATGTAATAAGCATCACAGAACAATACAGATATCTGGGATCCCCGGGTTTCATAGAGCCGCTACTGAAACCCGACGTTCCCCTGGTCGTGTGGATAGCCTGTGCAATGAAATCCTAGACCCTTACGGGCGCGGCAAGTTACCCGCCAAAACCTGAAGCGAGGCAGCCCCTTCAGCAATGTGAATGGACCACCCAGCACTTCACGGAATCAGGTAACTTGAGCACCCCTCCTTGGGTCAACCTGTACCCCCTACGAGTGCGGCGAATAGCCCGCCAATTCTAGAGTGAAGCCCCCTCCGTCTCAAAGCCATGAGATGCGGGCCCGTTGCCCTCTAGAACCCGTCTATCCGTGCACCCCTCCGCGGGGTAATCCTAGTACAGAAAGTAAAATATACATACAACGGGTACATCGACCTCAGCCCGGTCATGCCCCAAAAGAATAATATACAAACAGACAGTGACGGCAGTCCACATGTCGGACGCTCGCCCCGCAATATCAAATGTACATATACAACCAAACTGTACTAATATTGCATCCAGGCTATCCACCACGACAAATCCGCAACATCACAGCACAACATAGAACATCAACGTGAATGTCACGTTCGCAAATCCGTCTAAAAGGGCTATAGCAGTTAGACAGGATTTACCGATCAAATGACATTCACGGTCGCAGATATAATGTAAATACTGTGAACTAACATGTTTAAAATTATCGATCGACTAAATTTCCCGAAGTGGGCCCCAAGCACTACTGTAGCACTCAAAATAAATCTGGGCCCAAAAAGAATATACCAAAAAACCCTATTTCCATGTCAGAAGCCCACTGTGAAAATTTGGTGCTGTGAACAGTTTAAATGGCGGCAGAACCGTGGCCAATGCGTGGGTTTGGCCATGGTTCCGCGGAGTAACAGTGCCATCGAGCTACCAAATTTTCACAGAATGCATAAAAAACCCTGCACGTATTTTTTCAATGTACCAAATAATTTTTGGAGCAGAGGAAAAATTCGACAGAAACTGGACATGAAAACGCGGTTTTTGGAAAATCCGTTCGATCGAACTTGTAAACACGTTAGAGCAAGCTACACTAGGTTAATGGCGTGGCTCTGATACCAATGTAAGGGCACGGCAGCGCCCCGGCCATCATAACGAGGCCAAAATATGGAAACGATACTTTTATTTAACTTTCAAAACCGGCGCTACCGCGCACTAAAAACCCGGATCGGGCCATTAACCTAATGCTATCAAACTAGAAGATCGGTAGAATGCTATACCGAGCGATCCGTGTCCTTCGTTCTTCGGCCTCCATCCCGATCTCCTCGCGGAATCTCCGGTCTTCATCTCCTCGTCGGAAAGGGCACCACATCGCCGGGTTCTTTTACGGGATCCCACCTCTGGACCGAGGCAACTCGGGCACGAAGTTTGCGAGTCGACGTGTCCAAGGATACTGTAGGCTAAGTGTAGAACACCGGGTCTCATGGGGTTACTAGAAGTTGCCTTTTGGGTGGAGGAATGAGATATGAGCTTTTTGAAATGAACAAAGGGATTTTTGTGCAAGCGAATGAGAGTAGTTTTTCCCCCCCGCAAAAATGGACAGCCCCTCCACTAGTTGTAGCAGACCACTTCATAAGAAGAGGAGGGAGAAAAGTCAAAAGGGGATGAGCACAAGCTAGTGCAAGGTGACCATAAGAAAAGGTGGATAATGATGATAAACAATGATCACAAACATGTGCATATCAACTCCCATCACCAACAACCAAGTAATCATGAATAAAGAAGTCAAATGATGGTTGAACCATCATGAAGCTATCATCACAAAAAGTCTACTCCATAATAAAATGCACAATTGCAAATAACCCCCTCCACACCAATTTTCAACCAAGGAAAGAAACAAAGGAAAATGGCCGAAACGGAATGCAAACTGGCAACTTCAAAAAACTGATCCCGTAATAAATTACAGGAAAACCCCGCGACTGTATATACATACCCGCATTTGTATTCCGACCGAATACAAATGCAATGGGACAAAATCTACACTGTACAATACTAGGATCCGGCTTAAACCAAAGCCCGCTAGTATTATCCGTCCGATCATGATCCGTGCAATACCGCACGTATAAGATCGAACCCTGCCATATCTCCATACGGCCTCTACAGCGTTTCGCCCGAAACTTGAGAAACTGTCTGTGGGGGACTCTAAAGACTCGTCAACACTTTGGCTGTAGATTTAACCACTAGCACGTCAGAGGTATTAGCCATACGTAACGGGCTACCAGGTATTGACCAAAAGGGACGTCGATGAACGAACTCATCCTGACACCCTACTGAGCCTGTCAGTGACAATATCCGTACAGTCCGGTCCGTTCGTCTATGAGCATCGCATGGCGGGCCTAGGGGGTTGGTAAAAGTCAGACCCCCAAAAGCGGTACAAGTCGTGTAGGAGTGTAGCCCAGAACACCCTGAGATACTACTGGAATACCTACCAGTAAATCTCCTGCCTTGGCCAAGGACTTCGTGTAATGGCTCTCCTAGACACAGCGCGACCTCACCCCCAATACCGGGAGAGACGAAACCCTGCCGATCCGCTCACTGCCTCCATGTGGCTCGGGACTGTACCCAACTAAAACCTGTTTGCACGACTCCTTTGAGCCGTGGTAGGGTAGTAATCAAAGTACAGTGGGAGCTCACACGAGACAAATGACGATCTCAGGTCGATGAACTAACCTGTACACATGTCACCAGGGAACTGCTATCTGACGTCAGATATAATACCAACTAGCATGTTCCCGGCGAGTCCTGTCCGGTTTACTCATAACCCAATGAGCACCTGTATACATCTTAGTGAACCAACTGACACCAATGGCTTGTGAGACCAGCCACCGTCCCTCGTCAGGGTCTCGACTGTATACACTAGTCTACTAATGGAGTATCGATGCCCAGTCTCGAAACTCCCACGACTAGGGACCTTTTAAGGATGTGCTTATAGACCCCAGCTCCCACGTATATGATCTCCATCATACTGCTGGCAGTCAAGCAAGAATCCTAGGGGCTCTATCAACGTGCAATAGTGACCTGTAAGGTCACTTAAAGCAGTACACGATGATAAAGATAAACCAGATAGTATAACATCATCTTGAGTAAGACTGTCCTACCGGCATAGGTTCTCCCTCAATCATTGCAATCACGTGCATGTGATCCAATAATTGACTCTGAGGGCACTATCTCCAACACTAAGTACTACAGAACTAAACGAACGGTATAACCGGAAGTTTAAGGGAAACCACCTAAATCTGAGTCGATATACATATAAATATAATAGTCGGTGATCCCGCCTTAATAGTATCACATATGATATAATATACAATATGACATTCTCGAGTCAAGAGTGTGGATCTATCATCAATATATGGCTCGTACGTAAATCCGTCGTACGACATCCCAAATCTGGGTACGGGTCGAATCTCACACTTATCTCATCAATTATCTGGTATCTTTATCATCATATCTCATGAACTGGGGGTACTGATCTAAGTCTAGTACAACTGATGTCATCGATATATATATATATATATATATATATATATATATATATATATATATATGCGTGTGTAAAACACATGTCCAAAGGCCCGCTAAAATCTCATGTCGTATCTCATAATACGAACCACATCATATCACCAATCTCATGGCACCATGCCCAATCTCATCGACTCATCTCCAAATATCATATACAATCCTCATCATCCATGTGTAGGTATATGTATATATATATATACATAGTCCCATATACTCACAAGTATAACAAGTAAGCATGTGTGTGCGTGTAAGTGTAAACCTTATTCTAGGGCTCGTGACTAAACTAACTAGTGACGTCATCATCCAATTACACCAAAGTTATCCATGACTCCCAAAGTCTATCTAGATAATCATAACCCCACAATACCATATAAATATATCCATATCCATATAATACTATACACTATGCTACGAACTGCGGGGGTGCTATACGCCATCCACCCGACTTCCCCCGTAGATATAATCTACTCACCTTGCTTTTCGCTTTCCGTTGCCGACGTCGCCACGCGCTTGCTTGTCGTCTCGAAGTCTTCGTGGGGTTACCTACACATCATAACGTATCGTGTCGCATTAAAACCCAATTCAAAACCAAAACGACACGCTAAAAGACTATAGGTTAGAACCTATGGACTACGCTTTCAAAACCAAAACGACACGCTAAAAGACTATAGGTTAGAACCTATGGACTACGCTTTCAAAACCACCAAACAACACTCGATTTCAACGTACAAACGTCAAGTGATCGAATACAACACAAATCACAAAAATACAGAATTCAAAATACGCAAAACGAAACCCCGAATCAAAACAGCAACTCTTGAAAATGGTCCTAGATTTTACCCTATGTCAAATTGATCAATTTTGCATATGTCAAGGGTCTAGTTTACAGGAGATGGAGCTACAGACCAAACACGAACCAATTTGGACCAGGTCTGGCCGCAATTTGCGGCCAGAAAGATTATATTTGCGGCCAAAAGGTGGAGTCAAGGGCTGGGGTTTTGGGGTTAGCTTCCTAGATGCCTACACACTCCTCTGTACTTGTTAAATAATTTTCAGAGGCTCCGGGTGATAGAAGATTTCATTTTACACTCGCAGAATCCACAATTCCTCCGATATCGGGTTTCTAAGTTCGTATTCCGGGGTTCTAGTCTCTGGTTTGGGTCTGAATTCTAGCACTAGAGGGTTTGTGTGGCCTCTACTAAGCTCAATTATACATCACAACTCAAGAATTCTCTAAACCCTAACTAGAAATTTCCAAATCTCACTAAATGACACCAAATCGGTTCTAAACAAACATGGATGTAAAAGCAATGGAAATACTAGGCTAATGGTTAAGAGAATACCTTATTTGGCAACTCAAGAATTTTCTTGAGTTGCCCCAAGTGTCCAAAATGCAAGCTTTCTTGGTCCAAAGTGTAGCTAGTGAGTTCATGCACATTTTTTATGAAATGGAGATGAGGTTTTGATGAATTTTTCATGGAGTTGTGGGGGTTTTGAGATGTGGGGAGGAAGAGGGCAGCAGCCCAAGTGAGAGGAGAAGAGAGAATGATAAAGATGAGAAAGAAAACAAGGGTCTTGGTCAATGGGAGACCCCTCACCTCTCACTCTCTCACTTGCCCATACCTTACTTCTTTATTCATATCCTTTTTCTTTTCTTTTCTTTTCCTTTTCTTTTCTTCTCTTCAATTTATAACCATGCATGATAAAAAGAAGAAAGCATGAAAGAAAAATGTAACAAGTGCTAAGAAAAGACATGTGCATGTTTTGCATAAAACAAGCTTAATGCGTGATTAGCGATATTTAATCGCGATTAGCACTAAATAGAGTATAATTAATCATAAAAACTTATAATATGCATAATTCATATAAAACACCCTCTTTTTAGTAATTTCCATAATTTTCCAATTTTTTTTCCAATTTATCGGTATTTAATTATATCGCCTTATTAAAATATTCAATATTTTATTATTTAATTATAAAAATTCCCAAAAATAATATTTTATTTTTTTGAAATGTTACAGTGAGCGCCTGGATGGAGTGGCCTCCGGTGGAGCCGGAGCCGTCGAGGGGCGAGAAGGGCCGGCACCTCCGGCCTTCTTCCCCTTCTTCACGTCGACCACTGCCGCCCGAAGTTTGCTTAGGTCCATGGGTCCTGCATAAGACAAAGAACGAGGAGTCAGCAATGCCAGAAAGATTAAAGAATGCATAAGTCTAAACAAGTCACCTGAAAGCTCCTAACTTACCCGTGTACTCGGTGGGGCTGAGCCCGGCCCAACTGAGGGCCAGCTCAGACAACAGCACATCAACCCGAGGGAAGGGCTCCCACTGTGACACCGCCACCACGTCGGGATCATTCGACCGACTCACCCGCGAACAGCTAACCCTTTGCCACAAGGTGGGCACAGGCCAATCCTCACCCTCGGGCGGCGCAATAAAGAAAACTTCTTCTTCCACTCCCGACCCGGGGGCGTCCCCCCGTTGTCTTCTAAAGGAGAGGTATACCCAGCTCGGCTCGTCCCTACGAGCGCCGGGGTGGTTTTTGTAGCAAAAGGAAGAAACGAGGAGGCTCAGGCTAAAGGGGATCTCACTCAGTCTCAACCGGACCAAGAACTCGAGGAGGATCCTCCAAAAGTTCGGCACTAGCTGGCCCGGGGTTAACCCAAAACAATTCAACGCCGTTATCACCTCAGGAGAGAAGGGCAGACGCATCCCGGCCCAAAGGGCCTCCAGATACAAAGCAATCTCCTTGCCCTGTACCTGGTTCGCTCTCTCCCCCTCCTCGGCCAGACGAAGCGAATAGCCGGGAGGAATGAGGAAACGAGTCTTGAGGTTGACGAGCTCCTCCGCGCGCCTCAGCGAGGATCGCACACCAAGAACACCCGCGACTTGTGCTCTGGGGACCGCCCCCATCGCACTACCCCAGGGAGCATTACTGACCCTGGCTCCCCGAGGGGACTTCGACTCAAAAGCAGCAGCAGAAGAAGCTTCAGAAGACTCCCTAGACTCTACCCGGACTACGTCTACATACTCCTCGGAAGAAGACATCTAACCTGATCAAAGGGGAGGTGTCCTCGGAAGCTCAAACGCAAAGAATCCGACCTGAGGGGAAGAGCGCCGAGCTAACACAACTGGGGAAGAGAAAATTATGAAGAGGTATGGGCCCTGATGGGGATCCCACCTATATTTATGGCTCCCGGCATACGCATCCTACGGCTCCGATCGACTCCCGCCAAAATGACATTTCGCAACCTACGGCCGACAACGCTCCACCTGTCGCGCTCACATTGGATGCATCCCTTCGAGCGCGAGAACGCTTGTGACACGTCTCGCTAGCCAACCAGTGGCAGACATGTGGTCTGTCGCTTCGACGAATGTACGAACGATCCGGCGCTTCCCCTTTAATGCGAGATCTCTCCCCTGATCTGCTAACGTCATCAAGAAAATACTGCTCTTTGCCCGGGAATGCACGCCGACGATATCTTCGAATGAGAACTTACCTCGGGTGATCGGCCGGACCACTCTCGACCAGACCCAGGAGCGGGTCAAGACGAGAGTGGGGGGCTAATGATAAGGCTCGATATCGTGACTCTCCAGATGCAGACACGTTGCAGATGACGTGCCCCGGAACCCAAGAGAAAGGACCAAGAACTTCGGTTGGGCTCACACCTCGGGCCACCTGTCCGAGGAGTCTCCCGACCTCCAGTGAACTCCCAGACCACCCCTGGCTCGTCTCCGAGCTCTTACAGAACCAAGACGCCTCGACCTCCTTCTCGTGCCCCGAGCCTCTCGCCGAGGTGATCTTCCTCGGTCTCACCCTGACCGACCCGCAGGCGCCTCCACCACGGCTCCAGGAATCTCGCCATGCGCGAGATATCTGCCGCCCACGATCATGCGTTCCACGCCATTATGATCCCCCATTAACGAGCCTGTCTCGTCATTAATGCGGGATCCCGCCTATCACGCGGGCGTGACGCCAGGGGCGTAACGGCCGGCGTGATTCTCGCGCCAGCCTGCCTATTGCTGCCGCTATATAAAGCCCTTTCTCAGACGATCGAGGTAAGCAATTCTCACTCCACTAGGCCGTTATTCTGCCAAAATACTCCGCCTAACTTGATCGTCGAAGGGTCCTCGATGACACAACCACCCCGGGACTTCCTTGCAGGTAGCTCGGCCGCAACCACTCAAAACCCATTGAGACCCACACGTTTCAGGAGTCAAACCTCCAATTCAAATCTCATACGTCCACCAACACGCTAAGAGATCAACGGAAGATAGCATCTGAAGGAGATCCAGAGATCCATCACCCTCCTTAGCACTCTATCACTACTCAATCAGTTTATTAGCACATATCTTCATAGGCCTAATCAACAATTATGTTCTTTTCCCAGACCATAAAGCCCCCATTTATCACATTTCAATTGGTATACTAGCATGTAGCAGTAGCATGTAGCAGTAGCGATTAGGCAAAAATAAAGTCAAATTCGTCCCTTATGTCTCGTTGAGGCTAATTTCTGGGATATCAACTGCCCATTAGCCAGTTAATTAATGATGAACGCCAACGAATTACATAAAACTTTATCTAAATTCAACATTTAAAAATTACAGTAAGCATTCTTGAACACATAATAAAACACATTGCCACATGATTTTTTATGCAATTTACCGTAAATGCTATACTGGGATACATACGAGGGCTAATGCAACTAGACTCCTCAACCATTTGTATCACATTCTCTATATAAGAAAAAAACCGCACCCAAAATTAAAAAAAAAAACCCAAATTTATTTTTCTTTCCCTCCCAATATTTTCCAACCACCATGCTGTTATCATCAAAATCCTGCCCAATCTCATGCGATTTCCCTTCTCCTCCTCCTTCGCTCTCCAAAACCCTAACCCTAGTCCCCAAATCCCAACTCACATTCACCCCCCAAACCCTAAATTTCCCCAGAACCTTACTCCTCATCAGGAGGACCCAATTCAAATCACTCCAAGTCTGCCATGATTCAATCAACCAGGACTCGAAGGGCCCAATTGGGGATGAGTCTAGGGTTTCCTTGGAGAGTAGCGGTGGAGATGACGAGAAGGGAAATGATTGGTCGACGTCGATTTTACTGTTTGGATTGTGGGCTGGGCTCATGTATTATGTCTTCAAGCTGACGCCAGATCAAACCCCGGTATGAATTTGGTCAGAGATTTGTCTTTTTTTTTCATTGCGAGGAATTTGTTTTTATTCATAAAGTTGGCATCTTTACAATGAAAATGGGAAATTTGTACTTATTCTGGTATCGCTATTTCTAGTGATGTAATGCTTTGGGTGTCTTCGCTTTTATATGGTTAATGCTTAGATAGAGATCCTTTTATACTTGCTACTCGCCTAGTCGGTCCGATATAGGTGGCTTTGCATAGTTGTTGCCCTATATCATAACACGATAAAAGAAGATACAGAAGCAATATTAGGTTTTATTTTTGAGATATGTATATCTTGGATACTTTTGATTGTTGCGGATGCTCAAGCCTCGATTGATGGTTAGAGAGCAGCTACTAGAGGGCTCCTGCTAACTCTAGAATACGACTTTTAGATTTTAGCGGTGAGAGTGGCCTTACGAAGCTGTCGTCTTTACAATGAAGTTGGAAATTTGTACTGATTGTTGTATCCAAATTTCTTTGTTGTTTCTTTTATCTAGTGATGTTAATACTTTAGTTGTCTTCATTTTTGTTGTTTGATGTGTAGATAGTAATCATTTTGTATTTGTACGTGCTAGTCCTAGTCTGTTCGATATAGGTGGTGCAGCATAGTGGTAATTCTATTTCATAATACGATAAGAAAAGATACATAAGCGATTTTTTTTAGATATGTAGATCTTGGATACTTTTGATTGTTGTGGACGCGAAGAGTCGATTGATGGTTGGAAAGCAGCCACAAGAGTGCACCTGCTAAATCCATAAGAAAACTTTTTGACTTTAGCGATGAGAGAGACCTTATGAAGCTGTTGTCTTGAGAATGATATGCGAAGTTTGTTCTAATTCTAGTATCCAAATTTCTTTTTTGTTTCTTTTATCTAGTGATGCAATGCTTTAGTTGTCATCATTTTTGTTGTTTGATGTTTAGATAGTCATCCTTTTGTACATGCTAGTTGCCTAGTCTGTTCGATATAAGTGATGTAGCATAGTGGTGATTCTATATCATAACATGATGAGAAAAGATATCTAAGCAGGATTAGGTATTATTTTTTGAGATATGTAGATCTTGGATAACTTTGATTGTTACAGACGCTCAAGCATTGGCTGGAGAGCTGCCACAAGAGGGCGCCTGCTAAACCCACAATACCACTTTTAGGCATTAACGGTGAGAGTGGCCTTGTAAAGTTGCCGTCTTTCTACTGATATGGGAAATTTGTACCGATTCTAGTATCAAAATTTCCTTTTTGTCTCTTTTATATTATGATGTAATGCTTTGTTTGTCTTCATTTATGTTGTTTATATGTTTGGACTTTGGATAGTAATTATTTTGTACTTGCTAGTCTGCTAGTCTATTCGATATAGGTTGTTGCATAGTGGTAGCCCTATATCATAACACAGTAAAAGAAGACACATAAACGAGATTAGTGTTTTCCCCCCATTAATGATATATGCAGATCTTGAATATATTTGCTTGTTGCTGAAGCTCAAGCGTTGATTGATGGTTGGGGAGCAGCCACGAGAGCACTCCTGTTGAGCCCACATGGACGCTTTTAAACTATAGCGATGAGAGAGAGAGAGAGAGAGAGAGAGAGAGAGAGGAGGAATGATGCAAGGAAAGCCTTATGAAGTGATGAGTATTGATGCCAATCCAAACCCTAATCATACTAGGAGTTTGGCCGGTTCCACATACAGCCAGGGTCTGACCTCAACCGAATTAGCTTCCTGGTAAGAGGCTCCTCGGTCCACCCCGAAACCAAGTCCTGCATATGGTTTTGTTCAAGGAGCCTTTTATTTTGTTTCATTTTCAAATTTCCAAGTATTGCAGATGGCCCACCTTTATTCCCCCCTAAATAGGGATTAAGGTGTTAACCTGTTCTATTTGTGTGGGACAACTATATGAAGGAAAATTATTTGAAACTTTTCGACATTGGCTCCCTACATTTAAATTATGGAGGAGGGGAGCATGCCGAGAAAGGTATCACAATTTAGTAGACATCCTAAATCTTCTACCACAAATGTACATCAGAACCAGCCTTCTAGCCCCCATGAACCACGACCCACACACCTCGATCTTCCATGAATATCCTTATATCAACGAACCTTGTGCTCATATTTAGTTCATCATTATCTAGACCTTCTCACATAAAATAGGGTAAGGTGCATAGTGGTCCGTTGAAGTTGTGAAAAATCTTATGTCCACCCATTATCCTACAGAACATGGTTCATTAAAAAATTTCTTTAACGTTGCATCAGGAGAGAACCTAACATCAAATATACAGTGAGAGCTAGTAATTGAGCTAAAGCCCAGTTAGTAATTAGAAAAATGAAATATTAAAACAATATGCTATTTTTATAAATTTTATTTCACCTTAGGTTTTAGTGAGGAATTACAGGCAAATTGGATGTGCTCTCTCTGTCTTGAAATTTCTTTAAATTCTTTGTAAAAGGAATTATGTTATAAGCACCGCTCGAAGATGAAAATTCTATTATGGTCAGTGGCGGATCCTAAACGTTTTGGTAGATGGGGCGAAATTTATACGGTAATTTTTCTAAATTAACAAACATACATGAATTGTAAGAAAAAGAAAAAAGATTTAGTTTTTAGCAATTACAAAATTTTCATATCAAAACTTTAATTTTACCAAAATATAGATGTCATGTATTAGAAAATGTTGTGCATCTTACTATCTTAAATTATTCAAATAATTTGAAATTATACGGGCTAAACATGAAGTTTTGAACAAAATGTTAATGTGAAGAGGTTTTTTGAAATAATAAATTAAGGTACTTAATGCAAATATAACCATGAAATAGTTTAAAGAGTACATAACTTTAAAAAAACAAAGAGTGGAATTGAATAATCAGTTTACGGACTATATGAAAAATTGAGATATAGTCTATAAAATCTATTAACAACCCCCCCCAAAAAAACAAACAGATAATTTGAAATTGCAATCGTTAATCATGAAGTTCTGAAAAAACATTGTTTGTGATGAATTATTTGGAACAATAATTTAAGGAGTTAAATGCGAATATCAACACTAAGTAGTTTAGTGAGCTTGAAAACAAAACAAAAAAACCCAAAAAGAAGAAAAGTTATCAATAAATGATAGCTTAAGGGACCTTATGCAAATATGACCATGTTGTTAGAGAACCAAAAAAATATGCGCTCCCAAAGATTCGAACATGTATCCACTAGGTGCTCCTTTAAACAACTAACCAATGTGACTGAACTTAATATTTGTTAAATTATATATAACTCCTATTTTTATTTAATAGCCAGTTGTCTCTATATATATACATTACATTGATGCCAAAATCCATATGAGACGGACACCTACCCCCGACCCTTAAAGGATCCATCCTTAATTATGGTCTGCATTGGGGAAGTTGGATAGTTGTAATTCAAAATAAAACAGAAATGAAAAAATATGCATGCTACTTTTTACTTAACTCAAATTACTTTTTTGTGAGATGTTTTTTTAGCAATGTTGGTTCTCTGTTGACTGTTGAGAGCCATGGGCAATTTTCTATTGGAAACTCAAATTATGATCATTTTCGACAATGGATAAAAAATGAAATCCAGTAACCCAGTATGATATGTAAATCAAAGAATCATTGTGGGATATAGTATGCAAATGTCAGAATCCTGTGTTCTTCAGGTAATAAGTTTACCGGCCTTCTTTTTGTGAAGAGGATCCATTTAGAGGATCATGGTTGCTTCTTTTTCGACAGCGCTACTTTGTTTCTTTGTTTTGCCACTTGTTAGTGTTAGAAACTTTATAGGGTTTATTGTAATTATTCGATTATATATATATATATATATATATTCAAGAATGAGAGGGGCGATTATATATTTTATTTATGAGAGTACACGGGCTTTTAATATAAGTTGGTTCTAATAATAAGACTCAAGCCTTATTGAAGTTTGGTCCATTTTATATATTATACTCATGGACCTCTCATAGTTTTTTCAATGTGGGACTATTTTAATCTACACATCTCAACATTTCTCCACACGTGCAACCATAATTTTTTTGGTGTGGTTGTCACGTGAATTGCACAACACTTTTAGAGAGAGGGATTTGGAATGAATGGAACAAATAAAGTCCACTTCTTTTATAAGAAGTGAACGGTCTTGAAACCCTTTCATGAAAAGTTATATTTACAACCTTTCATAATAAAGAGTTACAATCTTTTATGTAAATTCACAACTCTTTATTAAATTATATCTTTTCATTCAAATTTATAACCTTTCATTTCATGAAGGGTTAGGAACCCTTTCATTTAACTTCATAACCTTTCGTCCATGTTTTACTTGCAACTCTTTATTATAATTTGTAAGGTCATAACTTTTCAAATAATATGGGATTAAAACTTTACATAAGTAATTTCTAATAATTTAGAAAATCCTAAATTATCTCAACAGTTAGGATATCCACAGAACTATGTAATTATGTATCTATATGTTGGATCGAGTGTTCATCTATTAATTTATCTATTTGAGCTATAAGGGAACCAACCTTTTTGAAAATATCACTTGATAATTGGTGGTGTCTTCTTTTTTTCTTTTTCTTTCTTTTTTAATAAAAAAAGACCGTTTTTATTTCTGCAATGACCATTTCCAGCAAACCACATTCATAATTTAAGGGTATGTTAAAGAAATTTAATTTACTCCCTCCGTTAGAATATTTTTATAGACCATTATATTAAATATCCCTATGCTTCTCCAATCCCCTTGATGGTGCAATCCCCTTGATGGTGATTAAGAAAATTTCCAGTACATAGTTAAAAAATGGCACAATGATTTACTGAGATTATGGAAACATCCAATTTGATACAGTATGGTAAAGTTGCTGATCAATTCAAGACAAGGCCTATTTAATTTAATTTTTTTGAAACTGACTCGTAAGCCTAACCTCATTCACACAACACATATCCAGGAGACCCACGAATTTGCCTCGAAAACGTTAATTGTGGCCACTTTCCCGCCTGGGGATGGAATCCCGCACCAACTAAGTTATTGCTTATTGGTGAGGCCTATTTAGTTAAACCTGAGAATAGAGTTCATCTGTAATATTTTTTTGTTTTTGTTTAATTAAATGTTTCACAAGTCATATGTTAAATAACAAGTTTAGAATGAAGGGAGGGAGCATTTTTCGATATATTTAAACGGTAAAATTTAGGAATCCAGCGAGATCAACTGTTATATTCTTGTCAAGCTGACAAGGCAAAAAACAGTAATTAACAATACAAATTAATATTTCATTTATATTTTGATAAACAATGATATTTGATGTCACAATAACAGAAATAAACTAATACAAATTGATCTTTCATTTATATTTTGATAAATAGTGATATCTGATGTCTGTATTATGTAAATATAGAACGTAGATCCAAGTATGGAAAGTCCATCCAATACTCAGATATCTGAAAACCAATTACCTATCCAATTCCAATACGCATCCAATCAGATTTAAACTAAACCAGTTTCATGTGAATTTTATTAATTTTTTCAAGTCCAACCGGGAATTACGATTAATAGTAGAATAATTTTCTTATCATGTTAAATCATATATTCAGTAATATTCGGTTAGACGGTTGAGCCGAAACCATATTTCTCTCCTCATAAACATGGATATCTTAATTTATGAAAACATTTCTAAGAGAACAATTACAATTTACAAATAACAGCAGTATCTAATTCCTAATCACCTGTCGTTTGCATCACTAGAAGGCACCAACATAAGATCCACAAAATATAAAAAACTAGAAAAAAAAATTTACTACTGTGGCAATAAACTAACAAATACTTTTTAAACTTACGAACAAATTGTAAGTCTACGGTAGCGTCCCGGCCGTCGATCCGAGGCCAAAATACGGAAACAAAAACTTTTTCAAAACTTGAAACCGGCGCTATCGCAGACTTTAATCCCGGATCGAACCATTAACCTATAACTAGCAACTAGAGAAGGGTTAGAAAAGCTATACCGATCGATCCGTGTCCTTCGGTTTTTGGTCACCAACCCAATCTCCTCGCGGCATCTCCGATCTCCGGTCTTCTCGTCGGAAGGTCACCACATAATCGAGTCTTTTCACGGGCTCCCGCTTCGTCCGAAGCAACTTGGGCACGAAGTTCGCTAGCCGACGTATCCAAGGCGATGTAGAGAATGTGTGATAACTTTTGTCTCAAGCATCCATTGATTCTCATCACATGAGAGTGTATAGATGGAGGTTTAAGGTGATGTCATTGGTGGAAATGGTGAGCTCAAGAAGCAAGGGGAAGAAGTGCCTTTCTTTTTCTTATGTGTTGCTTATGATAAAATGAGAGTAAGAATCAATAAACACAAGAGCAAACTCAAGCCATATGGCTGCCCTCTCTCTCTCTTCTTATCATATCAACCATAAATCAATCAAATAATGTGACATTAACACAAGAAAAGAGATCATGAGTCACTAAGCATGTCTATGTCATAATTAATGCACCTCATCATGATTTAAGCTCACTATTTCCACCAAAGTAAATATTAACTCAAATGTTTACAACAATAAAAAGATACGACAACATCTAAAGTAAACTCGTGACGGATCACAAGGATACCCTTCACCTGTATATACATACCTGCATCCGCATTCCGACTGAATGCGAATGCGAGGAGACTAAAGTAATCCAACAAATCTAATACTAGGATCCGGCTTAAACCAAAGCCCACTAGTATGATCCGCCCGATCATGATCCGTGCACTACTGCACGTATATGATCGAACCCTGCCATATATCATATGGCCTCTACAACGTTTCGCCCGAAACTTGAGAAACTGTCTGTGGGGGACTCTAAAGACTCGTCAATATTTTGGCTGTGGATTTAACCACTAGCACGTCAGTGGTACTAGCTGTACGTAACGGGCTACCAGGTATTGACCAAAAGGGAGGTCGATGAGCGAACTCATCCTGGCACCCTACTGAGCCTGTCAGTGACAATATCCGTACAGTCCGGTCCGTTCGTCTATGAGCATCGCATGTCGGGCCTAGGGTGTTGGTAAAAGTCAGACCCCCAAAAGCGGTACAAGTCGTGTCGGAGTGTAGCCCAGAACACCCTGAGATACTACTGGAATACCTACCAGTAAATCTCCTGCCTTGGCCAAGGACTTCGTGTAATGGCTCTCCTAAACACAGCGTGATCTCACCCCCAATACCGGGAGAGACGAAACCCCTGCCGATCCGCTCACTGCCTCCATGTGGCTCGGGACTGTATCCAACTAAAACCTGTTTGCACGACTACTTTGAGCCGTGGTAGGGTAGTAATCAAAGCACGGTGGGAACTCACACGAGACAAATGACGATCTCAAGTTGATGAACTAACCTGTACATATGTCACCAGGGAACTGCTATCTGACGTCAGGTATAATACCAACTAGCATGTTCCCGGCGAGTCCTGTCCGGTATACTCATAACCCAATAAGCATCTGTATACATCTTAGGTGAACCAACTGACACCAATGGCTTGTGAGACCGGGCCACCGTCCCTCGCCGGGGTCTCGACTGTATACACTAGTCTACTAACGGAGTATCGTTGCCCAGTCTCGAAACTTCCATGACTAGGGACACTTTAAGGATGTGCTTATAGACCCCAGCTTCCACGTATATGATCGCCATCATACTGCTGGCCGTCAAGCAAGAATCCTAAGGGCTCTACCAACGTGCAACGGTGACCTGTAATGTCACCTAAAGCATGTACACACTGATAAAGATAAACCAGATAGCATACTATCATTTCGAGTAAGACTGTCCTACCGGCATATGTCCTCCCTCAATCATTGCAATTACGTACCTGTGATCCAATAATTGACTCTGAGGGCACTATATTCAACACAAATATCACAAAACTTTATTAAAACAACGAAAAATACCATCATTAAGGTGCCACGTCAGCAATAATTACAAGAAACTACTACAAAACTTTCAAACCATGGTAGTTTCTTGTAATTTTGAGACTTTTTGGTAGTTTGTTACCACAGGGTAAAGTTTTTTTTTTATATAAGCCCAAAATAGAATACTAATTATGAAACTACCATGATACTCTATGGGACTATGGGAGGAGTAATATCAATGGAATAGTCTACTGTACTCTCATCTTCACTTCTCTGGATTATATTTTCAGTATAGAGATATGTACTTCCTGCAAAAACTGCTGAATCTGAAAGGAGATGATGGCTTTGAGATGAATGAAGTACTGGTGGCTTTGTGGTATATAATGGGTCTATGGCCCTTGCTGTACAGTATGTTTTTGCTTCCAACTGGCAGAAGGTAACTGTTGTTATACCAAGTTAATTGAACCTTTTCTCTTTGTAATCCTGCTATCAAAATATGCAAGTAATCCACATCGTGTTCTTAATTTGATTTTACATGTTGTATGTTGAATATTAAAACATCAAAACTCTTGTTATAAAGTTCTGAGCCTCATTTTAGGCATTTTCCATTGGCCTTTGGTTGGAAGTTCTCTTACTTTCCCGTTTATCTATGCAAATGCAACGACGGAAGAACAATAGCAGCAGCAGCAACAAAATCCTATATCAAACATTTGGGGCCAGCTACATGAATTATTTCCTTCTAATTGGCAATATTTAGGTCTAGTCGAATAAATTAGTAATTATCATAACTGTTTCCATTTATGCTTGTTCAGGCCCAACTTTATTCCTCCTTGCTCAATAGGAGCGACATAGCTTTTTACTAATGCAAATTTGGGTAGATTTCAGCCACAATATTTATGGACGTGTTATTTCATTTGGGGCCAGCTACATGAATTATTTCCTTCTAATTGGCAATATTTAGGGTCTAGTCGAATAAATTAGTAATTATCATAACTGCTTCCATTTATGCTTGTTCAGGCCCAACTTTATTCCTCAATGCTCAATAGGAGCGACATAGCTTTTTACTAATGTAAATTTGGGAAGATTTCAGCCACAATATTTATGGCCGTGTTATTTCTTAATTTTCCTACATTATGAGGTGCTCAGTTAGGGACATGGAGCCCCCTAACTTCAGAAGTTATTATCCGAACACATTACATCTATCAGCTTCTATATATGCAAAGACTATCAATTAACACAATAATGTGGCAAATGTATGTGGTCTGATGGTTAGTGTATTATGTCTTGGCATTTGGCATTAATTTGATTTCTATATGGAGTCACTTATTTGCATGGCTTATAGAATTGTAATTTTGTTTTTGTAAGTTTCAAATAGATGGGTTATGTGGTATCATGGTTATCCATATAATCAGTCAGGGTGAAGTAATACCACTTTATCGGGCAGACCCGCCGATGGCTGTAATCAGGTAGGGTTGAACTTGACCCAATCCTAAAGCTACAACCGACCCAACTTCCACCCCTAATGCTATAGCCGTTAAAAAAACTCTTTAAATTTTATGATTACATAATACTCCAATAGCCACCTATGCTCTTTAACAATTAGTAACCTCTCTTTGATTGCAATGTTTGTCTTAGCAATTAAACTGCACTGTACATCTATTTCCCCTAAAGTTTTGCTAAAGTTTACACGCAGTAATGTTAATTCTGTAGGTATCATGTGTTAATATCTTTCATTAATCAATTTGATATTTCCCCCTTAACAGATCAAGGAGCAAGATCCCTGTGTGGCCTTTTCTTATACTTTCAATGTTTGGTGGGGCATACGCTCTCATCCCGTATTTTGTACTCTGGAAGCCACCGCCACCAGTAGTGCAAGAAGATGAACTCACCAGATGGCCTCTGAATTTCCTTGAATCAAAGATAACCACAGCTGTAAGAAACAATCACACTAAAAATTATAATTAAATAGTTTTGCGTTATAGTTGCAACATATTTGCTGATAGCACATGTACAAAATCAGGTATCACTTGCTGCGGGTTTAGGAATAATCACATATGCTGGATTGGCAGATGCCGATGTATGGAAAGAATTCTACCAATATTTTAGAGAAAGCAAGTTTGTAAGTTCCTTTCCTTTATTTCATCCCTATAAATATAATTTATTATATTTTTCAAATTGATTTTATCAATTTTTCTCTCTCCAAACTTCAGATTCATGTTACATGCATTGATTTTTCGCTACTATCCGCATTTGCCCCTTTTTGGGTCTACAATGACATGACTGCTAGGAAATGGTAAGAGCTTTCGAGTCTGAATCATATGGATTTGTATTTTGTTAAAAGCCATTTGCAAATTAAAAGAAATGTTTTGCTCGTATGCAATTATAGTGAAATTTGAAAGTAAATAATTTTTTTTTTGCCGTAACAGGATTGACGAAGGTTTATTCCATTTTTGGGTCCATCGTTGCATCTTCTCCTGCGTCCACCTCTTTCTGCACTGCCAACACGGGCACCCTCAACTTCAACCGAGAGCGATTAAGTTTTGGGAATTCTCATCTTCGTTTCTTTTACATTCAAACAAGAAAGTGGCTACATTGTCAATTTAATCAAGAGTAATACCCACGGGCGAGATCTTCGATATGAAGAGAAGGCGGCGTATCAGAAGTTAGATTGTGCTTCAGCACTCCAGTTCAATGCAGAGCCTTAAATATATCAACATTGACTTTTGGTCTAATTGTTTATTTCACACCAGCAGCCAATGATACAGATACTGATCAATTAAAAAGAAATCTATATTATGTATATAACATGAAGGAGTAACTTGAATGGTTTACTATGTGCAACAGGAAACTAATAATCAACTGAATGAATTACACTTAAAATGAAGAAGAAATATGCTTAAACATGGTTAGAGAAATTTAAAGAGGACATGATGGTTGTGAAGGACACGATCAATTGAGATGAAGAAAAAAATCAAAAGAATCACCCTACTCCTGAAATACGCGGTCTTGTTCTTGTTGTGAATGAAAGTAATCCAGATCAGAATCATATCATTAATCATCCGGTAACAAATTAGCTGTGGTTCACACAGCCATGGAAGGGAAAGGGTAAAATAAGGGGTCTTGGATTCCACATGTTAAGTCAGTCAATGCTAATTAGCTACAGTTCACACCACCACGGAAGGGTACATAAGGGGCTTTGATTCCATGTGTTAAGGGGCCATGTTTTCGCCTACAGCCGGCTTCACCCATGATTTGGTTGTGACGACGACAACTAATTTCGCCCGTCGCTAAGCTATCTTCTTAATCACTTTTGTGAACTCCGCAGTTTGTTTTCGCAGATCAGCTTCAAAATTACAAAACCAAAGAAGGCATAACCAAGAATAAAACTATTTGCATTAAATCGTGTAAGGTGGCAGATGTTTCAATTTATTATACATTTAATCAGACTGAGCTTGATTAGATTTACTATTCTGGAGATGTATTTCTAACCGGTGATATCTTTCATTTAGTTAAAAAAAAAAGAGGTAATGCGGGGGGCCTCATTCATAAAGTTTTTGGAGCACATCTTTGTAGTTGGTCTTCAGTTGCTCCCTCTTTAGCTTGAGAGCAGTGGTTACCAAACCCGATTCTGGTGTCCACGTATCTGACACCAATGTAATTTTTGCGGGAATCTCAAATTTGTCAAGCTTTGCTTCTTTTGCTGCCTGCAAATTTGCAGCAAAAGCAAAAGAGTTTTGAGGCATGAAGAAAATGATCACTTAAGCTGAAACTAAAAAAGGTAATTTGCTTGAATTACCCGAAAAACATAATTCTACTTCGTTTACTTTGTGATTGGAATTCGAGTCGAAAAGGTGACAAATTGATTATTGTACAACAAAAATGCTGCAACAAACCAAATACTGCAAGCCCTTTAAACAGCTAAACCCTGTCATGAAAAATCATTCTCACATTGAAATGTTGGATATCTATATCCCATGTCATTTCCAGCATCTTTGTCGACAAAACACTACCGGATTGGCAATGTCACCAGATCCCGCCTTCTCCGCATGAGTAGGAACGACGGATTCTACTCTTGTGTGAAAACCTCCCGGAGTGATAAAAGCTTCGTAGCCACCGGCTTGCTTTCAGCTTTTTACAAGTATAGGTTACAGGTCCGAACTGAGCGAAGGCGGCCACTTCACGATATTGTGCCAATTCCAGTTTTGAAGTACCGTGAAATCAGTCAATGACAAATGGCTAGTGATTAGGTTTACCCGTTAATTCATGGCCAACCATAACTTCAGAATTCCCAGCAAGATTGCCAATCCCTCGGATAGCATAGGATTCTCATACCTTAGGACCTCTTCCTAACAAAGAAGATGCACTAAATTTGTATCGGGAAATCCTGCAAAAGCTAGATCCAACCACTGGATGTACAACTCATTTTCAGCAACTGATGCTGCATACAATTAATGCTGTGTTTTCCTTAAAACCAATAGATTGCAATGAGAGCGATCACGAAGAGGGTATATGAAAAAACTGTAATGCCAAAGGGGCAACCGTCTCTGGCGCCAGATGCTAGGCAGCAACCCACATACACTGCAAGGCATGCACATTGCTAAGGCCTGAGTCACACATTGCCTTGTGCACGTGTGGCCACATGTAAGCAATATTATCATTTTTATAGATGTTTTAGGTATTGTGTGAAACAGTGGGTGCTTCTCTCTCTCTCTCTCTCTCTCTCTCTCTCAGAATATCTTGATACTGTTTTGGTTTTTGTACTTTTCACTTAATACGTAGGGTTTGCATTTGTAAGTTATATTGCTTTATATTTGGTTTCATAATTTGCTGGTGTCATGACTATTGACTTGACGATTTTAACTTATTACCTGTTGCGATAACATGTCTGTCCTGTTTTCTTCACTGCTAGGTATATAATTTACTTGCATTATATGTTTAGTCATGACATGTATAATATGCTTATGAATTAGATTTAAAATATTTCAAAAAGGGTTTTTCATTACCTACCACCCAAAATATCATCACCACGCCATAAACTTCATATTTTCATATACTACCCCTAAAACATGCAGTAATAAAGGAGTAATAAAGGAGGTATACAAAATCATTTAAACTATCATGGAATTATGTTTGTGTCATACAATGAAACAATGAGCGAAAGTAATCGAACATAGCTTAAGGAAAGAAACGTCCATATCCGGAAATCAATTTGGGCTTGTGCCAAAAAAAAGCCCTACTACTGAAGCGATTTATTTATTGAAGAGATTGATGGAGAAATGTAGAGAGGAGAGATTTGCAAATGGTTCTTATTGATTTACAAAAGACTTATGAGAGGATCCCTAGAAAGATAATATATTGGAATTTAGAATAGAAATCAGTGTCTCATAAGTATATTGATGTGATTAAAGATATATATAATGGAGCAATTACTATAGTGAGAATGATTGGCGGAGAAAAAGCCATTTCCTATCACCATAAGTTTACATTAAGGACCGGCATTAAGTTTTTATCTCTTTGCATTATTTATGAATGAACTTATTAGACATATTCAAGATGAAGTGTCATAGTGAATGTTGTTTGCTGATGTTATTGTTTTAGTTGATGAATCTAAAGAAAAGATAATTCTAACATAGATATATAAAGAGAGATCTTAGAATCCAAAGGATTTATAATTAACATAGCAGAAGCTGGATATATGGAATGTAATTTAACACAATAATGCACAAAATTAGGCGTACCACGTACGTTGCAAATTGATGGCCATGAAATATCTAGTAGTAACCATTTTCGTCGTTTAGTATCTATTATTAATCATGATGGGAAATTCAGGATGTAGTTCATTGGATCAAAACGGGATGGTTGAAACGGAGTACTTTAGGAGTGCTATTTGATCGTAGGATACTTTTGAAATTGAAAGAATTTTTTTATAAAACATCGATAAAACCGACACTTTTATTAAAACCGAGCGTGGGTAAAATGAGAATGTTTAGATGGTTGGATGATAATCAAGGACGAACCCCCATTGAACTCAGGGGCACGTGGCCGTCCTGAGATTTTGCGGAAAAAGAAATCTCCGCTTCGATCTATTGATGAAGTACAAAATTATGGATGTATGTTATATAGATTGGGTTTATAAAAAGGACATATAAGTGTAATTGCTCAAGTGGTTGTGCATGGTATTATCTAGCAAGAGATTGTGGGTTCAGTCCCTATAGTGCACATAATTATTTGATCATTTTTTGGACACAAGGTCTTAAGACTTGACTGGTCATTTTAATAATATTAAGTATGAATTTTATGTGTTCTTTTAAACAAAAACATTTGATTTCAATTGATAACGACAAGATATATGATAGATAATTCTGAATAAAATTTCAATGGAGCCTTGCTACATATTGCGTCCCCCCTCAAAAAAATCCATGGGTCCGCCACTGGTGATAATACACTAAAAGATATGATAAGCAATTTGTGTATTCGTAACAAGTCAGAGATAACTCACATATATGATAAAATAAAGGAACTGATTGAGATAATTTGGTCATGTGCAATGGCGATCAATCAATGCTTCGGTTAGAAGTGACAAAATTGTAGATACTAGCATAACTAAGAATATGGGTAGACCTTGAACAGGATGGCGACAATTAAAAATGATATGTCAATTGTTTATTTAACTGAGAAAACGATCCTTAACATAGTAGAATGGAAAAAAAAGATGAGAGGGATTCATATAGCCGACCCCAAAATTTTAGGACGAAGTCTTGTTGATGTTATTGTACCCCTAAAACCTGATTATTATACTAAATCCTACCTTTGGTAATGGAAATCAAGAATATTTGAAAATATTCAATACGAGTTGTACCGTAGATGCTAAAAATGGGACGTGATAAAAAATCTTTTTTTCTTTTTTACTAGTAAAAATTAACCGGTTGTAACACAAATGAATGTGGGATGCCATATGATGCCTAAGGGTCTTGGTTTTAAAGGATGCAAATCTAATTGCTTGAACTAAACAAGATTAGTTTAAGCCATGGCGTAATGTTAACTTAAATAGATAGGAAATGACCACTAGCATGGGGTTATATGAATTATGGTAAAGTTTTGAATATGATATAAACAAGTCGATGAGAAATGACCTCTAACATTGGGTTATACAAATAATGGTAAGGTTTTGACGAAGATAAACACAAACATCAAGTTTTATATGGAAATAGCTAAGGTTTGGAGGTGATATATGTGAGAGACTCTTTTAGAAGGTGTCTCGGTTCACTATGGCACATGCCTTGCCTTGTCTCTTGTTGCGTGTATTGACTACACCGGGAAGATTAATAAAAAAAGGTTCTATTATTTCCTTCCATTAAACTATCTTGAATTAATAAAAGTTTCTTGCAAAATGGAAGAAAAACTCAAACAAGTCGTCATGTCTTTTCCTTCCAATTTCTTTATGAACAAAAGGCTAAATTTTTCTGCCCTTTCTTAATTTAAACCCAAGGGCAGAGTAAGCATTAAATGAAGTCATTCAAGTTGATAACCATGCTATGGAAAACAAAATCCCAGAACAAAGCAAACTATTTCCTTGGCGTCGATTCATGATATTTGTTTATGGTTTTTTTCTAAAGCCTTTTGCATTTACTTTTTGATGTTAATAGACATATGCTTTTTAATGCTAATATATATGCATAACCACAATGATATACTTCCTTCTTATCATCTACATACTCGGTGGCGGAGCCAGAAATTTTTTTTAGGGGGGCCTAAGTGAAAACATATTCTCTAATGTAAAATTTTACTTTTTATTAAAAAAAATGACACAATGTTTTTTTAGGCATAGTATACTAATATAATTATCTTTTCTATTTTACAATATTCATGCAATTGTAAAGATTTAAATTCAATGAAGAATCACCTACATTTTTTGGAAATAAAATAATGCTTCCATGAATAAGTGATTTAGTGAAGTCTAAATTACATACTAACATGAATTAATATATTATTCTCAATAGCTTATCATATAAAAAAAACTATTTTATTTAACTTCTTTCTTGCATAATAAAATATTTATAGTTGAAATAAAAGAATGCATCAAAATCAAAAGATCCTATAAAAGTTAAACTTAACTAATTTTAAAGATTTTAAAATAGTCAAGGAGTTATAAATGAATAAAAAGCTACAACGAGTTAAATAAATAAAAATAAAATGAGGTGGTACTTCAGGCTAACCTAACTACTTCATGTTCAAAGCACAATGTCCCTACCATTAGGACGAGTTTCCTTTCATATTCTAACAAAAGGTATTAAATATTTACTAAATCTTTATGTTTGGAAAACCGAGACAAATGTATATGGGTTTGCCCGGAACCTTGGGGGTCCTGGCCCCTGCCTGCACCTTTACATACTCTTTTCAAGGAATATCATAATTTTTTTAGTAACATATTAAATTTTGTGTGCACAAAATTTAAACTTTGAACCTTCAACCTCTTACAGCAAGAAACCTCATACCACTCAAAGATTTTATAATTGCATTATACTATATTTTAATATGAAATTAAATTGTGTTGGTAAAACAGAAAAAAATTGTTTGTTATGATGCAATTGATCACAAACTAACCTTCACAAGTGACTGTTGGACTTCATTGATAACTTGATCCTTCTGGCAAAGTTCAGAAAAATCTTTGAATTGTATTCCAGATTTTTGAGCCCAGCCTTCTAATGCTTGACGGGAAGGAACAACCAAGGCAACACAATATTTGTGAAAGGGATCAGCATACACCATGATATTATCTACATAATTGCTTGACGCCAATGCTGCTTCAACCTGTACCCATAAAAACATTTAACTGAATAAACAAAAAAAAAGGTTCATTAGAGGGCAGTTTGTTTGTTTTGTTGTTATTTGGATGCAAACCCTTCGGGAATCAATTCTGGTAACCTCTCACTTTGGAGAAAGAAAGTTTCTGGAGGAAGCTAGGACCCTTCGGGCAATTTGGTTTGTTGCAATAGAAAATGAGAATTTGTTGTAAGAAAGATGGATTCCCTAAGCCATCGTCTGGTTGGTTTCAACTTTTGCTGTAGGATTCCCAAATTCGATGTTCATTTCGTATATGGTTCAACAAAAAAACAAGCGTAAAAGCAATATTTGTTGCTACTCTAAATAAGAGCGGATGCGAGGAAGATGCGGCCCCGATGATAAATGCCCCAAATTTCTTAAAGTTGCAGCATATGCTTGCACCCAAATTGAAAGTAGCACTATCGTGAAATTTTGTTGCATTTTTTCCTGCATGCAAGCTCCATTTCCCAACAAACCACACAGCCCCTATAACATTTAAGTGGCATACCTTTCCAAGAGAGATGTATTCTCCATGTTGAAGTTTCACAATATCCTTCTTTCTGTCTACAATTTCAAGGCAACCATCAGCGTGAAACTGCCCAACATCCCCAGTGTAAAACCATCTCGTTCCTCGCTCATCCACCTGTAACAACGCAGAAAAGGTTTAGCCCTAGCAAATGCTTCCACAGGTATAGAATACTACAGTAAGACAAATGCTTCCACAGTTATAGAATACTACAGTAAGACGAGCTTACTTTATAAACCTCATTCGTCTTTGCCTCGTTCTTAAAATACCCCTTAGTCACACTGAATCCACCAACTACAACTTCACCTCGTGGCATAGGGGAATCTGAAATTGTATAGCCACCTTCTTCCCAAGACACAAGCTGTCAAAATATAAATGAAAAAAGTATAAGTAGCATCAAGAAATGCAGTGTCTTAATCCTATTGGATATCATACAAGTCTTATGATACCTTAATATAGGAACATGGGAGAGGTGGACCCACACGGCCTACACTTGAGTCATCCCACTCGGAAAAAGCTGCACCGGCGCTTGTTTCGGTTAATCCATATCCTTGGCCTACTGGACTCCTGAAAAGTGTACGAAAATACAAAAAAAAGTAGATTAATAAGAAAATAAGAGAAAAGGACCATTTACTGAAACTTTACTTTCACAATAAAGGCATAAAACACCCTTAACTACCATCGTTTTCCAATAAACTACATTAAACAGTTCATTTATTACAGTAAAATCCCTTAAACTTTAGCTTTAAGGGAGTTTTTCCCCACCAAAATACCTTAAATGCATCACTTTAAGCGAGCTTCCTGAAATAAAAAACTTAAGGTAGTTTAGTGGGAATACAGTCACAGCTAAGAGTAGTTTAGTGTACAATATCCTTTAAAATGTAATTTATAAGTCGGCTTGATTACCCCATGCATATATTGACAAATCTCTGTGTATCTTTAGATAAAGGAGCTCCACCACAAAGTACAAAGCGTATACGTCCTCCAAGAATTGAACGTACTGGTTTAAAAATAACAGCATCCCAGATTGCTCTTTCTAAACCACAGGCTCCAAGCAAGCTGCCTTCAATTCCTCTGAGCCGGCGTTTATATGCAAAACTGAAGATTGTTTTGGATATTCTGCCCTTCTCGTCAATCTGCACTAACGAAAGTATTAACTCGATGTCTTCATATTATCGGAAAGCACAATATATTTCCAGCACATAATTCTAAACCTTCTTCAAAACTCCATCACGAACACGGTCTAGAATAGCGGGAACTGCAGTCATAAGAGTGGGCTTTAACATAGAGGCATCTCCTATCGTTCCTTTCTTGATCTTATTTGATGAGTCAGTTAAGGTCATTGCCGTTCCATAACCTATCGCACAACCTGCAGACAACATCACAGACTGACAGACCCAGATTTGTGAGAGAATAATCTAAATTGAAGCTATGTATGAAAAGAAATTGAGATCATATATGATAACCTCAGCTGCTAGTTCAAAAACATGAGCTAGGGGCAAGTATGCCAAGAAGACATCACTGGTTCCTATCCCGGGAATTACAGTGGTGACTGCCGCTGCAGTAGCCACAATATTTCCATGAGTAATCATGACTCCCTACAAAACATGTGAAGTGATATACAGGTTATGTATTCCAAAGAAAAAGATAAAGGCGTAATACAAAAATTGCATTTCTTTCGATTTCATTTTTCCTAAAGGTTATATACGGCACTAATATCTAATAAGAAACTTGTAGAAAGAAGCCAGTTTTCATATGCACTAGCATGATGAATACAGATCCTGAAATGCCTAAATGCTATTTTCTGAAAAAATGGAACTGGTCTGCAATCAGCTAGTTACATGCCGAAGCAGATTGAAAAAGGCATACCAACCTTTCCAAAAGCTGAAGCTAATTTTCTGTAGCATAATGAACATCCGAGATAGTTTTTCAAAAATTCTTGAATAACTATAACTTCCAGCCTATGAGATTCCAAAGGAGCATCATGCATATCAGTAGTGCCATCTATAACTGGTCATCATCTAATTATTGTGCCACCCAGACATCAAGAATAACTATTAATCATCAAGTCATCTCTGTCTCATACATATTTCTAGGAGCTAATATACCTAGACTGCGGCATGATTCAATAATGATTTTATCACATAAACTTAGATGTCTAGCTCCTTCATGTGCTATTAGGTTTAGGCTTAGTTGCAGGAACCTTGGGGGGGGGGGGGGGGGGGGGGGTTGTAACAAACCCGCTTCGGAACCTCGAATCCACGTTCTGTCTGAGATTCGAAACAAAATCTCGACTCTCATACAACGGAATCTCGATTCAGTTTCGAATCTCTTCGGCTGGGTTATTGGCTCTACAGCTTCTTGGCTTTTGATGAAATATTGGGCTTATAACTTAATGAATTATTGTAGGGTCTTTCATTCGATCTCGGAAGTTGTTGATTAGACCACAAATGCGTCACTTTAAGAAGGAGAAAGTGTTAAGCGCTCTTTCGCCACAACAGCAACCTCCACCGCAACCTTTATCGTAGCCGGATTGTAATTAATCAAGTCATGGTGCAATTTTATAATTTTATGTCATTTAGGTTTCTAACATAAGATTCTTTTAGGTTTTGGCAATTCCCCGCCTCTGCCCCCACCTCTGCAGCTATGGGTTTAGGCATCAAATTTCAGGTATTCTCTAATATTTTTGGAGGTTAGCTTTAAATCAATTTTCGTTGCAACCAGCTAAATAAAAGCAATTTTTTTTCTTTTATTCCATATTGAATTATCAACTCATATGACAGGTATCACAGATCTAGAGTATGTTGACTGAAGGTAGGTTCTTTAATTGACTTTTCTGATTAAATTGTTCGCAATGGACAGTCCTCACTTTATGTAATCTGACCTCTCAGTTAAAGAAAATTAGCCATGCTTCCACAATAAACAAATACAATAACGCAGCTAACCTTTGGTAAACCGGTACTTCCACTTGTATACATGATGACAGCAACATCAGTTCTTGAAGGCAATATAGGGTTAGCAGGATTCTCTTTCCCGAGCATCTCAACTTCATTAAATGATAGCACTGTCCAATTGTTAATGTTAACTGACACATCAGAGTCATGCGGCCCAACTTCAAAATATATGACATTTTTTATGCTCTCTAAGCTTGAGCTTATTGCTTGTAGTTTCTTCAGCTGATTTGAATCACAGATGAGAGTTGACACTTGCGTCTGCAGAAAAAAGGAAAGGCAAGTACAGAATAAGAAAATCAGACTCCTAGAAAATTAAGGATTTTCCAACTACAATTCATATATATGCTGGCTTCATGCTCAGTACGCAATACAGGTGCAGCATATATATGAGCATACATAAGCATTGGGATTGACACGATGTCATACAAACACTTGTCTAGATGCATACACAAAAACATTCACATGCAAGTACGATTTGTGCAACCAAAAAGCAATGCTCAAAATTTGCCTAAACAGCTAGACCCAAAGTTTAAAATCTCCGTATTGAGATCGGTATCGGATGGTCACTTTTGGATCTGGATCGGCAATCTTGGTCATATCGGATCAGAATATTGGATTTTATATCGTTTGAGAAAATATACTTTTAATTGATTATGAAAATTTTAGAATAAAAATTTAATAACTATAAACAATTTATTAAATTCTTTTGTAATTAATGTCTAAAATCGTATTAATGATGTCAAAATATCTGTGATAACCCAATAACCTATAATAAACTCATTAAATCATTAATGAACCCATTAACCCATTAGTTAAACCACTAACCATTAATAAACTTAATATGAAAACCCAATTATAAAATGGTACACACATTATTACTTGGTATTGGACGTATTAGTTTCGAAATTCAGATGATTGCTTTTGGGATCGGAATCAGCTGTGATTTCAAACCATGGTTAGATCAATAAAGTCTTGGACAAGGGTCAAAATAAAAAAGGATATTATTCATTTATGAAGCATGATATTCAGCCAATGAGTCAAATAACAAACACTAAAACACATAAATTGATAAATATGCCTCGAAATCTGTGGTATCTGTGATGGGCTAAACATGTCCCTACTAATGAAATCCATTTACACAATGTGCCTAATAGTCTGAAGTTGTCCGCCTTTCCTATGAAAAAATAATGTGTAAATATGTGCATATCATATATGTCTCCTGTTTTCGTGTCGTGCATGGTACTTGGATTTGCTTGTTACGGCAATGGGCAAGCTAGTCCCAGCCATTCATGCCTACAAGTGCATCACCGAATTATCAAGCTTTTTTCAGCATTCCTCTCACAGTGGAAGATAAATATCACACGTTAATGATCTCTACAGAAGAAAGAGTGATGATGCTCGATATCGGTGATCTCCCAGAAGGTGACACATGGCAGATGACGTGTCCCGAAACTTGCAAGAAAGGACCAGGAACGGTACCTCGGAAGGATACCCCGGGTCTGCAACCCATGAACGCAGCCGACCTTCTGCGACCGTCCACACCACTCCTATGCCCGCCTTACAAACAACCGTGGGCTCACCTCCGAGCCTCCTGCACAATTGGCATCCTCGGCCCTCTCAGCTCGTCTCCAGGCTATCGCAGAACCAAGATACCTCGGCCTCCCGCTCATCCCGAGCCTCCCGCCGAGCTCATCTTCCTCGGTCTCATCGTCCGACCAACGACACCAATCGCAGGCGCAACCGCCTCACCCCCGCGAATCTCGCCATGCGCGAGATATCCGCCGGCCACGTCCCGCGTTCCACGCCATCACGATCCCCTATTAACGAGCTTGTCTCGTCATTAATGCGGGATCCTACCTATCACGCGGGCATGACGCCGGGAGCGTAACGGCCGGCGTGATTCTCGCGCCTGCCTGCCTGCCTGTTGCCACCACTATATAAACCTCTCTTTCAGACGGTTCAAGTAAGTCATTCTTTCCTCACTAGGCCGTTACTCTGCTCAAATATTCGGTCTAACTTGATCGTCGGAGGGTCCTCGGTGGCACAACCACCCCGGGACTTCCTTGCAGGTAACTCGGCCACAACAACCTCAAACCCATTGAGATCCACACACTTCAGGAGGCAACCTCCAACTCAATCTCAGCCGTCCATCGTCGCTTGCAGCAGATCTACGGAAGGTAACATCTTGACGAGATCCGACATCCGTCAGCTGGCGCCGTCTGTGGGAAACGCTCGATTCCACTGAACAAATTTCACCTTCCGATCTCAACTCAATGGCGAGCGATCACCGTGACGATCCAAGCACTAGTTGTCGCCTCCCCCATAACGGAGGCGTGGACGAATCTCTTCCCCCGAACGCCATCAATGCCCTAGTTGTCCGTATAGATCGACTCGCATCCGTCGTGGATGCGCTCGTCCGTGTCCAAACGGCAGGGCAAGCTCCCCAGGTCATCGCTCCCCCACCTCGGGACTGGGACCCCTACAGAGGGAGAGAAGACTCTGCTTGCGTCGGCACTGCCGACCACCGCCTCGCTGCCTCCCACGGCCGCAGATCTTCCGGACCAGCAACCCTGCTCGGTCCATCCTTAGCAGGCATCTCACGTCCCCTCCCACGCTAAGGATCGAAGCCCTCACCAAGCGGCAACCGGGCTCGCCCTTGCTCGGTTATCTCTGGCTGGTAGTTCCCTACCCCACGATGCCAGGGATCAAAGCCCTCGCCAAGAGGCACCAGGCAGTAACCTTGTTCCGCACGTCCTTAGCAGGCCTCTCACGGCCTCTCCCGCACTAAAGATCGAAGCCCCAACCAAGAGGCAACCGAGCGGCTACCCTGCTCGGTTATCCCTGGCTAGTAGTTCACTAACCCACGACGTCAGAGATCAAAGCCCTCGCCAAGAGGCACCGGGCAGCAACCCTATTCGGCCCGTCCTTAGCAGGCCTCTCACGGCCTCTCCCGCGCTAAGGATCGAAGACCTCACCAAGAGGCAACCGAGCGGCTACCCTGCTCGGTTATCCCTAACTGGTAGTTCACTACCCCATGACGCCAGGGAACAAAGCCCTCGCCAAGAGGCACCGAGCAGCAACCCTGCTCGGCCCGTCCTTAAGGATCCAAGCCCGCGCTAAGAGGCACCGGGCAGCAACCCTGCTCGGCCCGTCCTTAGCAGGATTCTTACGGCCCTTTCCGCGCTAAGGATCAAAGCCTTCGCCAAGAGGCAACGGGCAGTAACCCTGCTCGGCCCGTCCTTAAGGATCCAAGGCCTCGCCAAGAACCAACCGGGCAGCAACCCTGCTCGGTCCATCCTTAGCAGGCCTCTTACGGCCCCTCCCGCGCTAAGGATCGAAACCCTCACCAAGAGGCAACCGGGCTCGCCCTTGCTCGGTTATCCCTGGATGGTAGTTCCCTGCCCTACCCTCGCCAAGAGGCAACTGGGCAGTTTCACTGCTTGGTCCACACTTAGCAGGCCTCTTACGGCCCCTCCCGCGCAAGGATCGGAGCCCTCACCAGGAGGCAACCGAGCGGCTACCCTGCTCGGTTATCTCTGGCTGGTAGTTCATTATCCTACGACGCCAGAGATCAAAGCCCTCGCCAAGAGGCACCGGGCAGCAACCCTGTTCGACCCGTCCTTAGCAGGCCTCTCACGGCCCCTTCCGTGCTAAAGATTGAAGCCCTCACCAGGAGGCAACTGAGCGGCTACCCTGCTCGGTTATCCCTGGCTGGTAGTTCACTACCCCACGACGCCAGGAATCAAAGCCCTCGCCAAGAGGCATCAGGCAGCAACCCTGTTCGGCCCGTCCTTAGCAGGCCTCTCACGGCCACTCCCGCACTAAGGATCAAAGCCCTCACCAAGAGGCAACCGAGCGGCTACCCTGCTCGGTTATCCCTGGCTGGTAATTCACTACCCCACGACGTCAGGGATCAAAGCCCTTGCCAAGAAGCACCGGGCAACAACCTTGTTCAGCACGTACTTAGCAGGCCTCTCACGGCCCCTCCCACGCTAAGGATCGAAGCCCTCACTAAGAGGCAACCGAGCGGCTACCCTGCTCGGTTATCCCTACCTGGTAGTTCACTACCCCATGACGCCAGGGATCAAAGCCCTCGCCAAGAGGCACCAGGCTGCAACCCTGCTCGGCCCGTCCTTAAGGATCCAAGCCCTCGCCAAGAGGCACCGGGCAGCAACCCTGCTCGGCCCGTCCTTAGCAGGCCTTTTACGACCCCTCCCACGCTAAGGATCAAAGCCCTTGCCAAGAGGCACCGGGCAGTAACCCTGCTCGGCTCGTCCTTAAAGATCCAAGCCGTCGCCAAGAGGCAACCGGGCAGCAACCTTGCTCGGTCCATCCTTAGCAGGCATCTTACGGCACCTCCCGCGCTAAGGATCGAAGCCCTCACCAAGAGGCAGCCGAGCGGCTACCCTGCTCGGCTATCCCTGGCTGGTAGTTCGCTACCCCGCAATGCCAGGGATCGAAGCCCTCATGAAGAGGCGGCCGAGCGACTACCCTGCTCGGTTATCCCTGGCTGGTAGTTCTCTACCCCGCAACATCAGGGATCGAAGCCCTCGCCAAGAGGCACCGGGCAGCGACCCTGCTCGGCCCGTCCTTAGCAGGCCTCTTACGTCCCCTCCCGTGCTAAAGATCGAAGCCCTCGCCAAGAGGCACCGGGAAGCAACCCTGCTCGGCCCGTCCTTAAGGATCCAAGCCCTCGCCAAGAGGCACCGGGCAGCAACCCTGCTCAGCCCGTCCTTAGCAGGCCTCCTACGGCCCCTCCTGCGCTAAGGATCAAAGCCCTTGCCAAGAGGCACCGGGCAGCAACCCTGCTCGGCCCGTCCTTAAGGATCCAAGCCCTCGCCAAGAGGCACTGGGCAGCAACCCTGCTCGGCCCATCCTTAGCAGACCTCTTACAGCCCCTCCCACACTAAGGATCGAAGCCCTCACCAAGAGGCAACCGGGCACGCCCTTGCTCGGTTATCCCTGGCTGGTAGTTCCCATCCCACAACACCAAGGATCGAAGCCCTCACTAAGAGGCAGCCGAGCGGCCACCCTGCTCGGCTATCCCCGACTGGTAGTTCGCTACCCTATGACGTTAGGGATCTAAACCCTCGCCAAGAGGCACAAGGCAACAACCCTGCTCGGCCCATCTTTAGCAGGCCTCTTACGACCCCTCCCACGCTATGGATCGAAGGTCTCACCAAGAGGCAGCCGAGCGGCTACCCTGATCGGCTATCCCTGGCTGGTAGTTCACTACCTCACGATGCCAGGGATCTAAGACCTCACCAACATGCAACCAGACAACCACCCTGCTCGGTCCACCATTAGCAGGCCTCTTATGGCCCAACCCGAGCTAAGGATCAAAGCCCTCGCCAAGAAGTAGGCATCCCCCTCCTGCATAAGAATCCCCTCGGGAATCACAGTCGGTGGCGCGCGAGAGACCGTCATCTTTCTCTTAAGAGGAACCTCGTCTTCGTCCTCTTCCGCTTCCCTCGTCCGGGGTTCGTGAAACCGCGGACGCCTCTGGCCTCTGCCGCGGCAATCATCGGGGGCTCGGGTCGAGACGGATGGCCTCGTCGCCGGTGACTCCCTTGGTGCGGAACTCGGGTCAGCCCGAGGCACAACCATACCCCCGACTCTCTTCTGGGACAGGGCACCGAGGGCAGCAAGAATCCTGGATCGGTCCATTTGTTCTGCCGGGGGAACAGGCTCGACTCAAAAGAAGAAGTAGAAGAAGAAAAGGAAGAATCTACAGGGGCTACCTAGACTCAACCCGAACTATTTCTATAGACTATGCACAAGAAGACATCTAACCTGATAGAGAGGATGGGTCCTCGGAAGAAAAAACGCAGAGATCCGACCTAAAAAGGAGCGCTGAGCTAACGAGACTCTGGACGAGGAAATTATGAAGAGGTATAGGCCTTGATGGGAACCCCACCTCTATTTATAGATGCCGGCGTGCACATCCAACGGCGACAATCATCTCCCGCCGAAACGACTCATTGCATTTGACGGCCACCATCTCTCCACCTGTCGCACGCACATTGACCGTATCCCATTGGACGCCGGAAATGTGCGGCCCGTCGCGTCAGCCAACCAGCGCCTGACACGTGGGCTGTCGCTTCGGGGAACGTACGCACGATCCGGCGCATCCTCTTTAATGCAAGATCTGGCCCCTGATCCGCTGACGTCATCAAGAAAATACAGCTGATTGCCCGGGAATGCACGCTTACGATATCTACGAAAAGGAGCTCACATCGGATGACCCGGTAGACCACTCTCGACCCGACCAGTGAGCGGGTCAGGACGAGAGTAAATACTAATGATGATGCTCGATATCGGTGATCTCCCAGATCGTGACACGTGGCAGATGACGTGTCCCGAAGCTTGCAAGAAAGGACCAGGAACGGTACCTCGGAAGGATACCCCGGGTCTGCGACCCATGGACGCAACCGACCTTCTGCGACCGTCAACACCACTCCTATGCCCGCCTTACAAACAACCGTTGGCTCACCTCCGAGCCTCCTGCACAATTGGCATCCTCGGCCCTCTCAGCTCGTCTCCGGGCTATCGCAGAACCAAGATACCTCGGCCTCCCGCTCATCCCGAGCCTCCCGCCGAGCTCATCTTCCTCGGTCTCATCGTCCGACTAACGACACCAATCGCAGGCGCAACCGCCTCACCTCCGCAAATCTCACCATGCGCGAGATATCCGCCGGCCACGTCCCGCGTTCCACGCCATCACAATCCCCTATTAACGAGCCAATCTCATCATTAATGCGGGATCCCGCCACGCCGGGAGCGTAACGACCGGAGTGATTCTCGCGCCTGCCTGCCTGTTGCCACCACTATATAAACCCCTCTTTCAGACGGTTCAAGTAAGTCATTCTTTCCTCACTAGGCCGTTACTTTGCTCAAATATTCGGTCTAACTTGATCGTCGGAGGGTCCTCGGTGGCACAACCATTCTGGGACTTCCTTGCAGGTAGCTTGGCCACAACAACCTCTAACCCATTGAGATCCACACGCTTCAGAAGGCAACCTCCAACTCAATTTCAGCCGTCCATGGCCGCTTGCAGCAGATCTACGGAAGGTAACATCTTGACGAGATCCGGCATCCGTCAAAGAGCATTTACCAATATTAGAATACAAATAGACAAAAAAGGGAGCATCAATCCATGGTGAGCTAGTTACATAGGACCAACCTATTAGAACACTACAAGATAAGAAAATCAAACAAAAATTCCCTGCTAAAAGAAAGGGAAAAAAAAGATGCAGCTTCTCCATCAGATATAGTCGTTAGTGAAGACCAATATGTGTGATAGAACAATTGAATCATTCTCACCTCGTTAAGTGAGTGGATGAGTGCTTCCTCACCTAGAGATGCATAGATTGTAACAACTGTTATATTTTGACGGAAGCATCCCTGACAAATAATCAACTCAGTGTAAGAATATGTTCATATGATAAGCATAGGACTTCTGTCACAGATACGTATGTTAAAATAAAGCTTGCCAATTCTACTGTAAAGGCGTAGAGCCAAAAAAATCACATAAATAAAATCTGAACACTACCTGGAACGCAATGAACCACACTGCCTTGGTATCCGCAAAAATTGCAGCTCGACTTTCTTGGATGTGACCCAATTTAGCAAGGCCAGATGCAAAATTGCAAGCTCGATCAAATGTTTCTCCATACGTTTGCCATTCATATTCCCCGAGATGTAGCTTCTCAAATTTCCTCCCACCGCTAGCTTCCACAAATTCCCTTGAAATTAACTTTCTTGTTCCAAGAAATCGATCCTGAGCATGTTTTTTGCAAGACTGCTCAAATAGAGCTGCCATTGTTGTCGCACCATCCCAAGGGACTTCAACTAATTTGGGGAATCTACTATTTCTCATTGTAATACCATTCTCGCCTCCTACATCTACTTGAATTGCTCTTTGCCTAACCCTTCTTGCTCATAATGACTGACGAAATTAGCAGAGGTAGAATGAGAGAAATGATAACACCACCAAGAATGCCGTAAAATCCGTATTCCTACTTCATTGTTGGGAAAACTTTGGAAATTGTATACTGGAAAGGGATTCCCTTAAAGCCTCCTTCAGCATCTTCCATGATATATGCTTATATGTTTGTAGTCAGCACCCTATCAGGATTTGTCAGAATAAAAAAGAACAAGGTCAGATATTTCAAAGTGTAGCTTTTATTATTTTATTTTTTCGTGGGGGATAGTTTTACTTGCGCATTCAGTTGAAAGAACATTGGGAACAGTAGAATGAATGACGATTAACTAAGAATACTATGGAGAAGGAACTGGGAAATTGCGCTTTATACAGATCAGTAATCAAACGAGAATTAAAGGGAAGGATTAATCTTTTGAACAGTTAACACAACATTTCGTTTAGGCCCTGATATGAGAAGAGGTGGCGGCGGTAGCAATGAAGGGTTCTTTCCATGAGCTGCATCAAGAGCTGTTGATTTCGCTAAAAAAAATTGTATTTTTATGTTACGAAGAACAGAATTGCCATGTATACGGTTGCCCGAAAAGACATTACACCAGCAGAAACAATATTATTACATTGAGCGCCTAATGTTGTAGCATTTGTTGGCGGACAATGCCTTCATTTGTCCTCTATACATCCCAAATAGCCAACCTAATTCGTTACTATTCTTAAATCTAGGCAATACCAAAAGCATCACTAAATTTGCATATTTTATATGCAAAAAGAAATATTTAAATAATTGCTAGAACAATAACATTAACATTGGAGATATTGATATGCATCTTCTCCTGCAACATGGTCCATAACAAATTCAAATCAATAAATGATATAGTTGAAGACATCAGTTGACAAGTTGGTGATGACCTTTTCCCAAATGGCAGTTCTTTCCAAGCAATTGATATGAATGCAAATAAGATTTGTTGCATTTAGTTTGGTAGCCGATGACATAAATGCAACAACATAGAACAAAAATACGATTCAAGAGCTTCAATTCAGGGGGGGAAAACAAGAATTTTTGCACAACACAAAATATAATGTAAAAAATCAAGTGAACATTTTGACATATGGCTCGCTGCTATTTACTATTTCTCATATTTTATTCTGCATTGCCTTGTTCACAACAGATGGGCATTTTCAAGGACAAACCCAATTCAAATCCCTTACTGATGATGCTCAATATTGGCGATCTCCAAGATCAGGTCACGTGGCAGATGACGTGTCCCAGAACTCGGAAGAAAGGGCCCACAGGGGCCGACCTGACCACCCCTGTATCCGACCTGCAAGCACAAACTGGCTCTCCTCAGAGCCCCCTGAAAATTAGTTTCCTCGGCCCCTCAGCTCGCCCCGTGCTGCCACAAGACCAAGACTCCTCGGCCCTCTTGCTCGCCTCCGAGCTCCCCAGCCGAGGCCGTCTTCCTCGGTCCCTCCGACCGATCAACTCCACCACTCACAGACGTAACCGCCGCTCCGCAAATCTCGCCACGAGCAGATTCTCCACCAGCAACGCCCCACGTTCCACGCCATCACGATCCCCATTAATGGGTGATCCGCTCTTTACGCGGGCGTGACGTCGGGAGCGTAACTGCCGGCGAGATTCTCGCGCATGCTGCTGCGTGCTACCGCCGCTATATAAACCCCCATCACAGAGGGGGTCAAGTAAGCCATTTTTTTTCTCCACTTAGCCGTTACTCTGTTCGGATCTAGTACTAACTTGATCGTCGGAGGGTCCTCGATGGTACCAAACCACCCCAGGACTTCTTTGCGGGTACTCGCGCCAAACTCCTCCAAATCACCAATCTCCTCAAAACCCATTGAGATCCACACGCAACAGGGAATTACCTCCAAAATCCATCGGGAGATCGACGAAAGACAACATCTGACGGAGTCCCGAAAATGACCTCCATCAGTTGGCGCCGTCTGTGGAAACGAAACTCCACAAAAAACAAAGTTGGCCTTCCGATCTCCATCCACATGGCAAGCAATCGCCGTGAAGATCCGGGTACAAGCCGGCACCTCCCTCTCAACGGAGGCGCGGGTGAACCTCAACCGAATGTCGCTGACTCCTTCGCCGGCTGCGGGTCCCTCGATCCTTCCCATTTGTTCTCGAAGTCCAACGTCGGGGAACCTCGCCTCGAGCCCTGTCGCCCGTCAAGAACTATGGTCATGACGGCAGGGGGCCGGTTGAACTCCTGCGAAACTCGGCGCCCCATGCCGGCAACAAACGCCAACGGTCGCCCGAGCAAAAAGGCCAGGGGCCACGAGCCTATCACCTTTGGCGACGGAGACCTCCACGGCATATCCATGCCCCACAACGACCCTCTGGTGATCACGGTCCGGATCCACCGGTACGAAGTCCACCGGATACTTGTCGACTCGGGCAGCTCGGCAGACATCCTCTTCCACGACTGCTTTCTGCGCACGGGGCTCACCCCAGCAGACTTGAAACCGACCTCCCATGTCCTTTCGGGGTTCACTAACCACTCTATCCCAGCGCAAGGCGTGGTCACCCTGCAGTTCAACGTCGGGGAGCCCGGCCGCACCCGCACGTTACCTGTGGACTTCATCGTAGCGAAAGTCCCATCGGCCTACAACGTCCTCCTCGACCGCCCGACGCTGAACTCCCTCCAGGCCCAGATATCGACCTATCCCCTGGCGATGAAGTTCCCTCTCGATTAGGACGGGATAGGTCGGGTCTACGGGAACCAGCGGGTCGCGAAGGTATGCCTTACCGAAACGTCTTTGTCCGAGCAGTCGACCGACGACGCTGAGGTAAACAACGACATCAAGGGGACACCCGAGACGAGCGGAAGGAGGTCCGGGGACGCCGGTCGAACCACTGACCGAGGTGCCCCTGACAGAAGGGGACGAGGAAAAAACCGTCCAGGTCGGATCACTCCTGACAGGGACTCAGCGAGATGACCTGGTCAGATTCCTCAGAAATAACTCCGACGTCTTCGTCTGGGCGCCTGCTGACATGCCCGAGATTGACCCCAAAGTCATCTCCCATAAGCTCGGGGTTGATCCTGCGGCCCGACCCGTCAGACAGAAGAAGCGGAGCTTCGCCCCGGTCAAACAGAAGGCTATCGAAGAGAAGGTTGATCGACTTCTCGCCGCCAACTTCATCAGGAATGTACCCTACTCGGAGTGGCTGGCGAACGTAGTACTGGTCAAGAAGTCAAGCGGGAAGTGGCACATGTGCGTCGACTTCACCGACCTCAATAAGGCCTGCCCCAAGGACAACTATTCACTCCCTCGAATAGATCAGCTCGTCGACAGCTCAGCCGGCCACGAGCTGTTGAGCTTCATGGACGCTTTCTCCGACTACAACCAGATCCGTATGAACCCGGAAGATGAAGATCTCACCGCATTCACAACGGATCGAGGAGTATATTGCTACAAGGTGATGCCCTTCGGCCTCAAGAACGCCGGGGCCACGTACCAACGGTTGGTCAATCGCATGTTCAAGCCACAAATCGGCAGGAATATGGAGGTCTACGTTGACGACATGCTCGTCAAATCCATCTCGTCGACCGACCATGCCAGGGATCTGGGCGAGGCCTTCGAAGTGCTCCGCAAGTTCAAGATGAAGCTAAACCCCGCTAAGTGCGCATTCGGAGTCACCGGGGGAAAGTTCCTCGGTTTCATGGTCACTCACCGTGGAATCGAAGCTAACCCAAAGAAAATCGACGCTATCCTCAACATGGCCGCGCCCAAGACCAACGTCGAGATCATGCGGCTCACGGGACGAGTCGCCGCTCTGAGCTGTTTTATGTCCAGGTCAGGGGAGAAATGCCTCCCGTTCTTTAAGGCTCTGAGAAAGATCCCGAGGTTCGAGTGGTCGGAGGAGTGCCAAGCTGCTTTCGACCAATTGAAGAAGCGTCTCGCGACGCCACCGCTGCTCACCCGACCAGTTGAAAGAGACGAGCTGTCGCTGTATCTGGCGATATCCGACCAAGCAGCGGGCTCGGTGCTCGTCCAGGAGGTCGATGGAGCGCAGAAGCCGGTGTATTATGTGAGCCGCGTGTTTAAGGACGCGGGAAACGAGGTACCCAGCCATAGAGAAGATTGTCTTAGCCCTCGTGGTGGCCTCAAGGAAGCTACGACACTACTTCCAAGCACACACCATCGTCGTCCTCACCGAGCGCCCGTTGGGGCTATCCTTGCATCACCAGAATCCTCGGGCCGCTTAGAAAAATGGAGGTGGGAACCATCTCAGTTTGACATAAAATATCGCCCGTGGCAGGCCATCAAAGCGCAGGCCATCAAAGCATAAGCCCTGGCCGATTTCATCATTGAATGCACCATCGCTAGCAAGAAACCCGGGTCCACGCTGCCCCTCGCAACTCGGTGTCCCATCGCGGAGAGGCCTGGCTCGGTTCCTGAGTGGATCATCTACGTCGACGGGTCCTCAACCGAGGAAGGCTGTGGTGCCGGCCTCATTATCCGGGGCCCGAACGAGGCAGAAATGGAGTACTCTTTGAATCTCGGTTTCAAAGCCTCGAACAACGCGGCAGAGTACGGGGCCCTCCTGGCTGGACTGCGCATGGCCGCCGGGCTGGGACTGAAAATAATTCGAATCCGCAGCGACTCAGCCCGTCGTCGATTAAGTGACCGGCCGTTTTGAAGCTCGGGAACCTCTGATGATGAAGTACCTTGACGAAGTGAGGAAACTCCGGAGGAACTTTGACGAAGTCCAAGTAGAACAAATACCCAGGCAGCTGAATGCCCAAGCCGACGCCCTGAGCAAACTGGCTTCGTCATACTCGGCCAACAATAAGCGATCTGTCATCTTCGAGACCTTGCCTCAGCCCAGCGTAGAAGACAGAGCAACAACACTCCATGTATATGCGGCACAGGAAGGCGACCAAGATTGGAGGAGGCTCCTCATAGAATTCCTGAAGGACGATACGCTCCCAGAAGATCGGGGAGCCACACGCCGTCTCAGGGCCAAGGCCCGCCACTTCGTCTGGAGCAATGGGAACCTTTACAAGAAATCCCTCACTCGGCCCCTGCTCCGGTGCATCGACCCCCATGAAGCCGACTACGTCCTCCGGAAAATCCATGAGGGGTCGGCGGTGCGCACCAAGGGACCCGAACCTTGATCCAAAAGGCGTTGCTCCAGGGGTACTACTGGCCCACTATTCATAAGGACGCCCAGAAGCTAGTCAGGAGATGCAAGAGTTGTCAGCCCTACGGCAGCATCCCTTGCCTCCCCCGCTACCGAGCTGACTGCCCTAACATCCCCATGGCCGTTCGCCCAGTGGGGATTGGACATGATCGGCCAGTTCCCCACCGGTACAGGCGGGCACAAGTACGTCCTCGTCGCAGTAGACTACTTCACCAAGTGGTTCGAAGCCGTCCCCATCAGGAAACCGGACGCCGCCACGACCATCAAGTTCCTGCAAAACAATCTGATATTCCGGTTCGGCATCCCGAGATGTATCATCACCGACCACGGGACGAACTTCGAGAACGAGAAATTAAAGGACTTATGCAAAGAATACCATATCCTCATGAAGTTCGCCGCGGTCGTGCGTCCCCAATGCAACGGGCAGGCCGAAATCGCTAACCGAGACGTCCTCCGAAGTCTCCGGACCCGCCTAGAAGGGCGGCAAGGCAGTTGGGCCGAAGAACTGCCCCGGTCTTATAGGCCCTGCGCACGTCAAAAAAGACCCCCACCGGGGAAACCCCCTTCAGCCTCTGCTACGGGACCGAGGCAATGGTCCCAACGGAGATCGGGCTACCCAGTCATCGGGTCGAGCACTTCGACGACGATGCGAACACCTCGGCGCTGCGGACCAACCTGAACAACTTGTTGGAGAAGAGAGACCGGGCTCAGATTAGGGCCGCCGCTTATCAACAGCAAACGGCCCGATACTACAACACTCAGGTCAAGCACCGCTCCTTCCAAACCGGGGATCTGGTCCTACGGCGAAACGAGTTCATTGATTGAGGCAGGCTACACAAGTTCTCCCCGAGGTAGAACGGCCCATTCCTCGTCTCTGAGGTGCTCCCCTGCGGGGCCTATCGCCTGCAAGATGCAGACGGACGCAAGTTCCCGCGGCCTTACAACGCCGAGAAGCTCAAGCTATATCAATGAGGCCAAGGCCAACAAGTGTGTACCCTCTCCTTTCACAAAGACGATGTAAACGCTTGCTAAAATCCTTTCCATTCGAATAAAGAAACGTTGAGACATTGCAAGTAGAGTTCTGTCTTTGCAATTCAAAGCCCTCGCCACAAGGCAACCGTGCAGCTCCACTACCCGGACATCCTTAGTAGGTCTCATACGGCCCCTCCAACGCTAAGGATCCAAGCCCTCCTTAGAGGCAGCTCAGCAGCTACCCTGCTCGGCTATCCCCGGCCGGTAGCTTCCTACCACGGCCGACAGGGATCAAAATCCCTCCCAGAGGCGGTCGAGCCCGAGGATCTCTCGCTCGGCTATCCTTCAGGACAAAAGCCCTCGCCAAGAGACACTGGGCAGTAACCCTGCCCGGCCAAGGGTCCTTGGTAGGCTTCTTACAGCCCCTCCCACGCTAAGGACCAAAGTCCTCACAGAGACAATCGAGTCCTTGCTCGGCTATCCCCGGCTGGTAGCTTCCTACCACAACCGACATGGATCAAAGTCCTCGCCAAGAGGCACTGGGCAGTAATCCTGCTCGGTCCTCGTCCTGAAGGATCGAAGCCCTCGCAAGAGACAACTGAGCAGCTACCCTGCTCGGTCATCTCTGGCTGGTAGCTCTCTACCCATGACGCCAGGGATCAAAGCCATCGCAAGAGGCATCCGAGCGACTACCCCGCTCGGTCATCCCAGGCTAGTAGTTACTTACCCACGACGCCAGAGACCAAAGCCCTCGCCAAGAGGCAACCGCGCAGCTTCACTACCCGGTCATCCTTAGTAGGCTTCTTATAGCCCCTCCAACGCTAAGGATCAAAGCCCTCACAAGAGGCAACCGAGCAGCTACCCTACCCGGTCATCTCCGGCTGGTAGCTCCTTACCCACGACGCCAGGAATCGAAGCCCTCGCAAGAGGCATCCGAGCGGCTACCATACTCAGTCATCCCAGGCTGGTAGTTGCCCACCCGCGACGCCAGGGACCAAAGCCCTCGCCAAGAGGCAACCGCGCAGCTTCACTGCCCGGTCATTCTTAGTAGGCTTCTTACAGCCCCTCCAACGCTGAGGACCCAAAGTCCTCCCAGAAGCAATAGAACCCGACACTTGCTCGACCATCCCCAGCTAGTGGTCGCTACTCGCAATGCCAGAAGTGAAAGGCCCGCGCCAAGAGACTTCATGCTCGGCACAGATACGACGGACATCACTCTGCCCGTCACAGGCAAAGAATCCGAGGCCCCCAACGGGGGGCATCAAGTCTATCCGAGTCTGAGCGATCCTCCCTCGACTTCGGGGCCATGGGGACGCCTCCTTCTCGGCGGCGCTTGGCACGCTTGGTAAGTGATCGAAATCAACCCGACGAACTATCGCTAGACAAATAGCTGACCTAACATGAAAGCCCAACAGTGCAAGCAGGAATATTTTACAAGCCAGGAATATTTTACAAGCATTCTTCACAAACAGAAGATAAAATACAAACCGATGAAACCAAATAAAAAAATTTATTATTAAAGGCAAAGTCTTTACAAAGGGTATTTTGGGCTCCTCAGCCTTACAAACTGCCCGGAGGCTTACAAAAGAGGGACAAGGAAATATCAAAAAGACCTAAGTCGCAAACCCCCTGCGCCTCGCTTCCCTCATCATCGGGGCTTCACCACCGGAGGTTTTGCTACCAGGGTCGCGCCTCGCTTCCCTCATCGTTGTCTGCCGGAGGCCTTGCCACCGGGAGTGGGACCCGAGCACGGAGCTTGCCATCGGCGAACTCGGGAAGCTGTTCTTCACGGCATCCAGAGCCTTATTCAACGCGACGGCGGAATACTCACCAAACTCGACGTAAAACTGCTCTGACACCTTATAATCGGCCACAGCTTTCCTAGCCCGAACCTCGGCAGTCTCTGCTGGCATCTCTCTCCTTCTCCATGGCCGTGAAGCGATCGGCCAGATCCGTCAGCTTCCTCTCGGTAACCCGGTGGGATGCACTCAGGCGGCGATGGACACCCCGATTCGCTGAATTGGCGAGCTCCGCAGCCTCCGCACGGGCTGCCAGGACGTCGGCCCTCGCTCTCTCCAGATGCAGGTCACGCCGCAGGACCTCGACCTCCGAAGGAAACGCTTCTACTGGCCTCGGTGCGTGGAACGCCCCCTCAACCTCCATACGAGTAGCGATGGCGCAGTGTTGAAGGACCTGACAGGAAGCGGATGAGAAACTGGGAGGCGCTCGAGCCAAAGAATGGAAGGCCAAAAACAACGGGTGGAGTTCGTACCTGGACCGCCCTTGGGCTATGGCCTCCATTTGGGCCTTCAGGGTGCCATACGGAAGCTTTCCCCCGGCAGCGACGGAAAGCCCAGACGAAACCATGAAGACGGCATCACCCTCCTGCACGGGAATCCCCTCAGGAACCATCGACGACGGCGCATGAGAAATTGTCCTTTTCCTCTTGAGGGGGACCCCGTCCTCGCCCTCCCCTCTGTCTCCCGTCTGGGGTCGGATGACCGTGAACGTCTCTGACCGCCTCCGAAACAATCATCAGGAATCATTAACGAAGCGGACGGCCCTATCGCCGGCAGAACATTCGACGCAGGGTAGGAGCCAGCCAGGAGCACGGCCGCACCGCTGGCCTCCCTCTGGAACGAGCGACCCAAAGAGTGGGAACGAACCATGTGTCCAAAAGAAGAAGAACGCCGAGCAGCCGAGACTTAGAAGAAAGGAAACTTGAAGGAGTAGGGGCCCTGGAACGGGCCCCACCCCTATTTATCGCCGCGAGCGACCTCATCCAACGGCGTCTTTTATCTCCCGCCAAAACGACTCCTCACGTCCGACGGCTCCGATTGCTCCACTTGTCGTTCCCACACTGGAACGCATCCCTGCAAGCGTTGCAGGTCTGCACACGTCGCGTCGGCAAACCGACGCTTGACACGTGGACCGTCGCTTCAATGGCAAGACACATGAACCGGCGCACCTTCCTTAAATGCAGTGATCTCGCCCTGATTCGCTGGCAGAAAAGACAGCTGACGGCCCCGGGATGCATCCCGACGAAACCTTAGGAGGGAGCCTACCTCAGGCGGCCCGGCAGTTCACTCCTGACCCGACCCGCTAGCTGGTCGGGACAGGAGTGGGGGCTAATGATGATGCTCAATATTGGCGATCTCCAAGATCAGGACACGTGGCAGATGACGTGTCCCAGAACTCGGAAGAAAGGACCTACAGGGGCCGATCAGGCCACCCCTGTACCCAACCTGCAAGCACAAGCTGGCTCTCCTCAGAGCCCCTGAAAATTGGTTTCCTCAGCCCCTCAGCTCGCCCCGAGCTGCCACAAGACCAAGACTTCTCGGCCCTCTTGCTCGCCTCCGAGCTCCCCAGCCGAGGCCGTCTTCCTCGGTCCCTCCAACCGACCAACTCCACCACTCACAGGCGTAACCGTCGCTCCGCAAATCTCGCAACGCGCAGATGCTCCGCCAGCAACGCCCCACGTTCCACGCCATCGCGATCCCTATTAATGGGCGATCCGCTCTTTACGCAGGTGTGACGTCGGGAGCGTAACTGCCGGCGAGATTCTCACTCCTGCTGCTGCGTGCTACCGCCGCTATATAAACCCCCATCACAGAGGGATCAAGTAAGCCATTTTTTCTCCACTTAGCCGTTACTCTGCTCGGATCTAGTACTAACTTGATCGTCGGAGGGTCCTCGGTGGTACCAAACCATCCCGGGACTTCTTTGCAAGTACTCGGCGTCAAACTCCTCCAAATCACCAATCTCCTCAAAACCCATTGAGACCCACACGCAAGAGGGGATTACCTCCAAAGTCCACCGGGAGATCGACAGAAGACAACATCGACCTCCATCACTTACACTCTTGCAAACTTTAACCTCAAACAAACGCCCTTTACTGAAAATTTCCAGACTTTTTTCTTTTTTACAATTCATGATACCAATTCTTTACTACTCAAATCCGTTTTCTTAAAACTTCAAATACAAACAGAATGAAAAGGATAATCTCTAATTTATCTCGAATAAATGGAATATAAATTACAATTACACCAATTTTGCACAAATCCCTAATTATAGCAACACTGGAGCAGCACCACATCAGTACAAGTAAAAAGGAGAAATAAGAGTATCAAATAATAAAGAGCAAGTGATCAAAACCGAAACTATACGATGCAATTAGTAAAAATAAAAATATAAAAAAAATCTGAGAGAATTTACCCAAGACCGTAAATTTCTTTGTTATTTTTGCTCCAAAAAGGGGAGAGCTTGATCTCGAACAACTTTATAACGAGAGAGAGGGAGGAGGAGGAATAACGAATATGATGCTGGGCCCTCGAAAGCTAAAGCAAGGGTAAAATGGTAAATGCATTCTATCTAGAAGCCACGTTCCAGGCAGGAAAGAGTCCATATGCAACGTGGCTTTCTTTCTGGCGGACTTGAGGCAACTGGGCCCCACTTTTCGAAGAGGCACGCAATATAAGAAAGCAAATTAAGACATTGATTTCCACGGCAGGACTAGTAATTTAATTGTACTGGAATTTAGAATTTATGCACGTTGGGATCCATCCGAAAGCACCGGTGATGATGCTCAATATTGGCGATACCCAAGATCAGGACACGTGGCAGATGACGTGTCCCAGAACTCAAAAGAAAGGGCCCACAGGGACCGACCAGGCCACCCCTGTACCCGACCTACAGGTGTGAGCTGGCCTTCCTCGGGGCCCCTGCAAGTGGGCCTCCTCAGCCCCTCAGCTCGTCCCGAGCTGACACAAGACCAAGACTCCTCGGGTTTCTCGCTCGTCCCTGAGCTCCCCAGCCCAGGACGTCTTCCTCGGTCCTCCGACCTCTTCCTCGGTCCTCCGACCAACTCCACCGCTCATGGGCGTAACCGCCGCACCGCAAATCTCGCCATGCGCAGATTCTCCGCCAGCCATATTCCACATTCCTGTAACGTTTTATAAATCGTTATGCGAATTTTTCCATTTTAGGGTAAATTTTGTCGGTATTTTCCAATTTAAACCGACTGTGATCAAACGACCATATAGTCTTGTCAGCACCTAGTTTAGCTAAAATAAAGCTAGTGCGTAAGCTTTGGGGGTATTTGGGACGTTTTGGTTCAAAAAGAATTTTTTCCTATTTTAATATTATTTTAATGCGGTATTCACATTTTGGGAAATTTCTCTTTTCAACAAATTAAGTTTGAGTGAATAAAACCCTTCACATAGTATCTAGATAGTTGTTGTGCAAATGAATTAAAGGTTTAAAGAAAAAGAAAAGAATGCATGAGGTGGCTACATGCATGAATGTGCATGTGAATGCATTTATGTGCATTTATTGTTGATTTAAGCTAGAACAATCTACACAAAACCGTCCCCTTCGTCACTTGGCCGAGCTCTCCTTATTTCTTCTGCCCTTGAGCATTTCTTTCACCATTTACCTCAATTCAAGCTCAATAATTCTCCAAAATTCCAAATTTATATCATAAAAATAACCAAGACTTGTTTTTGCTTTCTTGATCGCTTGGAGCTAGAAAAGCTTGGATCTTGTGAGCAAAGCTTGATAGGTATAATCCCTAATCTGTTAATTAGGAGTTTTTGTGATGGTTAGCACGTTGGTTATTGTTTAGAATACTTTAAATATCGATTAGTGTAATATCGTGTTTTTAGTTTCCTTTTTGAAGCTCTGTGAACTGCTATGACCTGGAATTCGTACAGAAAAATCAAACAAAATTGTAGCGATGTACTAGTGACCCTGGAGTACCACCTGAGACACGAGACCCACCCCACCGGCACGGGCCGGTGACCCTTTGGCAAATTCCGGCGACGCCGGCTATAGGGGGAGGTGATGGGGTTTGGATTTTGTGGGTAGTTGTCTGCTGTTGGTTAGGAGTGTTTGGTACTGTTTACTTTTTTTGTATTTACAGTATGAAAAATCTGGGATCATTTTCCTATAATCTAGTGTTTTGTGTCCGCGCGGTACGTTATACGACACGGATCGTGCACTTTGTGTGTTTTTGCTCTTAGGTTGTTTTCGTCGTGTCGCTACGCACGTTAGCCACAATACGAACACTTGGGAGTAGGTTTGGAGTTGGTGTGTCGGTAAAAACGTAGTTTGTGCATGTTTTTGGCCGTTTATTAGTATATATACTTGTGTTATCGTTGTGTTGTTTTAGGTTCGCAGGCAGGGACTTCGGACGCTGCGAAGAAGGGGAAACAAGTGGTTGGCTTCACTTAGCCAGGATGGTTGGTGAGTAGATTTAACATCTACAGGGGAATCGCCCACATGGCGTTATGCGTCTGGGCTAGAAACATTATGTTTGTCGCATATTCTATTGCATATGTAGAGTTGCGCATATACCTTACTACTTGGTTATTGTTGTGCTTGGGCTAGTATCCTTAGGACACTGCACTGTTATTGACGGCTTATGTTGCACGAGCACTGATTATATGCCACACACACCGTCAATAATTGCCATGACACGCGCAATACCCTTATAGATATAATATTGTTTGGTTAGGGATATTGAGACATTGATTCATATTTCCTTGTGCTTGACATATAGCATACATGTATACTTACATGCTAGTTACCCATATACCTATATGGTATTGTACCATTGTGATAGGTATATACACATATGAGACATAGCTACATGTACATCTGGCATACATACATACATATTTCTGGAGGATATTATGGATAGGTATAGACACATACCTTGCTACAGCTACTTTGACATCATACATACTTACATATGGACACACATATCTTCCTATACGGACATGGTTATGCATACCTTGTTATAGCTACATGTTCACCTATCTATGATGTTGCATCTGATTTCGGGGAAATCAGGAACCGCGTGATATATTTAGTAACTTGTTGCAGTTAAATAGCTGTTTTCCTTTATATGCTCATAATACTGTTTCATGTTGCATATATTACATTCATGGATTTCATAAAATGTTCTCTGATATTTTTACTCCTATGTATATATAACAGTGGAATGAGACGCTGTTATATATGCCTATATACATATATTAGTGGAATGAGACGTTAATATCTGTGTATTGATTCATGCATTCATATGTATTCACTACTTGATGTTTTCTGAATTTGAGGACCGTGGTGGTTTCATGGAATTATGCAAGTATTCTTATTCTTTACTTGATATTGGATGGATCCACTTGAGATTTGTTTTATACCGATACGGGGATCGAGAGTGTCTGTGTTTGGCACTTAAGATTCGAGGACGTATGTAACCGATACGGGATCGAGAGTGTCGATGTTGGGGCACTTAAGATTCGGAGGACGTATATACCGATACGTGTAACACAAGTGTCGAGGTGAGACACTTGGGTTTCGAGGAACGTATAGAAATTGAGAAAGACCGATACGTGGATCACGGGTGTCGATACCGGACACTTACGATTCGAGGAACATATGGATTTGGGTATTTCTGTGTCAATGCTAGACACTTGTTTCATGATGTTTTTGGGTGTCGATATTGTACATTCACCTTATATGAAACATACATGATATGTGAGATATACTGATGTTATACATACAGGATATGTGAGATATACCGATGTTGGACAAACAGGATATGTGAGATATACTGATGTTGGACAAACAGGATATGTGAGATATACTGATATTGGACATACAGGATATGTGAGATATACTGATGTTGTATATTCAGAATATATGAGATCTACATGATATGAGAGCCATATTTGGGGGCTGATTTGTGGCAATTGGGAATTTGATTGTCTTGTTGGATTTTGGGCCTACCACGAGGTTAGGATTTCCGTGGGAATGACATGTTTTATTCCATACTCCACATTTATTGTTTATGCACTGCTTCATGTATTATTCGTACCGGATAGAGTACTTTCCATGACGGTTGCATTTGCATACTATTATATGCATTGCTTCATGTATTAGTTGTACCTGATAGAGTACCTTACATGATTATTGCATACAGATCGTCATATTATTGCTTCATGTATTAGTAGTACCTGCTAGTGTACCTTTCATGACTGATGCATTACATATGACCATTTACTGCTGATAGTTTGCATATATTAGATTTGCGTTGTACGTGCATACTTGCGATTACCTGCATATGTTATTTACTATTCACGAGTTGGTAACTCACCCCCGTTGTGCCACAATGTTTTGCAGGTGTTCCTCGGGACAGTCAGAGGCAGGGCTATTTCCATCCATCGTATCATCTTTTGCTGCGGAGACCGCTTCGCCTGACAGTGTGCAGTTTTGCTTATGTAGGTCTTGTGGTTATCCGATGTTGCTTGTTGTATATTCGTTGTATCCTGTACTCTCCATCTACCATTGTATTGTATGACTTAGAGACGTGATGTGGGGACGATATTATACATTATTTGTGACTTGGAGGTTTTTATGCAGTTTTATTTATATCGTCTCTTTCTTCGTTACGGCATCGTATATCTGTTGTAGTGGTTGTTTTCCGCCGTTGGGCATGGATTTTTGCTCATGTTTGGGATGCTTTTACTTATATTATGTTGTACCCATTTTTGGGGGCTTGTTTTACAAAGGAGGTGCTGTCAAAATTTTAAAGGAAATAAGTTGGACTTTTTAAAGAATTTGGGTTGAGATTTCAAAAGTTTTGAAAATGCTATTATTTCTTATTACTTTTGATGGTTTAGATTGCTGGGTTTTTGGCTTTCTTTTACTGCGTTACGCTGTAGACGTTGCGTAGTATTAGGGCCGTCACGTGCCAATTACGGGTCGTGACAGTTCCACGCTATCACGATCCCTATTAATGGGCGATCCGCTCTCCGCGCGGGCGTGACGTCGGGAGCATAACTGCCGGCAAGATTCTCACGCCTGCTGCTGCGTGCCACCACCGCGATATAAACCCCCATCACAGAGGGGTCAAGTAAGCCATTTTTTACTCCACCTAACCGTTACGCTGCTCGGATCTAGTATTAACTTGATCGTCGGAGGGTACTCGGTGGTACCAAACCACCCCGCGACTTCTTTGCAGGTACTCGGTGCCAAACTCCTCTAAATCACCTATCTCCTCAAAACCCATTGAGATCCGCACGCAACAGGAGATCACCTCCAGAATCCACCGGGAGATCGACGGAAGACAACATCTGAAGGAGACCCGAAAAGGACCTCCATCAGTTGGCGCCGTCTGTAGGAACGCAAACTCCACAAAAACAAAGTTGGCCTTCCGATCTCCGTCCACATGGCAAGCAACTATCCTGAAGATCCGGGTACCAGCCGCCGCCTCCCCCTCACCGTAGGCGCGGATGAACCCCCTCCGGCGACTATCATCAACGCCCTCACCAGCCGAATAGATCGGTTGCAGTCCCTCGTAAAGACGCTCATCCGCGTCCAAACGGCCGGGCCTGGGCCCCAGATCGTCGCTCCTCCGCCTACAGAAGGCTCCGTCCCCGTCGGCACGGCTGACCACCGACAAGCTATGACTCCAGACCACGGATCTCACGAGCCGATACTCCCTGAGGCCCATTGGGCGCCCTACGGCTCCACACCAAGGTCCACCGCCGGAACGCCTCGCCTCGAGCCTCCTCGCGACCCGTACCCTCCTGAGGAGATGTCGGTCACCTCTCCTGCCCACAGGCATGACCGACGCCCCCTCCCTCGACGGGGTCGCACAGAAGGGGCTCGCCACGACGGCTCGAGGGCCACCTCGCCCGGGGATCTGAGGAACCTCATCGAGAGGAATCGGGGCCGTGCCCAGATGCAGGTCTCCCACAGCAGAGGCCAGGGATCACAGGGCGCCGAGTCTTCGGGGTACCACGGCCGACTCGAGGCCCTCGAAAAGAAGATCGAGGGCATGCGTCGGGAAGGTCACCTCTCGGCCAACGGGGCTGAGTACGCCGCCGACTCACTCACCAAACCATTTACCGAGGGACTGCTCGCTGTCCACGTCTCCTCGCGCAACAAGCCCCTAAAGGTCTCTCTGTTTGACGGGAAGACCGACCCTAAAGACCATTTGGATGCCTTCACCGCGGGGATGAGCTTCCAGGACCATTCCGATGCCGCCCAGTGCAGGGCCTTCCCAGCCACCTTCATCCGCGCAGGTCGAGACTGGTTCCGAGGGCTCGAGCCTCGGTCAATCTCGACCTTCAACAAGCTGGCTACTCAGTTCCTCGGCCAGTTCGTTGGGAACCGTCGGCAGAAGCACACTGTCGACTACCTCTTCACAATAAAGAGCGGAGATAAGGAGACGTTCAAGGCTTACATTACCCGCTTCTACAACGTACTCCTCGAGGTCCCCGAGCACCGGGACGAGACCGTCATCACGGCACTCAGATCTGGCCTCAAGCACAAGGAGTAGTTGCGCTCCTTTGCATTGGCACAGCCTAGGACCATGGCCGAAGCAAGGCGTGGACCGAGCGCGAGGTTCAGCTGGAGTCCGAGGTGAACGCGAACCTCCCCCGAGCAGAACGGCCCGACCTGAAGAAGAGGGCTCAGGAAGAGAGGCCGGAGCGTCAGCATCCCTATCACCCGAAGTTTCAGGAGTACACCCCACTCAACGTCTCCCTCGCAGTGTTACTGGAAGAGGCCAAAGGCGAGGGGTTCTTCAAGTTCCCCCAATCCCGCGTCAGGCCTCGAAGCGAACCCGAGGCCCTTACTGCACCTTCCACCGGACGCTGGGCCACGTCACGAAGGATTGTAAGTAACTCCGGGACTACGTCGAGGAGCTCATCCGATCGGGGCACCTCGCCGCCTACTAAAGGGACAAACGGCAGGCCGACCGCGAACATGAGCAGCGTCCTCCTCCCGCCGAGCTGACCATCAGCCAGATCATGCTTGTCTCAGCAGATGACCAGTCCGGCGCTCGAGAAGCCCCATACCCGGTGCCGAGCACGAAGACCCGCAAGCCTCCGGGAATCTCGGGCCACGCCGATAAGGTCATCTACTAGCATGCACTTTTCTTTTGGGGCAATGTAAACTCTCCATAGGGTCTATTGTTAATTTAATAAAGATCAACGGAACATTGCGGAAAAATAGGAAAGATCTCATTTATTCAAAAAAAAGTATTATGGGCTCCTCAGCCGTACATATAAAAAGAAAAAGAAAAATTACAACAGCGGAGGAACGGGGTGCAGAGAGCACTGCTCATAATACTCGGTAAAGATCTCCACCAGCCGAGGCCTCACGAGATCCAACCTCTCCCTTCGGTTCCCCCCGCGCGCGTTGACCCCGAGCCTTAACTCGTAGCACTCGCGGACGAGCGCCTCCGAGCGAGCCATCCGGTTCGCGGAGATCAGGCCGAAGCGCCTCAGGGACCGCAGCTTGCCCACTGCCTCGTCATAGAGCTGCTCGGACAGGGAGTTGTAAAGCCTCGGCGACGCCCTCCAGATAGAGTACATCAGCAGCTGCAGCAGTGAGGAACGTCGGGGGAGCAACCGGCCGAAGTGGTCCTCGATGCTCCCATATAACAACCGCACCGTGTCCTCGGTGCAGTTCTGGTCATAGAGGTATACGTCTTCGAAATGGATGATCTCGGGGATGGTAAAGGGGAAGTCCTGCATTTTCGACGATCTGTTTATAAAGGAAGGAAGGACCAGTGCTCCTTCAGCCTTATATAGCCCACTGCGCCCCAACGGAGCTCAACATTCGCCCGCTTTCACCCAAAAAGTCGGTGCCACGCGGCGATCATCAAGCCTTCTCTGGCATAATCGAAACGATGCGACCCTAACGCTTCTCCTCCCCCCACATTCAATGCGCATGCTGCGCGTGTAAGTCCATGTTACCTCTCCCGGTTCTTTCGGGCCTGCGGAAATGACGAAAAACAATTTTTTCGGTAAAGGTAACTTGGACTAGAAACACGGATCTAGGCTAAACTACACACTAGCAACCTAACTAGAGAGTTGTCTACTCGGTTAGGGGTTATACCTCACTTGAACTCCTTCTTCTTGGACTCTTTGTAGTGGTGGGATGGTGCTTTCCTCGTCGCCCTCCTTCGTCAAAGATGGATCCACCTGAGGGCTTCAACCTTGGGCTCCTTTCTCGATCTCGAGAGAACTAAAGTATCCGGCTTGCTAGACCTTCTACCTTAGAGTAAGTAGAGTGTGGTTAAGGGTGTTTTTATCTCAAGGAGATGTTTCTCAACACATGAGATTTGCTCTCCTTGAACTAGAGGAGGAAGAAGATGAAGAGAAGAGAGAGAGACAATATGATAGAATGAGATGGTATTTTACAACCATAACATATATGTGATTTATCTAATAATAATATTAATTGAAAATGAAAAAGGTGATGGATAGTTTGAAGAGACCATTATCATATCACAATAAATGTATTTTGCAAAGATCAAAGAGCATCTTGAAAAGTAATGATGATGGTCAATGTTTCAAACCTAGTCAACTAGTCAACCTTGGTCAACAAATCAACAAACCCAATCCATGACACAATTTCATTTAATTAATATTATTAATTGATAAATCACAAGATCATTAGGGTTTGGAAAAGACGACTGTCAACTGTGCATACACACCCGTTCCAAAACCTTAATGAAAAACCTCTTCCTCCGCCTCAATCAACTGTGCATACACACCCGCATTCATGTTCCGAGGAACATGAACACAATGAGATAAAACTAACCCCAAAGCATATACTAGGATCTGGCTCAAACCAGAGCCCGCTAGTAATGACTGTCCGGACACCAAACGTACACAAGTGCGCGGATGTGAACGAACCCTGCCGCAAAACCATGCGACCTCTACTCTGTTTTGCCCAAAAGCGAATAACCCTCTGTGTGGGACTCTAAAGACTCGACACTACGCTGGCAGTGGGTTTAACCACAGACCGCAAGCGGCACTAGCTGTACGTAACGGTCCCCAGGTAGATGCCGATAAGAAGACTAACGAGGTAAACCTATCTGAACTCCTACCGAGTCTGAATGTGACAATCTCCGTACAGTCCGGTCTGTTCGTTTAAGAACATCGCATGGCGGGCCTAGGGGGCGGTAAACGTCAGTCCCCTACTAGCGGTACAAGTCGTGTCGGAGTGTAGCCCAGAACACCTGAGATAACACTGGAAACCTACCAATCTATCTCGCTTGCCCTGGCCAGGGACTTTGTGTAATGGCTCTCCTAGACACAGCGCGATATCAACCCCCAATACCGGGAGAGACGAATCCTGTCTAACCGTCACTGCCTCCAAGTGCTTCGGGACTGCACCCAAAAACTACCTGTTTGCACGACTTCTTTGAGCCGTGGTAGGGTAGTAATCAAAGTACAGTGGGAACACACTCGAGGCGAAGTGACAATGTCAAGTCAACGGACTAAGCTGTACTCATGTCACCTGGGAACTGATAACTGACGATAGGTATAATACCAACCAATAGTTCCCAACGAGTCCTGTCCAGTGTACTCGTAACCTAACGAGCACCCGCATACTATCTCAAGTACGACGTACTGACGGCTGTGGGACAGACCGTCTCCCAAGCTGGGATAAGAAGCGCATGCGCTAGTCTACTCCGGAGTATCGATGCCCTGTCTCGATAGTCCTGTGACTAGGGACCTGCATAAGGATGTGCTTATAGATTACCCAGCCCCCACGAGTGTGACTGCCATCACAACGCTGGTAATCAAGCAAAGATCCTAAGGGCTCCACTAATGTGTAAAGGCGATATGCTAAAAGAAACACATGCATACATTAAAGCAGAAACAAACCAAGTAGCATACTACCATTTTGAGCAAGAATGTCAATACAAGGTGAATATCCCAGCTTCCATCAAGTAATATACAATCCAGTATGATACAGTAATGGCCTCTAGGGAATATACACTAACAATCTCCCACTTGCACTAAGGCTATGTACTGGCGTATCGAAGACCTATCATCTCGATCAGCCGCTCGAACTGAGTCTGGGGTAAGGCCTTGGTGAATGGATCAGCAGTGTTATCTTCCGTAGCAACTCTCCGAACCTCGATCTCCTGGCGACCCACGATCTCCCTGATCAGGTGATACCGCTTCAAGATGTGCCTGGACTTCTGATGGGACCTGGGTTCCTTCGCTAAAGGTATAGCTCCGTTGTTGTCGCAATACAACGATATTGGATCAACAATGGTAGGAACCACCTGAAGCTCCGTGAGGAACTTCTTCATCCAGACGGCTTCTTTTGCGGCATCTGCAGCAGCGATATATTCCGCTTCTATCGTCGAGTCAGCAACGGTTTCCTGTTTGGAACTCTTCCAATACACCGCCCCTCCATAGAGGGTAAAGACATGACCCGACATGGACTTGGAATCATCCTTGTCACTCTGGAAGCTAGAGTCAGCAAAGGCCTCGATCTGGAGGTCTTTTCCGCCATACACTAAGAACATCTCCTTAGTCCTTCTCAGGTACTTGAGAATGTTCTTTACCGCTATCCGGTGTTTCTCCCCAGGGTTTGACTGATACCGGCTTACCACACTCAGTGCATAAGCTATATCTGGTCTGGTACACAACATCGCATACATTATAGAGCCTACCGTAGAAGCGTAGGGTATAATAGACATGCGATCTATTTCCAAATCAGTCTTGGGAGACATCTCTTTGGAGAGGGTGATCCCGTGACAAGCTGGTAGATTACCGCGCTTGGAATCTTCCATACTGAATCTTTTCGGTATGGTGTCGATGTACCTGGACTGTGAGAGTCCCAGTATCCTCTTGGATCTGTCACGATAGATCCAGATCCCCAGAATGTATGAGGCATCACCCAGGTCTTTCATGGAGAACCTGTGTGACAAGAACCCTTTGACAGATTGTAGCATAGGAATGTCATTTCCTATCAAGAGAATGTCATCCACGTATAAAACGAGGAATACTACAGTTCTCGCTAAAAATCTACTATAGATGCATGGTTCATCTGGATTTTTGATAAAGCCAAATTCTTTGACCGTCTCATCAAAACAGATGTTCCAACTCCGCGATGCCTGCTTTAGTCCATAGATGGACTTAAGCAACTTGCACACCTTTCCGCTGCTCCCACTCTGAATGAAACCCTCTGGCTGGTCCATATAGACACACTCCTCTAAATTTCCATTTAGAAAAGCGGTCTTTACGTCCATCTGCCAAATCACATAATCGTGGAAGGCAGCAATGGAAAGAAGGATCCGAATGGATTTCAGCATAGCTACTGGAGAAAAGGTTTCGTCATAGTCCAAGCCAGGTCTTTGACGGAAACCCTTTTCAACAAGTCTAGCTTTATAGGTCTCAACCTGTCCATCTACACCAATCTTCCTTTTGAAGATCCACTTGCATCCTACGGGTTTTACCCCATCTGGAGCAATGTCCAACGTCCATACTTTGTTGGTGTACATGGACTCCATTTCGGTCCGCATTGCATCCAGCAATTTTACCGAGTCAACGCTCTGAATGGCCTTGTTGGGGTAAAAATTTACACCCCGGTTGACCGAGTCAAATTCAAGGTCAACCCCAAGCCAGGTGGGCCCAAGCTCAGGTCAAGCGGGCCCATGCCCAAGTCGAGCCCGCGGTCAGCCTCCCCATGCCAACAACAAAATCATGTAATAAATAATTTTTATGTAATTTTTTATACATGAATGTATGCAAAATGGGCATAAAGCCAATATTTTGTAAGCCTAATATTTTGTAAGCCCATGGCTTATGTGCAAAAATGAAATGGCACATGAGCCATGGGATAGGCAAAATGCCATTTTTGTGAAGCCCAAGGGGCTATATGTAAATATGTAAGCCTATAAAAGGCAACAACATGATGAATAAAAAAACAACTTTTCATTCTCTCCACAAAATTTTTAGATTTGAGATCTTTTGTACCTCCTGCTCCTTCTCCAAGGTTCTAAACCTTCTAATTTCTTTTGAATTAAATCAAGAGTTTTACTCTTTCTTTTCAAAAACTAAGAAGTCTTCCACCACAAAACCCACAAAGGGGAACTTGGATCTACCATTAGATCTCAGAAAGGAGAGATTTTTAGATCTCACATCTCTTGATCTTCAAGATCCAGTTAACAGAGGAGGAAGAAGAAGAACCTCTTCCATTAACCCCAAAAACACACTCAGGAGTCCAACTCCTCTCTGATTTCTCTTTCAAGAAATCTTTTTTTTTTTAGGCTAAAAGCCTCCTTTTCTCGCCGGCGCTCAAGCGCAGAGCGCCCGCATGCCGACACGTGGCGCGCTTGCGCTCAAGCGCAAGCGCTCGAGCGCAAGTCACCCCGGTGCCGACACGTGGCGCGCTTGCACTCAAGCGCAAGCGCTCCAGCGCAAGTCGCCCCGGTGCCGACACGTGGCGCAAGTCGCCCCCGTGTCGACAAGTGGCGCGCTTGCGCTCAAGCACAAGCGCTCAAGCGCAAATTGCCCCCGTGCCGACACGTGGCCCACTTGCGTCCAACGCTCAAGCGCAGAGCGCCTACGTGCCGACACGTGGCACTCTAGTGCCTGAGCGCACAGCACCTAGGCGCACAGCGCCCAAGGTGCTGCCCCACGCATCCTTTGGATGTCTTTTCCCCCTCTTTCTTTTATATATATATATATACATGTATACGTACATATATATATATATGTACATATGCATACATATTTACACACACACACACACCACAACACCGTCTTTGTTAGAAAAAAATTTCTAACGGGGCGCTGCCCCGCACCCCGCAAGGGGGCTGCTAGCCCCCTTGACCCCCAGCCCGCTATCCGGGTAGCGGGACCCCCGTAAAAAACTCTGCGTGGCTCCCGATATATCCAAAACCCCATTTCAAAACACAACACACGTACACTGCACATTGAGTTCGCATGACCAGTTTAACCCGTCAATCGGAGGTTCCCCCGCCCCAAAGGCGAGGGGTAATTAACGGCAGCTTAGTCCGCGGCTGCCGGAGATTCGTATCCCCACAATCATTAAACCTCGGCCTACCCTAGGCAGAGGGAATCTGTAGTGCGCCTGACAAGCGCGCGCGTATTCCCATCTCAAATGTTACAACGCCGAACCTCCGCCCGCAACGTCTCCTTGGAGCTCTGCTGATCATACAAATATACGTCTTCGAAAGAAATGATCTCGGGAATGGAGAAAGGGAATCCGTCCATTGTTATGTTTCGGAGTGTAAACCTGAGTATTGGCAACACATCCTTCTCTATTTATAACCCCAATCAGAATCCCTGAGGACCCAAATTCGCGCGTGCATGGGCGTGAACCCTGGGATCCACCAAAATTACTCCAATACTGCGCCGCCACGTGGCAGAACTGACGCGTCTCTTCGAAACGTTACGTCTCCCCCATGTGTTCCTGATACGTGCCGCTCGCGACGGTCACTCTTCCGATGTTCACACACCAGGAAAGGTCAGACAGAACCTCGCAAAACCGAGCGGCTTCCCTGTTCAGTCCATCCTTGGCTGGTAATCTCTTATCCAACGATGCCAAAGATCAAAGCCCTCATCAAGAGGCCACCGTGAAGCTTCCCTGCTAGGTCCATCCTTTGCTGGTAATCTCTTACCCATCGACGCCAAGGATCAAAGCCCACATCAAGAAGCCACCGAGCAGCAACCCTGCCCGGTCCATCCTTAGCAGCCCAGTCTATGCCCTCCCACGCTAAGGATCAAAGCCCTCATCAAGAGTCCACCGAGCAACAACCCTGCTCGGTCCATCCGTGGCTGGTAATCTCTTACCCAATGACGCCAAGGATCAAAGCCCTCATCAAGAGGCCAGCGAGCAGCAACCCTGCTCGGTCCATCCTTAGCAGGATACCCCATGCCCTCCCGTGCTAAGGATCAAATCCCTCATCAAGGCCACCGAGCAGCAACTCTGCTCAGTCCACCTTGTTGGAGATAGTGCCCTCAGAGTCAATTATTGGATCACAGGCACGTGATTGCAATGATTGAGGGAGGACCTATCCCGGTAGGACAGTCTTACTCGAGATGATAGTATGCTATCTGGTTTACCTTTATCATCGTGTACTGCTTCAGGTGACCTTACAGGTCACTATTACACGCTGATAGAGCCCCTAGGATTCTTGCTTGACTGCCGGCAGTATGATGGCGATCATATACGTGGGAGCTGGTGGTCTATAAGCACATCCTTAAAAGGTCCCTAGTCGTGGGAGTTTCGAGACAGGGCATCGATTCTCCATAGTAGACTAGTGTATACAGTCGAGACCCCGACGAGGGGCGGTGGCCGGTCTCACAAGCCACTGGTGTCAGTTGGTTCACCTAAGATGTATACAGGTGCTCATTGGGTTATGAGTACACCGGACAGGACTCGCCGGGAACATGCTAGTTGGTCTTATACCTGACGTCAGATAGCAGTTCCCTGGTGACATGTGTACAGGTTAGTTCATCGACCTGGGGATCGTCATTTGTCTCGTGTGAGTTCCCACTGTACTTTGATTACTACCCTACCACGGCTCAAAGGAGTCGTGCAAACAGGTTTTAGTTGGGTACAGTCCCGAGCCACATGGAGGCAGTGAGCGGATCTTCAAGGGTTCGTCTCTCCCGGTATTGGGGGTGAGGTCGCGCTGTGTCTAGGAGAGCCATTACGCAAAGCCCTCGGCGAGGCAGGAGATTTACTGGTAGGTATTCCAGTAGTATCTCAGGGCGTTTTGGGCTACACTCCGACACGACTTGTACCGCTTTTGGGGATCTGACTTTTACCAACCCCCTAGGCCCGACATGCGATGCTCATAGACGAACGGACCGGACTGTACGGATATTGTCACTGACAGGCTTAGTAGGGTGTCAGGATGAGTTCGCTCATCGACGTCCCTTTTGTCAATAGCTGGTGGCCCGTCACGTATTGGCTAATACCTCTGACGTGCTAGTTGTTAAATTCGCAGCCATAGTATTGACGAGTCTTTAGAGTCCACCACACTTACAGTTACTCAAGCTTTCGGCGAAACGCTGTAGAGGCCGTATGGAGATATGGCAGGGTCGATCAGATACGTGCGGTATTGCACGGATCAGGATCGGACAGTTTTGTACTAATGGCCGTATAGTTATATGGCAGGGTTCGATCTGATACGTGCGGTATTGCACGGATCAGGATCGAACGGATATTACTAGCCGGGTTTGGTTTAAGCCGGATCCTAGTTTAGTACAGTGTAGATTTTGTCTCATTGCATTTGTATCCGGTCGGAATACAGATGCGGGTGTGTATGCACAGTATCGGGGTTTTCCTGTAATTTATTACGGGACCAGTTTTCTGAGTTGCCAGTTTGCATTCCGTTCCGGCCGGTTTTCCTTTGTTCTTTCCCGGCCGGACCTTTTGATGGAGGGTGTTATTTGCAAATTTGCAAATAACACATTGTGGAGGGGTTTCATGCAAATGGTTTGATTATGAGAGCATCTTTTTATTCCATTCTTTTCTATCATCTTTTCTTGCTTTATTAAGATTATATATGAGATGAAGTTTGATGTGAGTTTGTTATCATTGTGTTTGGATGTGGTCACCCTCCACCTTTATCCTACACTTACCTTCCTTCTTGTTTTGTGAATGCTCTCCACCATTTTGAAGAGGAGGGGGCCGGCCACAATTTTTGGAAGAGGGATTTTCATTTTGTAGAGTGGAAAAATTATCATCTCATTTGGATACACCAAAGTTCATCTCCATTTTGTTCTTCACTTCCCTCCATCCAATGGCAACTTCATTACCCCATATGAGACAAGCATCATCTACACTACATTCTACAGCACTTCTTGGGCATGTCGACTTGCCGGCTTCATGCTCGAGTTGCCTCGGTATTGAGGCGGGAGCCCGTAAAAGACGCAGACGATGTGGTGCCCTTCCGGCGAGGAGGCGTCGATGTGGAGACAAGACTTTCTGCGGGAGATCGGACGATGAGGAGAAGACCGGAGGACTTGGATCACTCGGTATATCTCTCACCCTTTCTCTTGATTGCTAGTATCGGTTAATGGTTATGATCCGGGTGTATTGTCCGCGGTAGCGCCAGTTTGAAAGTTAAGAAAATTTTGATTCCGCATTTTGGCCTCGGATAGACGGTCGGGGCGCTGCCGTGGCGCAACATGGTATCAGAGCCATGCCATTAACCCTGCCTAGCTTGTTCTAATGTATTTTACTTATCCGATCGACCAAAATTCCAAAACCGCATTTTGCTTGCATTAATTTTCTGTCGATTTTTCCGGGCTCTAAAAATTTTCAGGTTGTAGAAAACTGATGTTACATGAAATTATAAGACATCTGTGAAAATTTGGACGAGTGTTACTGTAGAACCCCCGCGGAACCGCGGCCAAACCCCCTTGGAGCCGCGGTTCCGCCGCAGTTCAGTGTGTTCACTGGACCAATTTTGAACAGTGATCTTTTTACAGGGAAATAGGGGTTTTGGAACATTAAACTTGGGCCCAGAATTTCTGTGAGTGCAACAGTATTACTTGGGGGCCCACTTGTTAATTTTTGATCGATTGGATATTTTAAACACATTATTTCACAGTATTTACATTATATCTGCGACCATGAATGTCACTTGATCGGTAAATCCCGTCTAACTGCTATAGCCCGGTTAGACGGATTTGCGAACGTGACTTCACGTTGATGTTCTATGTTTATGCTGTGTTGTTGCGGATCGGTCGTGGGGATAGCCTGGATGCAATGTTAGTACAGTTTTGTTTTTATATGTACATTTGATATTGCGGGCGAGCGTCCGACATGTGGACTGCCGTCACTGCCTGTTTGTATTATTCTTTTAGGGCACGACCTGGTTGCGGTCGATGTACCCGTTGTATGTATATTTTACTTTCTGTACTAGGATTACCCCGCGGAGGGGTGCACGGATAGCCGGGTTCTAGAGGGCAACGGGCCCGCATCTCATGGCATTGAGACGGAGGGGGCTTCACTCTAGGATTGGCAGGGCTATTCGCCGCACTCGTAGGGGGTACAGGTTGACCCAGGAGGGGTGCCCAAGTTATCGGATTCCATGAAGTGCTGGGTGGTCCATTCACGGTGCTGAAGGGGCTGCCTCGCTTCAGGTTTTGACGGGTGACTTGCCGCGCCCGTAGGGGTCTAGGATTTCATTGCACAGGCTATCCACACGACCAGGGGGAACGTCGGGTTTCAGCAGCGGCTCTGTGAAACCCGGGGATCCCAGATATCTGTATTGTTCTGTGATGCTGTACATTTATGTGATGTTGCATTTTATCACGCCTTGAGCGAATATAATATATTGGTATATATATTAGTAGATGTTGTATATGTTTTGCATCCGCGCTAGTCCAGTCCCCGCTCTGTCGTTAGTTAAGTAACCTAACGGGTGATGTCGGGACCCAGTGGCGAATGCGGATGGCATATACGTACATCAGTATATTTTCGTTCTTTGTGGTGTGATCAATTGATGGGACTGCGTTGATTCGGATCAATGCAAGATAAACAAACCTATTCTGATGTTGTTGGAACATTTTTCAAAAAGCTGTTATTGCAAGGACGTTCACTTTTGTTTTGCATAGTGGTATTCATTTGGAATATCCTGCTCCTCAGTCGACGAGGCAAGGGCCGAGATCCCTTCACCGGAGTGACCCCTTGGACAGAAGTTTGCGTCAGGGCATTAACTTCACTATAGCCGATTACTTTTGCTTTGCATCGTGATATTCAGTTGGAATATCCTGCACCTCATTCTACGGGGAAAGAGCCGAGATCCCTTCACCGGGAGTGACCTCTTTAGCAAAGGCTTTCGTCACTATATTTTTATAAAAACTATGCAGTTCCTTCAACGATATCAAGTTCATTACGTTAAAGGTTTTTCGCCAAAAACCAGCCGTAGCCCTCTGTCATTTCCTACAGGTATTATTTGGTATTCGTGCTGCGTTTGTTGACCTAGTCAAGACGTAGTGTTCGGTAGCTAAGTGGTACTTGTTTGTTGCATAAGTGGGATTGGTTAAGACAGTCGTGCGGCCTTGTTGACCTAGTCAAGGGCACGTACGGGTGGGTTTAATGCAATCCAGAATAATGACGGGTTGAACTTGACTGGCGGTTTATGGTTTGTTGACCTAGTCAAGGTCATAAACCGCTTGGGGTAAAAATCACATCGGGAGTTTCAAAAGAACTGAAACTTGCCAGGCATGCGCATACCTTCTGGAGTGTGGTGACTTGAGTGGATTCCGTCAAGTTATCATGCGATGATAGTTGGATCCCGATTCCCACTGATGAGTTGGTTTACTCTCGGGTGATCCCGACTAATTCTTCTTTCAGGTTTGGAGGAGAATTTGAGGTTACAGTGGAGGTTTCCAGATTAGACAAAGTGATAACCATTCTGATCTAGGTTAGAGTGCATGCTGAGTGTTTCTTTTCTCTCTCTCTTTGGCAGCGACCATTGACCCTACCCTGGACTATGACTCAGTGACCAAGTTGACCGAACCTTCTTAACACAGGCTTTTGGATTGTCAGAGTTGCAGACCTCATTGCCACTCATACTTTTACCTTTTCTCCAGGACACCCCGTATTACTAC